>JBAMJV010002049.1:0-409048 GCA_037951105.1 Echinarachnius parma
TGTTTTTGTTTTTGAGTTTTTTTTAAGTATGGTTATCTTTTCTTTTAGTGAATCATGATTAATTATTACAGTATATTTGTTTATTGATGAAGGGCTTTTGCTTATTTTAGTACGACTAAATCTGATGAGATTTAGCAGTTTACGTTTAGAATATAATAGTTAAGTTACTGTATTAGAAAATGCAAATGTCATCTTTTGTTTGTTTATGAATATTGATGTAAAATTTGTATACTGTTCATTTGAAAATATTTGTAATAATGTAAATGTTAATATTATTTGATGTTATCTGTATTATCATTTGGAGAATAAAAACAATTCTTTAAAAAAAAAAAAAAGTGTGTGCGTGTGTGTGTGAGTGTGTGTGTGTGTGTGTGTGTGTATGTGTGTGGTGTGTGTGGCTGTGTGAATGATGCTTTTATTTAGTTAGTTTACTTTATTATAAGTATAAATACTTCGTTAGAATTCTTTAGGAAGTGTTGGCCATTGTTTCAAGCGTTGTTACCGTTTGTCATATCCGCATGAAATTAAGTGTTTGTAACCTAAGATGTAGAATGTTTTGTATACATGTTTGATTAGATGTGCTGGTATGCATTTATGTAAAACATATATATTATTTTTGTGAAACATTTCATAGTAGTTTAATTGTGAAATTATGATTGGAGATGGAATATAAATAAATGACATGAAATGAGTCATACAAATCATACCTTAGAAAGAAGTTTGTGTGACTAGACAATACTGAGAAAACAAATTAAACTTTATTTCCATTTCATACAATGTTCCAAAAAATACCTGCGTCCTTTCAGCAAGGCACCTTTATCTTACACGAGCTGCACTCAACATTACTCTCACTACTCTACGCGTGTGTACGTGTGTCGCGTGGGCGGTGGGCGTGTGTGCATGTGCTAACGCCAAATACAGTATTGGGAAAGCTACTGAAAGTATTTTTATTGGCCAAACTAATTGTTGATATAGAATAACAAAGGGGCTTGTGTGGGACAAATCTGGAACCTCAGTATCGCTAATGCATATATATCAGTTAAAAACGTGTATGCATGCTGGCGCAGGCTGAATAAATTCACACCAGTTCGGCAAGGACTACGACTGTAATATCTATACGCTCGTTCTCATGTGCACGTGGCAGCATTTGCCAAGGTTTGTGTACTCAGCGAACATGCGTTTAATTTATCTGTGCATGAATTGGCTTTATTTGAACATTTTATTGCTAAAAAAATTAATGTCAGCGCAGTTTTAGTCAAAATCTGTACATTAGCAGAATAGGTTATGATATACAAGGTTATTAAAGCTAAATGAAAGTAATGGGAACGGCCCCACTTAAAAATAAATGTACGCTCTAATTACCAACCATGTAAACGATATATTAATTTGTACCCTGATTACGGGATTTATAACAATTTGACCAGGGAAACCGCCTACTCAGTGGCGTAGCTACGGGGGGCACGGAGGGGGGGGGGCCTGTGCCCCCCAATAATTTAGAAAAACAATAGATAACATAAGGGGCCATTTTTTGAACAAACAAAGAAATACATAAGTGTGGCCCCCCATTAATTTGCGTGCCCCCCAATCAGTCAGTCCACGCTACGCCACTGCGCCTACTAATTGATATATTTGCAATATTATAAACTCATTTGCCGCAAATCGATATCGCCAACGCGGAATCGGGCTGGTCATACGATACGTGCAGAAATTACCATGTGGTCCCCATGTGGAGTCCGGTATTCGGGCTTGTCGATTTCTCCAGCCCAGCGCTAGCGGCGCGGACAGGTGCGAACGGGAGGTGGATTTAAAAATTCATGGGCGGCCAGTTGGATTTCTTCCGATATTTCTGCATTTAACGATTTTTAGGTTCGGATTTTACCACACAAGCCTTTTTTTTTAATACCGCTTCAACAATATTGATCAAATAGTTTGGCCAATATAGATGTTTTCGGTAACTTTCTCCAAAACTGGTTATTTGGCGTTAAGGTGTGTGCGTGTGTGCGTGTGCAGTCTGATTCAGATGATGTTAACTACTATTATTCTGCACTCCCCATATAAATAATAATATGGGTCCTCATGGTTTCCGTAGACTCATTGGAAAACAATGCTTAAGAAGTTCATAGAAAATATTAATTATCATTGAACACCTTAATATCCAAAGATTCACAATAGGATGGTGTATAGTTTTGTTTGAAGTAATATTTATTTATGTTTCATAGCATAACGGGAAAGTATGATGTATACTTAGAAGGCTCTGTACGATTATACAAAACAGGGGGTGTAGTGACTGAAAAAAACACCTTAACCCTAATAATCCCCCCCCCCCCCTTCCACGATGTTGCCGATTGCTCAAGAAGGGCGTAAGATGATGCCCTGCCGCCTCATAAAACATTGGTTATTGGTTTTGTTTGAAGGGGATCTATTAACATTGTTCAAATCCCTTAAAACTCCCACTTGGAACTCAAGCGGTTCTCTCATCTTTGTGTATTCCGTATTAACAACAAAAGCATGTGACAGTTTGGTCTTTCGAATTTCCCTTTCTTGACAAAGATAATTATGATTGAGAGTCGTTAAGGTGTTTCACTATCCACTGGATAGTCATAACCCGTGTACAAATATCACTTTGCATTTCCGCTCTTACTCGGCCATTAACAACCATTTAACCTGAAATGTTCTCGCATTAGATCACAACAATATACATTTCATCAACAAGTTATCACTTTTTGCACATTTCAACAAAGTTACTGAATCCTTTTAAAAAAGCTTGTCGATGGTTTGTTCGATCAAAATCCGTCTAGAACCATCAACATTTTATTACAATCGTCATTTGGTTAAATATGTCTAGAACGTTGGACAACACATGGAGCTGGGTATCAAATCAAAGCTCCTCTTGAATTGATTGTGATTTTATTTTACATGTGCTATTGATGGGTTATTTATAGCCCAAGGGGCGGAATATTGTGACGTCAACAATGGTTTGGTCGACCTTACTACAGTTGTTGTTATAATTGCATGAGTTTGGTGACTTTTCCTAAATTCTTTTTTTTCAAAACATTTCGATTTAATATTTCACACATCTGTCACTTCCCGTTGCCATGGAATCATCAAAATGATGAGAATTATTCAGTGTGCATCTTTTTAAAAATATTAATACACAACGTTGCTGGTTGCTTTCTGTTCAAATACACTAATTAGTATGTCTGTGATTGACTACAATAAACAACGGATTGTTTGTTGTTTTTCTTAGTTTAAACAAAATATCTTCAAAAGCAAGGAAAAAAGTAAGAAATGTCAATACATGGATTATATGTATCTGTATTTGTATGGTAAAAATTATGAAAAAGGGGTTTCTAAGGATATCTACTACCCTCCTCAAAGGGTAAAGTTCACTTAAACCTATGGTTCACAGATTTAAAAAATTATCGAACAATTATGAGCGCATTATATTTTAGAAATGCACCATATGATGGTCACCTTCAAAAGTACCTCTGCAAACGAAATGGTAATCTTAACACCGAAACGGCGGGCAATTAGAGGTCTTTATTACGGCCGGAGGGGGGGGGGGGGGGAGGGGGGTGGGGGGGGGGGGCTCCCTGAGATTAGCACGCATGTCAAGTCAAAAATAGATAGACTAGTTTGGTAATTCAATATTTGAAATTTTCACTTATTTGCATATTTATGATAAAGCAATTTGGGGCAAAAAAGGTCATACAATTCACATTTTGGCCCATATTGTTGATAATTTAAAGTGGCCGGGCAAACCAAACCATGTTTTTTCTCGTTCATCTGTATTAGGTGTGCACATCAAATATTTGTAAACCAAATGACCAAAACATATTTTGTATATTTTCAAACATTTTAGTAACTATTTGTCTCCATTTGCAAAGCCCCCTCCTCTGAAAAACTGTTCAGAGTAAAATTATATTGTTGACTGGTTTTGACATCAGTTATTAACTACTCAGTTACAAAGAAGTGACCATCACCCAAGCTGAGTGCCTAATAACAATAGCATCACATGGTGGAATGCAATATGCCAACTCAAACACTTTTAATTTCAATAGAAGAAAATCACTGTCTAAGCTATTGTATATGGAGGCATACAGTGCATGCTTTACATTTGTGTGCATGTTCTCAGTGTACTTTTCTCTTTCGTTAATATTCCATGGCAGCTGACCATGATTGACAGATGATGTCACAACCAGTCAATAACATATTTCACTCTAGATGTTTTTTCAGGAGGTGGGGCTTTAGCAACATGAAGATAAATAAATGATAACATGTTTACAAATATACAACACATATTAGGTCAAACACTTTACAAATATCGATGTGTACACTAATACAGATTGAACAGCAGTCAACATGCCTTTGGTTGACAAGTCCCCTTTAACTCTTAACGTGCCAGGGATTTTAATGCTCTATGGCATTTGTGCGTATTGATACTCGCAAAATGCGAGCTATTGGCCCGTTAGGAGTTAACAATGGTTTTCACCACATATATTACTTAAACCATTTGTAATAATAATTTAACAAAAGTATGGAAGAGCAAGCTAGTTATTCCATTTATATTGTTTTGATATTGTCTTATGTTTTTTAAACTTTTGTTAACTGATTTTTATTGTTTTTGTTGCTTTATTTTATTTCTTTCTACAATTGAACTATTTGACCCCAAAACAAACACGTCAAATGAAGTCAAGACAAAAATAATAACCAATGTTTTATATCTTTTTAGAAACGAAAATGATATTTCCACAAGTCGGGATAATTCGCAATTTTCGGGCTGACATGTAAATACAAAAAGGTCACATGACTCGTTTTTCAAAATGTTGCTTTAAAAATGCTCAAACCTTGGAATAAAAAAGACACAAAGCGGCGTCTTGTCATCTCATGCGTTCTAGAGCAACCGGCACAATCGCGTGGAGGGGGGGGGGGGGGGGGGCAGTCCCCCGGCTTTGTTAGGGTAAAGGACGCGGTACCACAGTACACTAATGCGGATGTCCCTAATTCTAGAAGTGTAATGATAACACAAATAATATCGATGATTCACCAATAACTAATTAATTTAACACAAGTATACCAAGAATATTGAGATTAACAACATTGTCAATGCTTGTTATCATAATATCATAAATAGCGCCCCCAGTTTGTAATATTTAAACATGTCAATGTTTAGCATTATTGTAGAGCCCCCACGTGCTTTACATGTTTTTAAATACTGTATTAAATACATATTTACTAATTAATTGCTCCAGTCATAAACGCATTGGAAAGAGGGTCAATATGTGCACCCCCCCCCACCCCCCCCCCCCCCCCCAAACCACCTCCCATTGGCTTGGAACTCAAGCAAAGTCGGTGCATGAATAATCGCCCTTCATGTCCGTCAAAGCATCAATCAAGACGTATGCACCTTTGTCATGTTTGTGTGCATTCAGCTGTTTAAACCAAGGGTTAACCGAGGAAACCTGCATGGGGTAGGGAGTTAGCTGGGCAAGCATTGATGGAGGTAAGTCACCATGGCCTATATAAAATATATCGAAACTCAATCGTGTGTGTAATGCCCGGCCGACTCGACCCGATCCGGACTTGGTTTTCAGCCTGATTAACTCAGTATGTGCTGCCTTAGGACTCCGGTTTTTTTTCAGTCAAGTGCCAGTCGAGGTCATTCAAGGCCGATTCCACATGTTGGATCGGCTCCGACTGAGCGAAACTGACTCTAGCATGGACTGAAAACCAGTCAGGAATCGGGTCGAATCGGCTTTGTCTGCGAAGGGCTTTACAGTATTTTTGATATTCTGAATTATCTCTGTAGCGGGCGGGGACAAATAGAGGGTTGAGACTTTGGCTCGGTGAAAATTTTTGGGGTTTCATCTTCCCCTTCTTCCTACCTGCTCTGTGCGTAGCGAGGGTCAAGTGATTGGGGGGGGGCACAGCTGCGAGGGAGCGTAGCGCCGCGAGGGGGGGAGGGTGTGGGAGGGGGGTGTCCCCCCTCCCACGGTAGGGAGCTTTTGCAAATTTTTACTTGAAATAATGCAATTTGGTGCATACCTTGGAAGGAATGTGATAATACTGAATTAAAGAAATCATTTCCCTCATAATAAAGTATACACACACAATCAAACCTACGTGTACACACACACCAGACTCAAATACTCTCACGCCGTATGCTTGTCTACATTTATTTGGGGGAGGGTGTGGGAGGGGGTTCACCCCCTCCCAATTTTTTGGAAATTTTGAAATTGGTGTTTAAAATATCACTGTAGAAGTATGGTCATTATTGTCTTTATCATTGTCTTAATCATGGGTGTTAAAATGGTATATAATAGTGAATCTACTCGTTACGTATTTTAAAACGGTAATAGCGAGGAAAGATTAAGCCCGTGAGATGGATCCACGTGATCCTGTATACTATAGAGCCATCGATATAGTCTAGGGCATTGAGCTCCAATGGAACTAAGCAAAAGTGGAGGGGAGACATTGCGAGGAAGCGAAGCGACCGATTGGGGGAGGGGGTGGGAGGAGGTGTCCCCCTCCCACAGTAGGGAGCTTTCGTATTTTGGGGCCTGAAATTGTGCGATTTGGTGCACACCTAAGACAGAAGTTTCACGTAATATAAAGTATATAAGTATGGAACCAAACATACTTGACAAAGGAGGGGGACAATCTCCTCCCCTTTCTAATGTGGGGGACATAATATTCCAATTTTATTTGCATTCAGCGCATATGGACCGAATTTACTAAAAGATATATTATTTCAAAATATTTATTTTCCGATGATAGTGTGCTATAGACATGATAGATGAGGGTTTAATAAATTTCGTATATATCAGTATTTCAGAATATGCGCGCGAAGCGCGCGGCAAAAATTAAGATTTTCAGTCCTTTTCAAACTAAAAAAAAAAACAGCTATGCTCGGGTCCCTTGAATTAGTTTCAGTAGGCCTATGCTCAACTGATGCAGAAATCGACTCTGGAGAAGATGACTGGTGCTCCTTCAATCATGATCATCAACAATATGCCTAGATTATGCATCATGAATTAATGGAACGGGTGCATTTGGAGTGAAGAAATTAGTAAAAGATGTTTGTCTTTACCTAGACATTTAGGACTACGTAGTGCAGCTATGCGCCTTTATAGCCTGCATGAAGGCGTCAAAATTATCTATAAAAGCGGGAGGCAGATTCAAGATCCTAAAAGGGCCCTTGGTATGATAAACGATTTACCATGCTAGGAAGTTTGTTAGGCCTATACGCACTCTATGTCTTCTGAAATGCGGTGAGCGTCGATCCTCGCGCACGGGACTGAAAATTTGCATAAGGCGCTATATTGGAAGGATTCTTCAAACTGATATAGGTGCGCTATTGCTAGTACTAGGGAACGACTGTTATGTTCTTGGTTATTATCGTTGATAATGATTATTATCACACATTAAATAAAACGTGATAATAATGAATGATATACATTGTAGACACATTTGGCTTCATGTCGGGTCATCATTTTTTTTTTTTTTTTTGGCCAAACGATTGGGGGGGCACGTGCCCCCCCGTAGCTACGCCACTTAATAACCTGCTATTTGTGCTTCGCCATACACTGTTGAGCAAAGAAGGTACAAAACGGGGTAGCGATCCACTCGGTCAATGATGAATAGCTTATCGTGTGATCATCGTCTGCTTGTACGCCTTATTACAAGACAGTGGTGAAACAAAAATAGCGGATAGAAAGAAAGGGAGGACACCAGGAAAAGTTCGCAACCCCGAATTTTAATCCCCTCTCTCTTTCACCGTGCGGGACCTTTCTAGTACTAGTAGCTAAACGCACCAAGGTACGATTGAAAACGATTATTATGAGGCTAAACAATACTACAATTAAACCTGCCTACATTGACCACCAAAGGGAAGCAGGAAAAGTGACTACTGTTGGCCAGTGACCTCTATAGACAGGTTCCATGCAAAAAATAACTGCTGGGGATCACTTTAGGTGGCCACTATATGCACGTTGGCTGCTATACACAGGTGGTCGCTGAGACAGGTTTGACTGTATTTCAACTATATTCGTGATCAACCCTAAATATGCCTAACTATACTGAACCAGTGCCAATCCCTGTAACAAGATAAGCTGATTGTTGGCAAGACAAACGCAATCAAACACACACAAAGTATAACATGAAGACTCAAGACTTGAGGGTAAGGTGTAATGTGTATTTGTGTAGCTACAGTAGAAACAAGGGAAACGGGAACAACGTGCCCCCCCCCCCCCACATATAATAGTTATATACTAAAAAGTTAAACAATAAACAAATGAGGGCAACATCCGGAAGCAAAATTGAAAGAAAATAAAAAGCATCCACTGCGTCCCTCCAAATCACAGTGACCACCAATCCACTGGTCATGTAAATCGTGAGCCTCAATCAAATATCATGAAGCAAGGGTAGAGCAATATCCGGGGGCAAATGGCGGGCAAATTTTACCATGATAAGAAATCATGCACTAGTTAAAGGAACAGCGTCAGGGGCATGACTAAGGGGGCCTTTGGCCGCATACCCTCTACGAATATGCGGTGCCCCCTTCCCCACTACCCTCATTGTATATAAATATTTCGTTTAAAGGGGTAGTACAGTTTTGGTAAGGCTGAACTTTAGTAAACAAAACCTGCACAGTAACAATACAAACTAATATTTATGACCCCACCATGTTCGAAAGGTATACAGAAATACAAACGACTGAGTAAAAAGCCTGTTATCATTCAAAAAGCGCCATTAAAACACTAGAGGGCGCTCTTTAATAAGGCATTGGTTTTAACCATTTTTCATACAAAATTATGCATGTGATGTTTTGTTGAAATAATGATTACATAGAGAGATCATCAACAACTATTTAAAAACCGCTTTTGAAAATTTTAGAAAAAGTGTAAGCATTTTTTAATTTTTTTTTCAAAAAATCATCGTATTTATTTGGGGCCCAAATAAATACAATCGGATACATTTATTGAAATTTCAGTCATTTCTGAACCGATTTTGACCAAATAAAGTTTATTCTGCTATTAAAATTGCATGTTTTTTTCAAATTTGACACTCAGTTTGTCATTATCTCACGAAAAATTGTGTTGTGCAGCGCCCCCTCTACCAAAACTGAACTACCCCTTTAATTTACAGATCAAAGGATTCGCTCTTTCATGCAATTGCATGGACCCCATACTCAGCCCCAACTGGACAAACCCTTGCTACGCCACTGGACAGCATCTTTATAATTAGATCATGTGGCGCTTAAAGGTGCACCTTTAAAGTGTCAGATATTGCCCAGAATGATATTTGAGAATTCAATCCTGTACCAAAATCATTATAAGATATGTCCCACCTGAAACCTGACATCATGACTGCTGAGATCACTCCACGTGGATTCACAACATTTAGGAAGGATAGAATACATGCCAGAAAGGGAGGAGTGTTTATCATGATCAAAGATGACCTCGTTGCAACGGAATGTAACCTCGTTGAAGGTGAAGCAGAAGTCTTATACATAGAACTGAATATCCAAGGATTCAAACGGCTAGTTATAGGCTCGTTCTATCGACCACCAAAGTCTGACCCTACAAATCTTCAGGAACTTGAAAGGTCACTAGCTAACATGTATGCTAGATTCAAAGAGACCGTTGTTATTCTGGGGGGCGACTTCAATCTGGCAGACATTGATTGGACTAACAGAGTGGTAAAACCATACGCTACAGAAGCAACAAAATGCGCCCTGCTACTAGATATCTGCAATGACTTTTTCCTTGATCAACTGGTTACTGAGCCGACTAGAATATCTGGAAATACAAAGAACATCTTAGACTTGGTTCTAACAAGTCACCCTGGTCACATCACCAACTGTGAAGTCACAGCAGGCATTAGCGACCATGATGCAGTTACTTTCCTGCTCAACTCTACGCCAAAGCGGACAAAGAAGATGCCAAGGAAAATCTACCTCTTCAGTAAAGCTTATATCCCCAATCTGCAGTCTGCAATCGATACATGGCAGCAGGACTTTCTCAGCAGCAATCCTGGTTCTAGATCAGTACAGGAAAACTGGGACATCTTCAAATCTAAGATCACACTCTTCATGGAAAATCATATTCCATCAAAGATGTCAAAACCCAATAACTCAAGTCCATGGATTACCAATCAGATAAGGAAGAAGATTAAAAGGAAACAGAAACTCTACAATAAGGCCAAGCAATCGGGAGATTGGGGACCATTCCGGGACTATCAAAAGTCACTGCGGAAGGAAATAAGACACAACTACTGGTCTTACCAAAGCAACATGTTTACTGGTTCAGACAAAGCCGACAAAGCCTTCTGGAAGTTCATAAGATCAAAAAAGCAAGATCCAGCGGGCATTTCTCCACTCAAGCATGATGAAAAAGTAGTCTTTGACGCCACAAGAAAGGCGAAGGTATTTAATCAACAATTCCAGTCGGTGTTCACAGCTGAAGATACAACAGTTCTACCCAATCTTGGAGAATCCAACGTCCCTACGATGGAGAACATTTCTATCACACCAAATGGAGTCCAGAAGCTTTTAGAGGCCATCAAGACTGATAAAGCTACTGGTCCAGATGGAATCCCAGGCCAATTTCTGAAGAGTTTCGCCAAGGATCTAGCACCAGTTTTGTGTTTCATCTTCCAGCAGTCACTGAACACTGGACAAGTACCATCAGACTGGCGCCTGGCGAACATCACACCAATTTTTAAAAAGGGAGACAAAAGCACCCCTTCAAACTATCGTCCTGTTTCCGTAACATCGATATGCAGTAAGTTGATAGAACATATCATCTTCAGTCAGATAATGCACCACTACGATACCAACAACGTACTACACGACTCTCAACATGGTTTCCGAGCAGGCCGCTCATGTGAGACCCAGTTAATTATGACAGCCGAAGATCTGGCACGTTCACTGGACCAAAAAGACCAGGTTGATGCGATTGCTCTGGATTTTTCGAAAGCTTTCGACCGTGTCCCCCATGAGCGCCTCTTACTCAAACTCGGACACTACGGCATCCGAGGCGAACTACAGCAATGGATCAGATCATTCCTCACAGACCGATCCCAGCGGGTGGTTGTAGATGGACAAGCATCTGACACGATCCATGTGTCATCTGGTGTTCCCCAAGGAACGGTACTGGGCCCCCTATTGTTCATCACATTTATAAATGACATCTCCCATGGTATCACGTCCAAGCTAAGGCCAAGATATAGGTCTGAGCATGGAACAACATATTTCAAATACATGCAAAGCCGCCTTTTTTATGATTTATAATATTCGTCGTATACGAAAATACTTGGACCAGAAAAGTGCCGAAACACTTATACATGCATTTATAAGTAGTAAAATTGATTATTGTAATAGTTTGTTGTTTGGTTTGCCCGATACACAATTAATGAAACTGCAGCGGGTACAAAATGCATGTGCCAGACTTGTTTGTAACTCATCAAAGTATTGTCATATCACTCCTTTGTTGAAAATATTACATTGGTTGCCTGTTAAACAACGTATTATTTTTAAAATTTTGTTGATTGTGTATAAAGCAATGCATGGTCAAGTTATATAATTGAATTACTTTCGTTGCAATCACATTCTCGTTATAATTTGAGAAGCTCACGTGATACACTACTCTTGGAGTTACCCAAATTTTCTGCCAAAACAAAGATAACATTGGGAGATCGTGCATTTGTTTGTGTCGCCCCGAAACTATGGAACAGCTTACCATATTATTTGAGAAAAATTGAATCTATTGATACATTTAAGTCTACGTTAAAAACTCATTTGTTTAAGCAGGCCTTTCCATAAGATTGATTGTTGTACTTTCTGTTTCTTGTACGTTTGTTTTTGTTCACTTAAAAAGGAGCTTCTTATAAGCGCAGTAGAGTATATATTTATAGTAGCTGCGCTATACAAATGTTCGTATTATTATTATTATAAGGCTGTTTGCAGATGACTGTCTCATATACAATCCTATTCATGACATCTCGGACCACCATGCGCTTCAGCGGGACCTTGACCGCCTTCATCAATGGTCTCTTACCTGGCAGATGAAATTCAACACAGAGAAATGTCATCTTCTACGGTTCTCACTCCGCCGAAAAAACATTGAAGGCAATTACCTACTGGGCAATACTCAACTTACAGCAGTTCAAAACTACAAATACCTGGGTCTTACCTTTTCTCACAACCTATCCTGGCAAAAACACATTGATGGAATTGCATCGAAATCCAACCAAATGCTCGGGCTTATCAATAGGAATCTACGACGCTCTTCCCAGAAGATCCGACAACAAGCCTTCTTCTCCCTGGTTAGACCTCGCTTGGAATATTGTGCAACAGTCTGGAATCCATCTACAAAGAAGAGCATCTCAAAGATTGAAGCTGTACAGAGGCGAGCAGCAAGATTCGTTCTTCAACAATACCGCCATTCTGAGAGTGTGTCTGCTATGATTCAACAACTTCAATGGAGTACACTGGAAAGACGCAGACACATCTCCTGCCTTAGCCTCCTCTACAAAATTCAGAATGGCATGGTAGCAATTACACATGACCAACTCCTCACACCAATGGCCCCAAGCATCACCAGACAATACCACACAAATAAGCTCAAGCATATACATACTCGAACTCAGCTTTACCAGAACTCCTACTTCCCACAAACTGTAACAGCATGGAATGCGCTCCCCAACATCACTAGGAGCCTTTGCGGGAGCAGTTGCCTCAATCGGCAATTAATGGGACACCTCACCGGTTCCCCTCGACTCTACGTCCTGACTGATGGACCCTGTCGAGTACCCAAGTAGAAGTAGAAGTAGAAGAATGATGTGTCAAAGTTTCATTGAAAAAGAATACTGCTTTCCTGGTTTAAAAAAGCGAAAATATGCGTCAGCTTTTACAACGAATTACTGTATGACGCTTATGAGGTTTATGACCGTTCATTAACGCTCTTGAGCTTAATGATACTAAAGGAGCATTTGAAAAAGTATAACCCTATTTTATTATTCTCTTACCATAAGCTCCACTACACGGTAGAAGAGAAACGAGGAAGCTCCAAGTAATTTTCGTGGAGTTAGACACTTTACAGGCATCCCTTTTAATAAATATAATTGTATTGACATATGCAGGCATGCGTGGCCTCAGGTTACACGCAAAATCGTGCACTGTACAGCCTACTTGTGGTTGGTTTGTTGTATTAATATTTATATGGGTTTGACTATGCCCCCCCCCCCCCCACACTTCTCCCGCGTCTACATACCCAATCGTTTTTTATTTGCAGTGGCATAGGGTGGTCGGATTGATTGCAGGGGGGGGGGGGGCTCGGATATTATTGGGGGGGTGGGGCACATGATATGTGTTTTGTTTATTTATTAACCCTTGTGTTTTGTATTGTGTTGTCAAATTAGTGGGTAAGCATGTGCCCCCCCCCCCCCCCCCGTAACTTCGCCACTGGTGCATGACATCATACAAATCATAAGAAGGTACAAACTGCACATGTTATCAAGCTGTTATCTTTAACGAGTGGTTATTATTGTGATAGTATTACACTATTAAATAAGCAGCAAATAGTTTGTTCAACTTATCTTATGAATTTATTGCAGGAACTTCCTCATTGTTCATAACCAATCGCGCTCTAAATCAACATGTTACCGATATTTGTTCACAATCTATTCATACGTGTGACCTGAATACCCGGCAATAAACACTGAGTTATGCCTGACCGGTCATGAAAGAAATATCATCCTTGATAATCTCATATCAAATACATTTGAAGGAAGATTGATTGATATATACTTCAGAATAGTATGTGTACTTGTTTCTGTGAACAACTCAATTATGTTCGCGTGTGCATTTGGAAAGGATTAATGACTGGTGGATATATAACTGATCTACGATCAAATTGCGTAACCATGACTATTTGGAAAACCCCTGCTTTATCAATCTTGGAAATTCGCCATGTCCATTTAGCATTATTGGCGTAGTATAAAACCATTACTTACGTTGGCTATACAAATCTATACTTTTCACCTGAAAGGCAGCTAGATTTTGCTTTCTCCCGTCTGACAATGCCGTCATCCTGTGGATCTAAGCCTGGTGATTTTGTACGATGCTTCATCGTTCTTTGTGGAGCTATTGGTGAGTGTCTCTACTGTCCTTTAATAGTTTTATTCTCTAATTGTAAAATTATAGTGATTAATAATGTGTAGTTTCGGTAGTAAATGCCCCTATTACAGGTGAAATGCTTATCAGTGTGTCCTTGCCATACATGGTATTGATATAGAATCATCTGTATGTATATTCATGTTTATGGTTATATAAACGATTTGATGTTACATTCACCGTTGGAGTTTAACAATATGTTTAAGCGATACATACAGTAAAGGTAGGACATGACGTATTTTATAAAAAAGTACCAACGAACTATTCTGTTTCAGACCTAAATATTAACAAAACACATGGGAAGGGGGTATACAGGAGGTGATTTAGTCATGAGAAGATCTCAATCATATTTATTTGTGTGTCTGAATTACTACCCACGGGAAACAGTGGTAGTCCTGTTTTTTTTAGGAATAATATTATTTTGTTGTACTTAGGACTGTACAAGTTAGTCATACGAAGGACTGTAGTTGTAGTCCTGGAAAGGGCTGACGTGTATTCTTTCTTGGGCTTGAGTCCAGTATAAAAAAGGATGTGATAGTCCTGGTCAGCAGTGGTCTTCATGATTTCGTTGGGTTGGTAGGTGAAAATGGGAAATATGCACCTTTGCTTGGTTAGTCCTAACATGACTCTGGTGGTCCTGGAAAGGAGTGGTCTTTATAATTGTATTTATTGGGCCTGTAGTCATACATATAATAATTTAGTTCCTGCTTTGTGCAATGTGAGATTAGATCTAAACATATTGTGCTCGTCCTGAAAAGAAGTGGTCTTTATATTCTCTTGTGGCGTGTAGTCCTAAATGGGGCCTTGCCTTATACGATAATTATTTTGGATTACAAATACTTATACAATATTAGAGGGAACCAACACCAAATTTGTATCTTCCTAGTCAAACACCAGTCCATTCAACCAAAAAGTACCGAAAATAGGTTTCCAGAAACATGTTATAAAAATTTGACAATTCACATTGGGTATTCTAAAATAAACTGTACATTCCCTAGGAACAATAAGGGTGTTATGACTAGTCAGTTAATGCAGACGCATGCATATTATTAAGCAGAAGTTATGACAGAATAATGGCAGAAAGTAATAAAACTAATCTTGTTTACATATGAATATTTGGTTTAAGGGTTGGGTGATTGTTCCGATGAATCTAATGTTTAAAGGGCTTTCGTAACTTTGTTCAAATTTGCAAATTCTAAGAAAATTTGATAAAATGTGTATGATTTAAACTGATATGTTTACTGAGTAATATGCTAATGTACCATGATAAAAGAACGTCATATGACCGATTAATGAGCGAAAATGGAAAGTGATATTATTTTTGTTAGCTCATTGCACTGACTTTCTACACAGTAAACATTATCCAGTACACTATCATCGTACATATATTTATAACGGAAGAAAAATTATGAAAACCGAATGCTGTTCCGGGCTTCTATTAGTACAGTCAAACCTGTCAAACCTGTCTATAGCGACCACCTGCAATACGAATACAATGTGGTATGTGAAAAACCGCTGGAGTCCCAAGTCAGTTTTGAGATTTTGACATTTTCGCATGATCCCTTTTAATAGTCTAAACATGCTAACATATAAATAATACATTTTCAATTATTATGTTGTTATTTTTTGGTATAGGGTTATCAGCCGCAACATGCCCTTCACCACACCCCATTGCAAACACCACCTTCGAAACCTCCATACGCACGAGTGGACCTATCAACCACACAGTCGGTTCGTACCTTATTTGGTCATGTGACAGTGGTTACGTAATGTCAGGTGACTCGAACCAGGTTGTGTGGGTGTGCGGAGAAGACGGAAACTGGACGGGAAATTCCCCGCAGTGCCAAGGTGATTACATAATATTTCGCTCTGAGTGATATTATAATAATATAATAATGGTATTTTTATTCAACAAAATGTCACATTCACAGCTACAAGCTGAATTGCAGTGTCATTTGCAACAATATTTACAAACATGGAAATAACATTAATGAACTCACGAGGTATAAAGAAACCTTAATATATTATATTATATTCGTTTTAATCGGGTCAATGTGCATAGTGGCCGTTTATTTATTTGTGTCCACCTAGCAGCCTCGTCTCTTTGCTTTTGGTGTGTTTGTTTTTCATGCTCAATCCATAATGGTTCTGTTTTTGGATGATATTTCCCTTTCTGTACTCTTTTCTTGATATTTGCATGTTTAAACCTCAAATTAATTTGAACTTTTTTCCTGAATGTTTTATTTTTTTTGAATTAATTTATTTACACTAAGTTTCCAAAAAATTGTTGGGTCCCCCATAATTATGTTCCAGAAATTACCATCGATTTACTATGTAATCGAAATCATCTGATTGTAGTTCTATTTATGTTATGTTCTATCCTCTAGTCATGAATTATGTATCCTTCCTGAAATAATGTCTGATAATTAACTAATTATGGAAATGATTTTAAATCGAATACAAATGCATGTGAATTTGTTTTTCTTTCCATACCAGCTGTTACGTGCAGTGGCCCACCTGTGTCAGCATTTAGCCGCCTTGTGGACACTGTACCTGACGGCGGTTTAGGGGTTAATGACAAAGTTACCTACGAGTGCAATAGCAACTACGATCTCATGGGCTTCGACAGTAACACATGCCTGGAAAACGGGACCTGGTCACAGAGAGAAACCCCGATATGTCAACGTAAGCCCCCTTCGTATTGTTTTAGTTTAAAATATCCACAATTTCAACCATTTCACGATGTATTCATCACCCTTGTATCATTTTTCAAACACTCATATGGTAACGCAAACAGAATGAGAATGTTTTCTGAGTTGGTGATACGTACCAAAACGCATGCAAATGTTATAAATGAGTATACAAAAGGGAGCGAGTTATAGTAGAGCGCGTCTAACTGAGGCACTCACGGACAACATTCTAACCCCGCCTTCGGACTTCGGACACTGGGGGGGGGGGGGGGGGAGGGGGAGGTCGAGATCACTGGTTAAGTTGTGTAAGCAGGTGGGGGCGTCCAAGACCACTGGTTTAGGTGGTCGAGACCGATACAAAGTGGACCCGAGTTCGATAAAAAAAAAAGTGTACCCGAGACGTTCAACAAACAGTAGACCTTTCTGAATTGGGGAGGGGGTAGGGTGAGTGCGCACCCAACGCTCCCCCTGGCTACGGGCCTGGCTAACTCACAGTGTGCGTTAATTTACATCCCCGTGCATCCATATAGGCAGCGAATGATTGACGGAAAACACTCCGTCTCCCGAATATGGTGACCAATAAAGGTCATATGCATCAGGCAGTCACATCGTATGCACACGAACGATATCACACCATGCTCTTTATAACCAAATCAAAGTGACAGAATTATTAGCAAAATGGTCGCTAATACAGACGAAAACGAAGGAACATGTTTAGATATTTGATTAATACCACATTATCATCATTTATTTTCAAAAGCTGATACACATGAACAAAAACTATGTCACTAAGGAAAAAACCTTGCACAATTGTTATTGAATTAAATGGGGTAGTTTAGTTTTGGTAGAGAGGGCGCTGCTCATCACAATTTGTTTGTAAGGTAATGAAAAACTGAGTGTCGAATTTGAGAGAACATGTAATTTTAATGGCAGAATAAACTTTATTTGGTCAAAATCGACCCAGAAACGGCTGAAATATCAATAAATATATCTGATCTAATATTTATTTGGGGCCCAAATAATGACATGGTTTTTTCAAAAAATTAAATAAATGCATGCACTTTTTCAAAAATTTTCAAAAGCGTTTTTTAAAATAGTTGTTGATGATCTCTCTATTTAATCATTGTTTCAATAAAACATCACATGCATAATTTTGTATCACAAATGGTTGAAACCAGTACCTTTTTAGAAAGCGCCCTCTTGTGTTTTAATGGCTCTTTTTTTAATGATAACAGGCTTTTTACTTAGTTGTTTGTAATGTTGTATACCTTTCGAGCATGGTGGAGTTATAACTATTAGTTTGTAATGCTACTGTCCAGGTTTGGTTACTAAAGTTCAGCCTTACCAAAACCGAACTACCCCTTTAAAATGTATTGATTTATAAATGTGTCTGTAAAGCTCAATAACAGAACAAATCTATTCAAACTGAATATAATGTAAGTTGTTTTTAATTAATACCCAGAGGTAATTCAGTTTATGAACTTAATTTTGCAAATTCCACCCTTCTTTACAAGTTCGAGAGAGCGGGGCAGGGGGTAGAAATGTAACCACAACTGTGCCTTGTTACTTGTTAGCTTACCTAATCATACGCGCTGTTCTACAATACGTCGATCACGGGGGTGGGGTGGTGCGTGCAAAATGGAAAGTGCTAATCTGGGGTGGAAATCCAACCACCACTACCCTTATCAGCTTCGTAATCGTAGTCGCTGTTCTACGTTGATCACGGAAGAGGGGGGTGGGGGGGGGGGGGGGGTGCGAAGCGGGAGTGCTACGTAAGAGGCGGTATAAATTCAACAAGCATTATGCCTTGTGGGCTTCGTGATCGTAGGCGCTGTTCTACGTCGATCAGGGGATGGGGGTGTGAAAAGTGGAAAGTTATTCCTGGACATCCACGGATGGGAATGTAACCAGCGCTTTCCTTTGTTGGCTTCGTAATCGTACGCTCTGTTCTACGTCGATCACTGAAGGGAAGGGATGTGCGAAGCGGGAGTGATACGTACATGACGTAAGAGGCGGTAGAAATGCAACCACCTACTATACAGGGTGGCCCCCAAAAAACGGAACGGGGCACTTCCCAAAATAAAGTACCAACATATTTAGGTCCATTGGATAGGGTGTCTTTTCCAATGAAAAACGATACCAAGAACAGTAATTTTGGTCGTGTAGTTTTTGTTTTAGGACGCTGTGAGTGAGACCATGTCAGGTGCCTATTTTTGTCAATTTTTACCTAGTCAATGCCAGTTAAATTGCACTCCCTGCTCGTAATACCATTCAACGAACACGCCCATTCTCTCGGCACACGGCTGAGTGCATACTAACAATGGCGCGCCTCGTTGAACGCTATGAAAGGCGGTACGTGCGATCTATCAAGCACTGGCTCGGTAAAAATTGACAAAAAAGAGAACCTGACATGATGTCACTCACAGCGCCCTAAAACAAAAACTACACGACCAAATTGACTGTTCTTGGTAACGTTGTTCATTTGAAAAGACACCCTATCCGATGGACACAATACATGTGTTACTATATTTTGGGAAGTGCCCCGTTCCGTTTTGTTTGGGCCACCCTATATACGTCGATCAAATCGGGTGGGGGTGTGCAACGTGGAAAGTTCCACCTGGGGATGATGGGGTGGAAACGAGCCAGCGCGGTGCCTCGTCAGTTTCCTTATCAAACACGCTTTTATATTATAAGTCATTTAGTGGGTGGTGTGAAGTGGGAATTACTACTTAGCGGTGAGAATGCAACCACCACAGCGCGTTGTCGGTTTCCTAATCATAAAGGAAGGACTTCTTTCCGTCGATCACACCATCCTTGATCCGACCGGGAACTTCCGCAATGGCGAGTTCGTTCATCGAATAGCCAAATCTCTTTTGTGGGTGTCCATAAGCTGAGTTTGGCATGAGCATTTGAGAGAAATAGAAAGGGGAAAATATAACTATATTAACAATCAATTATTGATGTTATGACACCATCCATCTACAACTTTGGTTCATATGCCCATCATTATTACCCTGGCTTTAGTCCAGTTGCTCTAAAAATGCAGCAATTAAGCGCATCAAGCATTTCGAAGAATGCATTCCTGCCAGGTACCCATATTATAACACTGCACCTACATGACCTATGTTTAGAGCAACACGCAAACGTGGATAAACGTGTCGTGATTAGAAATCTCCACCACGACCCTCATATTGAAAGACGTAGGCTCGAAAATACAACACGATCCTCCCAAAACAGTTAAAGGCATATATGCGTGGGTTATTAGACGCGTGGATCCATGTTGCGCAATTTTACGCACGGTACGTAATCCCCATTGGCCAGTTATAAGTAGCGATCGCAAACTGTCCCACTATCCGATACCCGAGTAAAAAATGCATTAAAAATAGTCGCGTTCGGAATGTTTGTACTAGTCGAATGGAGATCCATCAGAGATGTTTACGAGCGAAAATATCACGTAACACGCTAACCACAAATACTTCAAAGCGCCGCTGTTTGATGTCTTAGGTGACAGCGTGAGAAATTCTTGCTGCATGCAATTTCATAAGATTCTCAGAAGGCCCGTGTTCAGATATTTCGAAGCACCGCTCTTCGATCGATCCAACACATATCGTGAGTTTACCTCGAGAGATTACGGTGGAGTCGAGTTGGAATTTGCTGACTTCCCTTCATAACCCACGCATATATGCCTTTAAATAATAATGAAGACCATGAATTAATCATTTCCTTACAGTTTACACCTTATCGCAAGATTTAACTAGGCCACTGACGTGCCACCGGTGTGTTTTTTTATCGAATTAATTATCCTATCATTCCTACCTAGCTTACATAATTATACGCAGGGGCTCATTGGCACGACTGATTAAATCCGGGCTAAAAGACCCGGATTAAAAGTTAGCTGTTAAACCATGTGGCACTTGTGGAATTTAACTAGCCCAAAGAAAATTGGCACGTGCCATCAGATATATCATAATAGTGTTTCTTCATTACCAATCCATCCCTCTAGTTATGCTAAGGCATCAGAACAAGAGTCACTTGACATTCCAGGCATAGTACAACCGGTCTCTAGTACAACTATGTCCTGGGTGGTCCAGGACACAGTATTACTGATGACCTGTTATACCGTTATACTTGGTTATGCAATGACTGGGCTGTTAACTTTGTATGGATGCCTTTAAAGAAGGATTTGCATTGATAATGAATACAGAGGGCTATTTGATTTTCACAGGTGCGATATAAACAGTTATTGGTAGTTGCTCTCCTTTTAGCCCGGACTACAGTTAGGACACCGATTTGTTTTACAATTGTCACTGTACTTTCCGAGGCTTATCTGGGTGAACCAAACATCAAAATTGATATTTATGAACAACTTACTTTGCAGATAGGCTGCTTTTTTTATCGTAGTCATAACCGTAATTGCCCAGGTACGCCGTGATTTCCTTGTACTTCAATTCCGTCTCATTTGGTGATGCGGTATTGTCGTAGAAAATGCTGTAGTATATAGGGCACCCCGTCACACGTAATACAGATACTCCGAGATCCTACGAGTTATGAATACGATAATGATATACCAATTATGAAGATGATACCTTATTCAATAATATAAATACTTATAATAATAACAATAATACAAAATTTTAATTTTACATGATTCAAAAATTGAGAATACGAATATATTGAATAACCGCATCGCGCTCCGGTATCACACTGTGCATCGCTGCCGCCGCTATCCAGAATGTTATCACGCGTTTTAAACGTTCGTTTACAATTAACATGAGAATGCGCCTCGGAATAGAATTACAAGATTGATGGCGCAGTATTATTATTATTACTTGTATTAGTGTTGTTATTATAAGGATTAAAATTATTATTACCACATCGTGCTCCGGGAGTACTGCATTGCTCTTCTGAAGGTTGTCACACGTGATGAGGGCGTAATAGCGTTGTGGAAAAGTACAACATTGGAATGACGCATTTGCCTTTGGACATGCGCACGTAGGGAAGCGTCTTTCTATCGTTTTGGGATCACTAAGGTTGTACACTGTCAAAAGTAAATTTAAAAAACAACAACAACAACAATATAAGGGAAAACACATACATGAAATATAATTGGTCATCGTGCTCCACACATCCTACATTTTGGTACTATTTCCAATACATCGCGGGGTGTGTTAGAAATGAATTTTCGCTTTTACGCGCTTTATTGTGCGCGCTGATGCGAATCTTTGCGTTTCTTCTCAATCACTTTGATGTTGCAAACCTCTACAACGCAGGTTTCAACGGAAACTTTTCAAAAACTGTGCACTATCGTCAGTATTCAACGCGCTCAACAATAAATAAATTACAGGCATTCATGTAAAACAATATTCAATATACCATTCATATCATTTAAAACATTAAATACGTACTTGTGACAAACCTTGCGATAGCCTCAGCTCCCTGGCTATCGGCCTCATCCCAAGATGCAGATTCGTACGATCCTGTATCAACGTAGGCCCAGAGACAGTCCATTTCTTTCCATTCATATATACCGTTACTATGGTAATATATGATGCTGTTGTTGGAGCACTTCATATCTGCATGGATACAGTTATCAAACAAATAGTGCATAATTCATAGTTTAATAATTATACCAATTATACACTGCTACAATTCGCCTGAAATGTGAATGCACAAGAAAAAAAAGCAAGTTAAAAGGTGCATTCCAGCTACAAAAATAACCCCTTTTTTATACGAAACGTAACATTGGAAACAATTAGAGTGAAGGAATTGCAAGAACATGCACGTGGAATTAAGTGAGCAAACAACATGTGTTTTTATCAATATTCGTTCAGAAATGGTTGAAATATCAACGATTTAAGTGATTCGAATAACATAAGTAAAAGAAATACTTCAAAAATTACATCATTTTAACCTAAACATTAAACAAAGACAAACAAATGTGCATACCTCGACATGTGTTGTTATAGGAAAAATTATGCGTCGCCACAATACCGAACGCAGCAAACAGAAACGGGAGGAACAGCGAGCTCGTGCAAACAAGAGACGTCATAACTCTATAGAAAGGAATTAGGAAATTACAATAGTGCAAACAAGAGACGTCATAACTCTATAGAAAGGAATTTGGAAATTACAATAGTGCAAACAAGAGACGTCATAACTCTATACAAAGGAATTAGGAAATTACAATAGTTCAAATTAATGAGAATGATTATGATGCTGTAAGCTTCGATTTACATAGTGCCGTATAACTAATGAATCATCATCTCTCTGACTTCGTAAACGTTTTTAGTGCGGCATATTAGCTGGCGTATTGGGCTGATTTGTGAGGTTTTTGATAAAGTCCTAAATATCACAACACTCGTGTACTGCCATTCTAAGCCACCAACGAAACACAACCTTGGCAGAAATGGCAGCCAACTGGCCGCCACAGTTATCCTTCAGGTTTGTGTCAGGTTTGTAATAGCTTCTGACCATCGAGCAATGAAAAGGGGTTCAGGTACGAAGAACCAAGTACAAATTGTCGTTCAAAATGGTTCAAAATGGCTCTCCGGTAATGTAATGTAGCATTTTAACTAATTAGCAAGCACCTGCATTGGCATTCAAATTCGCCGACAGACGCAAAACCGTTCAATCAAAGTACAGAGATTTTCATTTATCTTCACCCAACATCATACATCTTATAATAAATTTATATGTTTGTGTTTTCTCTCAATAGAAGTACATATTTTATCTACATAATTAATATAATCGATATCTACATCAACAATCTGTTGCAGGGGATTTCCATAGTACGCAGTGACCCAGTGCGCTCTCAAATTCATATTACGGAACAGTTTGATGAGTCAATAACGCTTTGTAAATAACGTTATGTTGTGTGATATTACCCCTTTGAAGGATTTAGAGCGCATGCGATTAACGTATACAGGACCATAAACGCACCTATTTGTATTATGAATATAGGCAGTCGGCGATCACAAAATATGCCTTACCTGATTCTATCTAATTACGACTGTAACAGAATGTCTACAGGTTAAAAAGTATGACAGTCATTCAAAGCCAATATCTGCTGAATATAATGTAGTCCATATGTTAAGTATACTGATATATTATGTACTCCCCAACAAAGGAGAGAAATATCAGGTAATACAATAGTTGTTTGAAGCCAGTCAGTATGTACATTGTGACTGCAAAATAACCTCACCACTGAGACATGCCAGATGGGCTTATTCGATGCTTTCTCATCATGCGTACATACCTATATTATTTGGAATCCATAAGTTCATAACCCTCTTTGTGTTTACATACCATGCATATTATATTCAACACGATAGATATTATGCAAAATTATACAAACACAATCCCTCAATGAACAATAGGCGTATTGTACACATGTACATACTTTATATACATGATGTGAGAATCAAACATATATAGCAAATAATACACTGCTAAAATAAGCATTATTATACAACCAAATGTGGTGTCAATCCATTGCTTGCTTCTTTATAAGTCAAAATATTAGGTATTGTCCCCTGGGTTATACTTTAGAAAACCTTGTATGCTTGTAAAGTGGCATTCTAGCTAACACTTTATTTACCTCCTCTTCCGTGTCTGTTTTCTGGTCTGTATTCGACGTCAACGGGGCCCAGGACTGATTGATTTGTCTATAACTTGCATTCTCCTTACACCCTAGGCATGGTAGCCTGAGTAGTTTGGGGACCAGTCCTGAATGTGTTGAAAACACCGAATCAGGGAATCATTTAAAAGCCTAAACCGACCAGGGAAAACAAATTGAATTACCAATATTTGTTGGTATTACATTACTCATCAAATATTGTTATCAAACCAGGCGTGATGAACATGTGTTCTAGCTTGCAGCATTCGATGGCGTATAGTGGTCGGATTTATTCGGGGGCACGTCAAATTGTCAAATTATTGGGGTCACGTCCCCCCCCCCCCCCCCCCCCCTCCCCCCAGTGCCCTCCGTAGCTACACACTGTTTGATGTAGACATACATCTTAGAGTAGAAGTTGAATCACATAATCGTGCCAGTTAGAGCACGGTCTCGCAATCTGGAGGTCTCGGGTTCGATTCCCGGTGTGAGGCTCAATTTTCTATGTTTAAACCGCTGCATCATCAACATAAAAGTACTGTTCTGTTTAATTTACATAATTATGCACTGTATCATTGACAATTTATAGGAGTTTTCGATAGTTATTTAATGTGTCATTATTTTGATATCGATCTATTATAACAATTCAAAACAACCATGATATAAAATTGCACCGACGTCATTATGGCGGCCATTGTTATCGCTATCAACGGGCATCCATATTTGCTTTATCAATATTGCCTTACATGTAACCAATGTATTAAAAATGAAACGAATACCTGACGACAAAACGAATGGATGTGTGTCCCTGCTATACACATGCAACGGATTACGCACTGCCAGCACTATACAAAATTATACATTTGTATTGATAGTAATTCCTTGGTATTTGTTGAGATTTTGACAAAAGGTAATTGAACTGCCTTATCTTACCATATTATCTGATTTTAAACCATTCCAGTGTTTCAACATGTTTAGGATTCAAAATCCCACATAAGCTCATAATAATTATTTAAAGTAATCCAGGTAAAGTGTTAGATATTGCACAAAATGACATTTGAGACTTCAATCCTATATCAATATCATTGTAAAATACAATTGAAAGATTTGTAAAAGTTTGAAAGAAAACGAGCACTGTTTACCTAGTGAAAAAAAACGAATATTGAGTTCATATTTTATCACCGAATACTGATGGTCTGCCATACATTGTCACAGGAATAATTAGCCTTTTGAGATATTCGCACCCATGTATGTTAACAGGCGAGTACAGAATTCATGGAATTCGCGATCGCTGGGTCCAAAGTTCAATCTCCGGAATGTTCCCACGGGGGGTACGCGTGCTGCAATGTGGACGCAATTTGCTACGACTATTCAAAACCGTTGGCCAATGAGTTTGAAATAATGATTTTCAATGATAATTATCTTCATACCAAAGGGACATTTGAAAAAAAATCTAACCCTATTTTATTCTTCTCTTACCATAAGCTAAACAACACGGCAGAAGAGAAACGAGGAAGCTCCAATTATTTTTCGTAGAGTTAGACACTTTACAGGCATCACTTTAAGCGCAGTATAGTAAATATTCATAGTAGCTGCGCCTTATTTATGATCGTATTATTATTATTATTAGTATTATTATAAGTATATTCATAACATTATTTTACTTATTTGTCATAATTCTGATTACAGTACAATGCAGTGATGATACCTATGCGAGGTACACAGACCATACCTGCTTCACAAGAATCAGCACACGAAAATGGAACCCTGCTGTCCGGGATTGCCAGAATGTAAATGATCTCTTAGCAACCATAAAGGACGCAGCGACTCAAGACTTTCTAAAAAATAACGCGTCGCAATTGAGTGATGTCGACAGTTTTTGGCTAGGAGCCAAGGAAGGCCGAGACTGGAAATGGAAAAACAGTAAGCTCTATTTATTGATATAGATTGTCCCATTCATTTTAATTTTGTTACGGTTATTATTTTAATGACATAATGGGTGCGTTTCCTGTTTTTTCTAGAAAGTTATTTGTATTTCCAATGTAATGTTCAGGTTCATGCATCTTATCGCATTTCTTTTCGTCATTATTTATTACATCAAACCAGATTAAAAGGTTTCATACATTTGTATTGGAAAAACTAATTATCATGCTTTGGAGGAAAAATAAACTTTTTAATTGATGGTAACCGTTGCGACGGGAAGTGGATGATGGGGTCAATGATGATGATTGCAAAAGGTTATCAAATTTGTCGATAGTTTTTCAAAAGTTGTAGGAGGTGCTGATAAGAAAATACGATAGGGACACAAGGCAAACACTGCGGAATTTAATATGGTTAAATTACTGCATAAATATGTGCACAGAACAAATAAATAAATTAAAGGGATCTAGTATTTTTGTTAACCAGTTCAAAAAGTGATGCGTGGATAATATAATGTGTATTTGTGTATTGGTGTTTCACAAAGAAATGTTTTGTAATTTTGACAAATTTGTCATCATGACATTTTGGCCCAAATTTAGCAAGAAATTCACCAAATGTTGACCTAATTATACGAATTTGGTCCAAATTTGGGCGAAAATGTCCGTATGATGCAACCATAAACATTTGTCATCATGACAAAATATTTCTTTGTGAAACACCATCCAGATATGTCCTGATATGTCCAAAAAGTAACGTGTGAATATTGTACGTCATTTGGCCGAGAAATGAGCGAAAAAGTAACGTGATATACATTTATTAATTGCACTTACTTCACACAGGGCCTAAATGATCCCGTAGATAATTAAACATCCGAACACTGCAATCGTAAATCCCAAGATTTTCAAGTAAGTTTTAAGGATTTGGACAATGTTTCAAAGTCCCTTTAACTCGTATATGTTAACAAATATTTTTTCTCTGTTTTTTGTAATCATTACTATTATGGTAACTGTTTCTATCAATCCTTTCATAAGTATTTTGATTTCTTAGGATCACCTAATTTTGAGGGAAGTGGGGTGCAACCAGAAAACCAGGAAGCGTCGACGTGCTAACAATGTGACAAAAATACTACACAAGTCGATCGTTACTTTTGTATTCCCTCATTTCCTCAAAACCTTCATTCTTTCTAGGTAGCAGATATATCGCAACCGTTTATTGGTCAGAGGCCTTTCCTTCAACTTCTCGTAGAGATTGTATTAAGTTGGATTCTGGGAACTCGTTCGCATGGAATGATCAGTCATGCGGGTCAAGCAACGCCTTCATATGTCAATACGGTAAGCTAAAATCTTTGGCAAATTTTTGTTGACAGCAGGAGTGTATGAAGTGTGTTTGTGGGTATGCGCGTATGTGTGTGTGTGTGTGTGTGTGTGTGTGTGTGTGTGTGTGTGTGTGTGTGTGTGTGTGTGCGTGTGTGTGTGTGCGTGTATGTGTCTGAGCTTGTCCCCGTCATATCAAAGACGGGTATTCTGGTACACATTATTATACATAATAGAAGACGGCATTTCACTTTAACTTCTTTTAGACTCTCCATGTGGCGACATAGGACTAGTTCCTTCAGACACAATTCTGTACTATCGGATGAACTGCTTTCAATTCATTAAACAAAAAATGACATGGGCAGATGGAGTGAGCAACTGCATGAATCGTGGAGCCTTTCTGGCTGAGATACCAGACGAAAGCACGAATGACATGCTGACAAATCAGGCAATGGATCTTGGTGACAATTTTGATTGGTGGATAGGAGGTTATGACGAGGATTCTAACGATCGTTCGTGGTTTTGGTCTGACAGTAAGTTGTATATTATACAGTTGTTAACTGGTGGTGGAGGGAAAAGCACGGAATGTTCCACCCCCGAGGGATTTTAAATGATATTGGGGGAAGAGTAAATAAGTCCCGAGACGTAAATAAAGTTTATTCTGCCATTAAAATTGCACGTTCTCTCAAATTCGACACTCAGTTTTCATTATCTCACAACAAAATTGTGATGTGCAGCGCCCTCTCTACCAAAACTAAACTACCCCTTTAAACTAATCAAAAATAATTATGTGCAATGCTTTTTGTTATTGTTTACACAATAAATCATGTTCTTCGCAATTTTACGAGGCCGAGACCATGGGTAATGATGGTCGAGGCCGCTTAAATGTGGTCTCGAGACCAGCTACAAGTTGTAAAGAGGGGGTTCAAACCCACAAAACAGTCATTCTTTGGTGAAAGGGGGGAGGGGGGGTTGTACCCCCCAAACCCCCTCCCCTGGGTACGCCTATGGATCAGACTCAAATTAATTAACTCCGAAGGTAAACTATTCCAAGTCTTAGATGTAGAGTCTTTAGTAAAATTTTGATCAAATAGGCCCTTCATAAGTTTTATATACTTTCATGGACACAATCAAACACACATGACTCGCAACTGAGCTTAATTATAATACAACGTTAACAAGGCGGTTGTACTAACCCATTTCCTGGAATGCGCGGAACGCGGTAAACTAGAGCGTGGGAATTGGACATCATATATTTTTTACAAACACAATAATAAGGCTTCCTATATCGACTACAGTACAATATCCGAAGCACGCACGCCTTAAGCATCGGTTCAATAAATCAACCATAGTATGTGCTATAAAATCCCATCTTCTTGAAAAGTCGGTCTCTCATAGGATAACACGTGTTTTGTCGCGGTGGCGAAACGAAAACTCAGAGATCGAAATGGCGCAAGTTACGGACGCGTCTTTGATGTACACATCATTGTACGCATATGACTTTTAGCCTCTCTAAACGCGTACATTCGGAATAAGCCACCCCCCCCCCCCCCCCCTCCCCGTATGTGCCATTTGGTAGCGTTATCTGAACTGACGCGCCTTAACGCTCCCAACACACCCTTTCGGCAAAACCGGGGGGGGGGGGGGGGCTTTGGACGAATGGTCGCGTTCCATTCAACGCGACGCGACGCGACGCTACCCACCATTTCGGCATAAGCCCCTTTGGAGCATTGTGGAGTTATAGTTCTATTAGTTTGTAATGTTATTGTGCAGGTTTGGTTACTAAATCTCAGCCTTACCAAAACTGTAATACCCCTTTAATGTACATCCACAAAAACAGGAAACTATGGTGAACCTTCATGTCCCTGTCAGACCCACATTATAAAAGATGCACTACCATATGCCATTCGTTCCTATCCTAACCCATCATCTTAAAAGAAACAACATGAAACTCATGTTGTTTTAATAAAGATTCAACTAATTTAGATCTTGTATGTCTATGCTAACTGTAATGTTATACTAACAACAATTTAGTTGCACTTCAATTCATGTGGAAGTTTAAATGAATGTCTTCGGAAACTTTAATTAATAAGTAACTTAGTTAAATACCAATTATTAATGTGCACGTACATCAAGAAATAAATCAAATAGAAATAATGTGTCATTATATATTTGGTATGTGAAGCGCATTCAGAATGTTGATGATTTTATAAAGAAGACATTTACTATCATTTGTATTATTTATGGCCATCTATGGATATTACCACTACTGCCATGGAGAACGTGTTAATTGTTTGGCTTATTGTAATTATGTCATGTACAGAGATGATTATTGTTCATGTTTTGTCTCACTATAAAACTAATTAAAGTAATATTACATGTCTAAACACCTTTTTATCCTGATTGCTTTAAGATACGAGGGTCCTGTACACCTCATGGGGGTCTGATGAGCCAGATAGTTCTTCACATGACTGCATTGCATCTTTCAAGAATGATAACTATAACTGGAACGACAAAGGTTGTCGAAATACCAGGGAACCACTATGCCAGCTAGGTACGTTTCCTTGGTTTCTAAGACATGACAAAACAAATATATGTGTTGAACTTTGGAGTCAGATCTACATCGAAATAATATAATACCTCGTAAAATATATTGGATTTAAGAATATGTCGGGATAACTGTTCAAATGTGTTATAAATACTGCTTGCTCGGGAGCCAATTTAAAACAAACCATGAATCCCTATAACATGGCTCAATTTTCCATGTAAATTCAGCTGGTAGCAACCCTGAATATTGTTCGAATTGAAAAGAATACTATTTTACAGAGCTTAGTTCCAAAAGGCCCTAAAAGATGAAGCAGATTTCCAGGAGAGTTCGTACACTGATAAATCCCTGTCATGAGATCGGGTGCTGCTTAGTTTTTCGAAGGTTTACCTGGGGGTTCGAAAATAAAATAGGGCTCGTATATCCGAATATCTGATGCATTAAACCGAATGTTCGTCGAAAATGAAATCCGGTTCAATATTCCGAAGGTTCGTCAATCCGAAAATTAAATGGGGTTCGTTAGCCTGGTTAGTCGGAAAATGAATATAGTGAATTAACTGCCTACACGTATTTCTATAGTTACAGTTTTAAGAAATGGAAGTTTGTCATTTACCCCACTATTCCACCTGAACAATTGAGCTGTACAGTAGTGTCGAGATGGCATTGTTTCCTTGTCTGAAGCCCATTTAGTTGCTTTTGCAGAGATTCATATCAGAATAATAAATGCTCGTGGCCTAGATTATGCTTCGCTAGGGTGGAAATAAATGCACAACTTCTTGTATCATTATTATCTATATATACCATGATATTTCTAAATATAACTATTGAATTAAAATTAGCAAAAATATTACAATTATGCGAACGCGCCCGCGCTCGTTAATATCATTCAAGTCAAAGGTCGTATGAACACCCTCGTTCTGACTAGAAAATAAGTACTGTCATGTTTAAAGGGACAGGTCCACTTTTACAAAACGTCTGAACAGCTTTCAGTTGACGGATAGGGATCAATGTAACACGCAAAAAAAAAAATCAGAGCGAACAGCCCTCTAATTTGGATTCTACGAATGAAAAACGAATGCGTCCCTCCATTTAAACTATATATCGGTCAATAAAGGAGTTCAACTGATTTAGCATAATATTACAACAATATAGTACTAATTCTCGAAAAGGTATTGTGAAGCCGACATTTGTTAACGTATGTCACGGAAAAAGATCTCAAAAAGAAAGAACATATAATTACATGTAGTCAGTTTAAGCGATGTTTGGGTATTTTGCTTGGTAAACGCTCACACATTAGTACTTATGCGCGGGTCACGTAGCTAGCGCGGGTCACGTAGGGGTCATGCATACCGATCTGGCACTCCGTGAAATCTATGTACGAACTTACTCACCGGCCGAAAATACGTATGTACCTAATTAACCGACGTCCCTCAGTTTATTCAGTTTTAGGTCTATAACTCAACGAAAAAGAGATTTCAAGCCTTAATTTTGTTCAGGCATGCTATTAAATGACATTTCCTTTCATATTAGACAATAACCGCGTAACTTTTGAATTTTGGCTTGCAAAAGTGGATCTCTCACTTTAACATGTTTTCGAAGTAGAAACAAATAAAACACATACTAAATAATTTAATTCAAAATGCTAAACTATAAGCAGTGCAATGTATTTTTGTTCGCTCCGATTTCTGATAAAAATACGTCATTAAACTAATACACTGTTGGTCATAATGTTGGAATAATTTTTTTTTTTAGGTCAAACTTTATTCATTTTCCCTATTTTTGCGCCTAATGAACGATTTTAGACTAAATATAATGATTATTTAATATTTCCAAACTACCAATGTACAATGAATGATTGAATGGGTTTGCATTAATTAATCAAGACTTTTGTTTTGAGCTTTGAAAGGCGTGACCTTTCATGATGGGCCCCTTTCTTTCTCCAAAGCGTATGTCCAGCAATTCACCATTATGTGTCATTTCTCAGCGTTGGCTTTAAAACCTTCAACCAAAATTGGCACATAGGCTCTCTAGGCTATACTCTATCCAACGCCGTTGCCTAAACGCCAAACGATGCTTGTGCTCCTCCAGGAAGGGGTGTCAACAAGCAATGTCCACTGTTTCGTTGAAACATCGTAGGTTATGATCTGTAAAATCCTCAGACGACATCGAGAGGAGGGGCAATTAAAGCTACGGGAATCTCTAGGACGTTCACAATTGACCACCAGGATAACTGATCGCAGATTGCTTAACCTGTGCCGTAGAAACCGGAAATGCCAACATGGAGCCTTCGCCGTCTATGAAGAAAACACTATGGAATCAACGCTTTTCGCCAAACTGTAGATCAGAGATCCCTCTAACATGGTTACCGAGCAAGACAAACTACCAAGTGTCCACTCTAATCCATGCAACCGAGATTTACCGGACGTCCCTGGACTAGGGAGCCCAGAATATTGCCGTCTGGACACTAGAGATATGTCATCTGAATGGGTACGAGCCATAACATCCTTGACCGAACAGATGGAGGACAAAGGGTTCGTCGATTACGTGACGAGAAGCTGGAAGATGTCTGTAATCACAAAACGACTTGAGGTTGTGACGGCCCAACGGTGGTATGGCTTGTACCCATTAAAATGACATATCACGAGTGTCCAGGCGGCGATCTTCTGTACTCCCTAGTCCACGGACGTCCTGTAAATCTTGATTGCATGGTATGGGCTGGACACTTGGTAGTTTGTCTAGCTAGGTGACCATGCTAGAGCGATCTCTGATCTGCAGTTTGGCAGAAGGCGTCGATGTCATAGTGTTTTCTTCATAGACGGCAAAGGCTCCATTTTGGCATTTCCGATTTCTACGGCACAGGTTAAGCAATTATTTGCGATCATTTGTCCTGGTGGTAAATTTTGGACGTCCTAGAGATTCCCGTATCTTTAATTGACCCTCCTCTCGATGGCGTATGAGGATTTTACAGATCGTAGCCTACGATGTTCCAACGGATCAGTGGACATTGCTTGTTGACACCCCTTCCTGGTGGAGCACAAGCATCGTTTGGCGTGTAGGCAATGGCGTTGGACGGGATATGACCTAGAGAGCCTCTGTGCCAATTTTGGTTGAAAGTTTTGCAGCCAACGCTGAGAAATGTCACATGATGTCTTGCTGGACACACGCTTTTCAGAGGAAAAGGGGTCCATCATGAAAGGTTCTGCCTTTCAAAGCTCAAAACAAAAGGCTACATTAATTAATGCAAACCCATTCAACCATTTATTGTACATTGGTAGTTTGGAAATATTATATAATCATTATTTCTAGTCTGAAATGGTTCATTAGGCGCAAAAATAGGGAAATGGAATGAAGTTTGAACTAAAAACAAAATATTCCAACATTATGACCAACAGTGTAGTTAAAATGGCATTTGGCTAAACCAATCAACATCAGTCCAGAAAAACGTCACGCTTTGGCGGCAAACAAAAATCATAGCGCCACTCAGAGCATCCATAAAGAGCCTGCGATAGCAAAACATAAACTATGTCCACTATTCAAAAGAAATAATGGAAGGGGTGATTCAGGGACATTTGGGATGTGTGAAAATAGGTTTTATTAGACAGTTTGCTTTGTGTTTATATGCGTTTTGGTTCGCTTTAACGCCTTTTTGAATTAAGCTCTTCATATAGATTGCAACTTTTTCCCCCAAATTATGTGTTTTACCACTGTCTAGGAATGCAAGCGTGCGGAGATCCAGGGGAACCTGTCAACGGCATAAGACAACCAGATGACCGCACCACTTTCTCTATAGGCACCACCATCGAGTTTTCGTGCAGAGAGGGATACAATCTCCTCGGATCGTCGATCATTACTTGTCAAACAAATGGGACATGGGACCAGGATACTCCTGTGTGTGAAGGTTGGTACAACACTTTAAAACAATGAATTTAACCAAGAACATTACATGTTGCCACAAAGTCGACATTGTTTATAACGTGGATCACATTAAAGGGGTAGTTTAGTTTTGGTAAGGCTTAACTTTAATAACCAAACATGGACAGTAACATTATAAAACTAATAGTTTTAACTCAACCATGCTCGAAAGGTATACAAAATGACAAACAACTAAGTAAAAAGCCCGTTATCATAAAAAAAAGAGCCGTTAAAACTCAAGAGGACGCTCTCTAAAAAGGCATTGGTTTCAACCATTTTTCATACAAAATAATGCATGTGATGTTTTATTGAAATAATGATTAAATAGAGAGATCATCAACAACTAATTAAAAAAACGCTTTTGAACATTTTTGAAAAAGTGCAAGCATTTTTTTTATTTTTTTTTAAAATTCAGCTAATTATTTGGGCCCCAAATAATTATAGGGTCAGATATATTTATTGATATTTCAGCCGTTTCTGGGCCGATTTTGACCAAATAAAGTTTATTCTGCCATTACAATTGCATGTTCTCGCAAATTCGACACTCAGTTTTTCATTACCTCACAAAAAAATTGTGATGTGCAGCGCCCTCTCTACCAAAACTAAACTACCCCTTTAAATGTAAAAAGATTACATTTTCATAGTTTACAGTTATATAAGTAAACGACGCTATGAAATATAACTAACCGTCCATTTCCATTAGGACTCACACTGAGCATGCTGAGACAAAGAGTGATTGCAATGCCATAGTCACAATGTGTCCTTTCCGGTAGGAAGTTATCTCCACACCCCATATACCACCGCCTTCTATATAAGTGTTGCTATGTCTGGCATACACGTACACAAGCTTACGATTGAGAAAGAGGGTTTCCACAGATAAAACTGTCCTGTCAGCTTTTAATAAGAACTGACCATTATACCAGAATAACATAATGTGATGCTGTTTTAGGTTTTAACTGTCAGAACTTAGACATGTTAGAAATAATTACAAATCGTCTATGTATTATCATTAAATTTTTACTGCAAAATCACTTAAATAGCCGTTATACAATTGATTAAGCAATTATGTTATTTCTCTCAGCCGTGCAATGCACTGACGTTCCACCTAGTGTCGACAACATGGACAACACGACGACAGTATCATCCATCTACAAGGGGGTGACTGTCTACTACTGTAGTACAGGGTACGTGCCAGACTGGTCGCCTGTCAGCGTGTGTCTTCAAAATGGTTCATGGAGCACTCCCAATTTCACATGCCTCGGTAAGACTCTGAGTAAATGTCAATACTAGTAAAGCCAAAGTGTATGGAAGCGAAGAGCATACATGTAAATAGGTATATAAATATTATTGTGAAGAAAAAATTAACATGTGCAGTCTTAAATAGTTTCCTACCAACTTCAGCGAACCCTGTACGAATGGTGGCACTTGTGCTGAAGACTCAAATATCGAAAACGTACAGGGTGGCCCAGAAAGGTTGCAACACCTACGATCGTTAATATCATCAACATCATCGACCAAATGTCATTGTTTTTTATTTGATTGGGTAGGACGTTCTTTTTCCAACAAAATGATACCATGAGCATTGACTTTGGGTAAGGCGTTTGGATCCTAGGGCCATTTTTCTGAGGTAATGTCGTTTCCTGAATTTGCTACTTTTTCGTCTCCATCGATCCTCGGAACACTGATACATTCTCGCCCCACGGCCTGCCGTAGAATTAGTTTTACAGAATAACCTGCTCTCCCTTTGATAAGGAAGACAATGTGAGCCATACCATACGGGGTAATCGATAATGTAGCAGTCACACCGCCAAACCGAATCCAAACCGAAACTAGACCGAACTTCCACTTTATCGGGCACCGACAAGAGCCCGAACTGGGGTCACAACAAAAGAGACCGACAATTCCGATACCACTCCGACACCAAACCGCTAGCACCCCGAACGTCCTCGAAACGTCCCCGAATTATTCGGTCTCGTGTCGGTTTGGATTCGGTTTGGCGGTGTGACTGCTACATTACGCAACATCGCGCTGTTCAACAGTTAATTCTATGGCAGGCCGTGGAGCGAGAATGCCTCAGTGTTGCGAGGATCGCTGGAGACGAACAAGTAGCAAATTTAGGAAACAACATTGCCTCAGAAAAATGGCCCTAGGATCCCAACGCCTTACCCAAAATCAATGCTCATGGTATAATTTTGTTGGAAACAGAATGTTCTACCCAATCAAATAAAAAAAACAATGACATTTGGTCGAGGATGTTGATGATATTAACGATCGTAGGTGTTGCAACCTTTCTGGGCCACCCTGTATATCATTCTTTATTTTAATCATTCCGATGTTAAGAGTTTAAATAAAGATCATTTTATTTTTATTATTGGCGTCGATCTATAATTGATACCTATGTATTCATTCATCCCCCATGATCAATAGGTATACGTAAGGATCAACGCCCGTGATTTTTATCATGCTAGAAACGCTGAACTGTTTTTTTTATTCCCCACTGACTTCTCAAATGTTAAACATGTTTCAGATCTATGTATGATTGATGAAACTCGTGCTGAAATATGGTGGCCCTGGAGGGACATCATGAATCGTGAACTTAGATGCCAAATTCACGACGTAATATGCGACGTCGTGAACTTTGATGCCAAATTCACGACGAAATATGCGACGTCGTATATTTCATCGCAAACTTTATTGCAAAATTCACGACGAAATATGCAAAGTCGCACATTTTATCGCAAACTTTGTTGCAAAATTCACGACGAAAAATGCAACGTCGTGAATTTTGCAACAAAGTTCACGATACAATATGCAACAAGTCGTATAATTCGTCGCGAATTAGTTTCTACTTGCTTGAAGGGTATCCATTACCTCCTCGGTTTGAGGGGGTTTGATTAAATATGAACAGAGAATGGGACTGATAGGGAGGGGAGAAGGAGGAGGGTATAACAATGTGTTATGGATGGCTAGGGGTAGCCAAGGGGTAGCCAAGGGGGGGGGGGGGGGGGGGGGGGTGCGGGTTAAGGGGATGTAACGGAGTTTAGGTTACCAGCAACCCCCACCCCCTGGCTACCCCTAGCCATCCAGAAAACATTATTATGCCCTCCCCCTTTCTCCCCTCCCCATAGTAGTCCCATTCTTTTTTAATATTTAATTAAACCCCCTCAAACGGAGGAGGTAATATATACTCCATTATATCCCCTTAACCCGCACCCCCCCCCCCCCTTGGCTACCCCTTGACTACCCCTAGCCATCCATAACACATTCCCTCTTCCTTCTCCCCTCCTTATAGTAGTCCCATTCTCTGTTCAATTTAACTAAAGGGATCTAGTAACTTTGTTGACAAGTGCAAAAAGTGATGAGTGATTAATAAAATGTGTATTGGAGGGATCTGATGTCCACAAAGTAATGTGTGAAAATTTCATGTTAAAGGGATAATTGAGTTCTGGTAAAGAGAGTACAGTTTTGGTCAACTGAATTTTAGTAACCAAAAGCTGCACCATTACATTAGAAACTAATATATATATGCTCGAAAGGAATAAAAAAATTACAAACAACTAGTTAAAAGCCCGTTATCATTCAAAAAGAGCCGTTCAAACTCAAGAGGGCGCTCTCTAAAAACTAATTGGTTTCAACCATTTTAAATAAAATATTGTGCATGACTGCATGAGATGGTTTGTAAAAATAGTGATAAGATAGAGATAAACAAAAACTATTAAAAAACCTTTTTTGATTTTTTTTTTAAAGGAGGAAGCATTTTAAAATCTTATTTAACGGTTGGTTCACAATTATCGAATAATTCGGGGGCCCCACATTTATTAAAAATGGTTACATTCATGGATATTTCAGCCGTTTCTGAACCGATTTTGATCAAATAAAGTTTATTCAGTCATTAAAATTGTATGCTCTTTCATATTTGACACTCAGTTTTTCATTATCTCACACAAAATGTATTATGTGTAGCGCCCTCTATACCAAAACTCAACTATCCATTAAAAGCTCCACAGACAAGAAAACTACCTAAAAAATTGGTTTTACTGTACGTAAGGGTGATTTTCAAGAAGATTACCTATAAAAACATATTTTTCTCGTGGGAAAACCCGGTAAAATAAAGAAAATATCAACTTGTAAATTCACTTTAGTGAAAAAATTGAGTCCGGGCGAAGAAAAATGACGTCATCTTTGTGACGTCACATAATGACAATCACAGTCTAGCTTGGTACTCTATATACGTGCCTTCGCAGTTGTTGCGATTGCAAGATCACGTGACAAAATTCTAGTACGGCCGGATCGCCAAACGACGTAGCAGCCGCCGCTTTGTGTATAATGTCAATGGACCCTTTACTTCCTGGCATGACACCCGAAACTAAATGAAGATATTAATTCAAGAATATTAATTTCATGACACTTTGAGTGCTAAGTATGCAAAGAGAACAACATCTGTCTAACATTTCCAACAAATTCGATCATTTCTGTCACATTGTAATGCAACAAACTGAATTTTAATGAACATATTTCGAAACTCGAATGCCACTTATAATCACACGGCTGGCGGCGCACTGCATTCCATGCAATCAAACTGCATGCAGTTCAAGCACTGTCTGCAATGTGCGTACTGTACCCGGGCCGCACCCGGGCCGTGCTATGTTTCGCTCGGGAAACTGCAACAAACACTGCAACAAACACAGTCTCAAATGAAGGGTAAGAATTGTCTTTGTATGGAAAAGCATTGAAATGTATTTTAGATATTGATATACTAAGGGGAAATCATATCAAGTTTGTCAGAAATGAATACTAAGTAGTTAAATTTGGGTTTGATCGGGTTCTTGATTTCGTTCCGCAGTTATACGAAACACGAAACCATTGGGCCCAATTGCATATGTTTGAGTGCAATGTACGGTGCGGCAGGAAGAAAGGAGAGTCATTTTTGTCAATTAAAATCGAGTTGTATCCTTGAATTTTAAACAAACGATCGTATTCCTTGAATTATCTGAAAATGTATATTGTTCTCGATATATGTTAGGCAATGACAGTGTTATAGAGTTGATATTCATGAATAAATATCTTCATTTAGTTTCGGGTGTCATGCCAGGAAGTAAAGGGTCCATTGACATTATACACAAAGCGGCGGCTGCTACGTCGTTTGGCGATCCGGCCGTACTAGAATTTTGTCACGTGATCTTGCAATCGCAACAACTGCGAAGGCACGTATTGCCATAGACGTACACGCTGAGTGCAATAGGCTACTCACGTTGACAGAGAGATATTATTTTGATTTTTTGTCTATATTTGCAAACATTTGTTTAAGTTTATATCATGGAGGATCCACACTCAATGTGTTTGATTTGCATTGATTTTCAGTTTGATTGCATGGAATGCAGTGCGCCGCCAGCCGTGTGATTATAAGTGGCATTCGAGTTTCGAAATATGTTCATTAAAATTCAGTTTGTTGCATTACAATGTGACAGAAATGATCGAATTTGTTGGAAATGTTAGACAGATGTTGTTCTCTTTGCATACTTAGCACTCAAAGTGTCATAAAATTAATATTCATGAATAAATATCTTCATTTAGTTTCGGGTGTCATGCCAGGAAGTAAAGGGTCCATTGACATTATACACAAAGCGGCGGCTGCTACGTCGTTTGGCGATCCGGCCGTACTAGAATTTTGTCACGTGATCTTGCAATCGCAACAACTGCGAAGGCACGTATTGCCATAGACGTACACGCTGAGTGCAATAGGCTACTCACGTTGACAGAGAGATATTATTTTGATTTTTTTTCTATATTTGCAAACATTTGTTTAAGTTTATATCATGGAGGATCCACACTCAGATGTGTTGCTGCATCCTGCTACGATTCATCTTTTTAGCCAATTCATTTAAGCCTCAATTTCTGAGCAAATACGAGTTTGTTTTACTAGCAAGTCAAAGGCTCTGTAGTAACCATGCAAGTCTGTACTTTAGACCCCGTGTTGTGGTCCTTTTGATACGTCATGTTCCGATGGGCACGTGCTTGCACGCGCGCTCTGCTATAAATACCTTTTTTAGGAGTATGGAACGCTGATGCGAAAAAACCCAAACAATTTGCATGAAATTTACATTTTTTTGCCCAACTTAAGGATTTCTTTGAGAAAAAGAGTGTGGTGTATATCAATATAGGCACATATTCATAGCTATAAACCTGAATCAAAGCCGGGATTTCACTATACCTTTAATTAGATGTGTTTTGGCTGAGATATGAGCAAAAATGCAAATCGATATTCACTAACTCATTGCATTCACTCTGTACACGGTTTTGATGGTCTAGTGGACAATTTATCATCAGAACACTTCAATCGTAAATATCTTTTCAACGAAAGGTAAATTTGAAAAACCGAAACCTGTCCCATGCTTTTATTGTTAATACGAATACAACAATGTATAAGGGAACCGCTAGAATTCCGATTGGAACTTTAAACCCCTTTAACCCTTTAACCCTTTAAACCCCCTCAAACCGAGGAGGTAATGGATACCGCTCAAGCAAGTAGAAACAAATTCACGACGAAGTATACGACTTGTTGCATATTTTGTCGTGAACTTTGTTGCAAAATTCACGATGAAATATACGACGTTGCATATTTCGTCGTGAATTTTGCAACAAAGTTTGCGATGAAATATACGACGTCGCATATTTCGACGTGAATTTGGCATCAAATTTCACGACGTCGCATAATTCGCCGTGGATTTGGCATTAAAGTTCACTTCAGGGCCACCATACTGAACACCCGGGTAACAAATTCGATAATGCTTTTATGAATTTCATTTTAATGATTAAATTAATTCGAAATTTATTAAAATGAGATATGGGTTCTATTATTAGTATTTAGAAACTCCTCAGCCTCATATGCATGCAAAAGTGCTTGTGTACTGATGACCAAAACAGTAAATTGATACAATTGTTCTTTCATATGTCGTGTTTACATGCACTCTTGTTAAAACATGTTCGATGTAACGAATACGTAATTAATATATTTTGGAGACTAGTGAAGAAACGAAGACCGTTTTTGTTTACCCATTCTTCAGCCTTGCGTACATGCTACAGTGGTCTCAGCCTTCACGGATGTACATGTACCGAAGACCCAAACAGTAGATAAGAGATTGCTTATTACTAATTGACTAATTTAATTCCGGTCATCCTCAATGTTCCAATGTAATGACATTTAGATGAAGATGATGAAGATACATGTATTTACTTTTCTGTTTTACCCACTCCTCAGCCCTGCCTGCATGCTACAGCGATCCCTGCCTCAGTGGTGGCACTGGTATACTGAAAACCCAAATATTGAATTCGAGGATGCTTCCTAATGTTTTCTAATTTACACCCGCGCTTGTTTAAACGTATTAGATGGAAAAAGGGTGTTATGAATAGATTAATATACTGTTTTATCATTATGTTCATTATTTGATTCCGGTCTCACAAAACATTTTCGATGTAAAGACATAATTTTAAATGGGTATAATCATTGTTATTTGTAACCACCCCTCAGGCCCTTCGACATGGATTCACGGGGGCATATGTACTAAAAACCCAAACAGTGAATTATATATTGCTTGTTAATATTCTGCAACTTACATCCGCTCTTGATAAACTCATTCGATGAACAACAGTTTTTTAAACGAAGGAATATTATGTTTAATAATTTTTTTTCACTCCACTGCCCTCCATTCATGATACAGCGAGCATTGCCTTAATGGTGGCATGTGTACTGGAAATCCAATGCGTAAATTAGAGGTTGCTACCTAATTAATTACTAATTGAACTCCTTTATCACTTAAAGTGATCCGTGTAACGTGTCAGATATTGCACAAACTGACATTTGAGACTTCAATCCTATATCAATATCATTGTAAAATAGAATTGAAAGATTTGTGAAAGTTTGAAAGAAAACGAACACTGTTTACCTAGTGAAAAGACGAATATTGAGTTCATATTTTATCACCGAATACTGATGGTCTGTTGTAGATTTGTTGCAGTAAAAATCATCCGTTTAATCTTGACGATATCCGCACCCGTGTATACAGCTACAGACCGTACGGAATTCATGGAATTTGCGCACACTAGGCTCAAAGTTCAGTGGGTCGGGAAAATTTCTCACGCGCGCTGGCAGGACGTATTCAGCGACGTCAATTGTACTTTTTATCAATACCGTTAGCTAACGATTTTGAAATAATGATTTCCAATGATAATTATCTTCATACTAAAGGGACATTTGAAAAAACCGAACCCTATTTTATTCTTCTCTTACCATAAGCTAAACAACACGGCAGAAGAGAAACGAGGAAGCTTCAAGTATTTTTCGTGGAGTTAGACACTTTAGCTGTGTCACTTTAACCTTTTCGATATGATGACTTTTAAATGATGTTATTTACTAACTCCTCCTTACGCCATGCTAGTGATCCCTGCCTCACTTACTAAAACCCAAACAGTGAATTTTACATTACTTCTTAATATTTTCCAATTTACATCTGATCGTGCTAAATTCATGTGATAAACAGGTTCTTTTTAAAATTAAAGACAATTGTTTTTGTTTCTATATTCACAATCCTCAGCTCTACCTGCATGCTACAGCGATCCCTGTCTTAATGGTGGCACTTGTGTCGAGGGCAAACACAGCGGATTCGTGTGCGACTGCCCATTTGGATTCACAGGGATGACTTGTGAAATAGGTATACTATTCTTGCATTCAAGTTATTTTCATTTTACTTAACGATATTGACAATGTTTCTTATTTTTGTTTAGGAAATCTTGTTATACCAAACGGTTTCCAGTTAACATCACCCTTTGAGGTTAGGCAGTGGCGTAACCTGGTTGGATTGATTGGGGGTGCACCTTATCTATTTCATTATTTCATCGCAGATTTTCCTCTCATGTTATGTATTGTGGTTGTCAAATCGTTGAGGGGGGGGGGCACTTAAATACATCAAGAAAACGATTGAAATTATTTATGATAAATACTGTTCTAACATACTTTTTTGTTTTTGTTTTTATGTGAACATCAACAATCATCATCATTTACATAGATCCCCTTCAATAAATTATAACATGAGAGTAACAAACTATAGAACGTTCCGCTATACATTGCGTTTCCCCAATGCGTAAGTTCACGCTGTGCAGCAGCTTCTTATCTCGTACAGCTAATATATTTGCAAGCCGTTTTATATTCATAATGATATATCCAACCGACCATTATAAATTTTAATATTGTAAATGCAAATGCGGTTCGTTCATATTATATGAACACATTTATGCAACCACTTACCATTATCATTATTTGTATTTTCAAAGAAGGTGTTTCTACATATTTTAACGTATAGAGTATATTGTATCAATATTATTCAGTTCTCACAACAGTTGTGCCGACGTTCCAGACCACCGGTCCCACATCTATTGGAACATCAGAGCGTCTGCCTTCAACTGCTAAGACTGGTAATTCTGATAAAGATGTTAACTGGCCGGGGAGTGAACATCACAAAATGTTCCTCTTCGGGGTATTTGAAAAGCTAGTAAGAAGAGATTATTTTCTTCCCGATATTGCCATTTTAAATCCCGAGTGAAATTACCACAATGTAGATTATGATATGTAACATGCTTTCTGATGGGTAGGGAACATCGCGATAATATTCCTCTCAGATATGTTTTAATGCTATAAACATTTAAGGGTCATTTCAAGTTATTAAAATGAATTCCTATTGTTTTCCCGATTTAACAGTTCAAAACCCGAGGGACCGTTTCGTGATGTTCCCGACAACATAGATCCCATTATAGATATTCAAATCATCAACCAAACACAAATATGATTAGATAGGCCCAAGGGACGTCATGGAACGTTCCTCTCAATAAATTGGAAATGTCATTAAGGAAATATTTTAAGTCCAAAAATGCAATCGCGGGACTTATTGTACTTCCGATACAGCATTTCAAATCACAATGGAATGTTCCATGATGTTATCATGGATTTTTTAGCCATATTGTAAATATATTTTATATGTTTATCTTGATAAGATAATAACAAAAAATATATTTGTTACTGTACTCGTTAACATAATATATAATATATATTATTTGAACGAGTACAGTAATGAATTTGAATGGTTTTCATAAAGCAGATTAAATACCGTGTTGTGATCTGTGTTGCAATCAAATAATTATAGAGATATACTCGGGCAACACGCTAGATATATTTTTGAGCAATTTTGTATCCGATGTCATACAGTAATACACCCAATAGGTAATGTATTTGATACCGTTCATTTAAAGGGTACCTCCACCCAAAAATAATATTCTTACTAAAGAAAGGTAACATCTTAAGTATTCCATTCCATCAACAAGTTCACACAAATATGTTTCCAGACAAAATATATATAATTGGAAAACGCATCACCATACTAAATCATGCGTTCATGCGGTCTGAATTGCGACTACTAATGTGTGCAATTAGCGAACGAATCGCCCGGGAATCTATTGTCTACAAACGTACTCGTGAATAGCATTGGCGCACTCGCAAATGGTTGGCCCGTATGGAACCAGGAAATAGCAGTGGTTCCGTAAGTGGTGGAAATTAATTGCTTTGTTTATGAATTACACAACCCTTTGCAAAATGTTGGCTATCTATTTGATATCACAAAACGGTACAAAAACATATAATAATGTGTTGTTCTTTGCCTGGTGGTCCGATTTTAAAAATAGCAACGATTTGAATTGTCACTTATTTGTCAATGTTTTATTTTATTATTAGATTCATGGTCATTATAATGGGTGCGGTTCGTTATTCCGAAGGTTCGTTATTCCGAACACGCAAATTTCCTATACATGAGTGTTCGTTAATCCGAAAATGAAATAGGGTTCGTTAACCTTCGGAATAACGAACCTTCGGAATAACTGAACCTTCGGAATAACGAACCTTCGGAATAACTGAACCTTCGGAATAACGAACCTTCGGAATAACGGACTGTAACCATTATAACCACTGTTTTTAGCTTTTATATAATTATGATATATTCTATTTCAATCACCAAGATCAGTGGTTTATTGTTTTCATTAGAAGGCATAAGAACCGTCCCATCAACGATACACAATATTATTGTTATAGCTTTAACTTTATACTTATATATATAAGCATTTATATCATTATTATATATTATTTAAATCACTATCTTCATTGGTATTATTGGATCATTTGAGAAAAAAAAATTACGGCATGACACCGTCCAATTAACGATACACAGTATGATTCATATAACTTATAGCTATAACTAATGTATTTGCTTCTTTATTTGTATTTATTGTAATTCGAATTTGTATTATTATTCATAGTGTTTTTTTTTTCATTTACCTTCAGCATTATTATAAATACATGTATTTAATACATTTTCATTCAAACTGACAACTGCCCAATTTACGATACACAGTAGGAATGCTCTAATTAATGCATAGTCTATCCCCGGGATCTAGCATTTCTTTTATTATTATCTATATTATTTCAATAACAATTATCATTGCTATTAAAGGTGACCACCAGGCAAAGGACAACACATTATTATATGTTTTGGTACCGTTTTGTGAATATCAAATATATACCCAACATTCTGCAAAGGGTTGTGTAATTCATAAACAAAGCAATTAATTTCAACCACCTACGGAACCACTGCTATTACCCGGTTCCATACGGGCCAAGCATTTGCAAGTGCGCCAATGCTTTCACGCGTACGTCAATAGATTCCCGGATGATTCATTCGCTCTGCACAGTGCGCTATGGCTCTGCACGCATATAGTCTACGCAATTCAGACCGCATGAACGCATGGTTGAGAATGGTGATGTGTTTTCCAATTATATATTTTTTTCTGAAAACATATTTTTGTGAACTTGTTGAAGGAATGGAATACTAAAGATGGTACCTTTCTATAATAAGAATATTATTTGTGGGTGGTAGTACCCTTTAATGTTTCTTTTAACATGAATAAAGGAATACTACCATCCCATCAACGATCCACAGTAGGAATTTCATAACTTCAACGGATGCAGTTACCATGGTTACCACACACCGGAATGAGGCCTCAACTACTGATATCGTTATTTGTTTAGTTTGCATAAAGGTTGACTTTAGGATAATAAAGGTTCTAAAGTAAGGGCGCTTCAGATATATTTTTGCGAGGTAGAGGATAACTACATGTAATATTTGCAAGAATCAAACATTTAAAAAAGGAAAACTAAGTTTGTTTGATACAAATATTTTCATAAACGGATGGATCTCTCAAATAAAGACATTTGAAGAGAAGTTGTGGGCGTCGAATTATGCGAGATTTTACCGATATTAGATGTAACATCTATTAAACAAAAAACATCGAAAATATACCGAATTGTATTTAGATTATTTTCTTATACTGATTCTGAACGTTCATTTAATAAAAAGTGACTCACTTACCATTCAATTAGACAAATATGTATTTTTAAAATCAGGGCCCCGTTGCAGAAATACATGAAATAATTTATTGTAAGTCAGATCATTGTGTTCTAAATGCGCAAAGATGATTGGTTGAAACGCGCATAATTATATTTGCTGTATTACGATTGATTGCAACTTAATACATTGCTTACATAACTTATATAGCTATAACTATAACTAATGTTTATTTTTTTCCAGGATTTCTGTTATTAGCATTTCTATCATTATTATAATTTATCGTATTTAAAGTACCATCATCATTGTTATTACTATTTTGTTCATCTAACACGAATAAAGGCATGACAACCATCCCATCTAGAGAAGGAATTATATAAATATTTTGCGAGGTATAGGAAAAAAATTGAAGAATTAAAAGAGCACTTAATTTTAGAACGAAAAGAAAGTTAGTTTGATCAAAATCTGCTCAGAAACTGCCAAATCTAGGAAATAAAGGCGCCAATTTTGATATTAAATATCTATATCAAAAATACAATGTGAAAATATATCAAATTAGCTTTTAAATTGATTCGAGGATACACTCTCTATTGAACGTTTATTTAAAAAAATGGGTATGGGTACCATTCTTTATGAAAAGGGCTTGACTCTTCCCGGTCAAAGTATATCTATACAAATCACTGATTCGTTTTTCATTCTACTTTCCAGCCACTTACATATTGCTTTTGTGTCCGTTTATATTGTAACTTGTAAAAAAAAAAAAACGATCATTGCACTCGTGCAAGTCCTACTGGAACAAATAATTATTGAGATGGTGATTGTTGTTGTATGTTGTATGATATATATTGTATAATTAATATTTTGTCTGTTGTATGTTGCATGCTGGTTGTTGTTTATTGGTTGTGCAGATCTTCCGTCTCATGTACGTGATTTATTGGGTTAATACATTATAAATATATCAATAACAAAACGAGTTTGGAAAATAACAACTCTTTTTATGGGTATAATAAGAGGAAACAGCATAAAGGAACCATCAGAGCTGCAAGTGAGTTTGGTCGATTGAGGCAAATATTCTAAATTCCGTTGATATTTTTGTTTCAAATAGGTTTCTTATTATGAACAGTGCACATTTAGATCAGATATGTCTATGCCATAATGTGATTTATCTATTTTCTGAACAGGAAACCAGCAAACGGCTCCATCGATAGCAGGTAATTAATTAAATAAATTAGTCTCACCTTTTCAAAAAATATTATAGAGAGCATATTAAGCTAATCGTAATTTGCATCTTTGGGACTTATAAATTGTTTCTGTGTGAAGTGTTGCCCCTGTAAAGTAGTTCCAATGGCAGGAGTAGTAGTACTAGTACTACTAGTAGTATAAGTAGTCGTAGAAGTGGTAGTAGTAGTAGACTAGTAGTAGTAGTAGTAGTAGTAGTAGTAGTAGTAGTAGTAGTAGTAGTAGTAGCAGTAGTAGTAGTAGTAGTAGTAGTAGTAGTAGTAGTAGTAGTAGTAGTAGTAGTAGTAGTAGTTAAAATTGTTAGTACTTGTTTTACTTATATTATCATTTTTCTCTGTAGCTATTGCATCCGGTGCCTCAGCTGCTCTGGTAGTTTTGATTATCATCGCTATGACGGCTATCATCTGCAAAAGGTGATTCATTATCATTTATATGTTTTAGACATCTATACCTGATTATTTTTGGTCAACAAAATTGTTTCTTCTAATTCATGCTGATTATCGTTATCTTAGCATTACGGTAAATTACTGACTTGTAAATTGAATTTTAAAAAGAACAGAATTGTTGTCTGTTAGCACGGGAAACCGAGACCTCTGGACTGCTAGACCAGCGCCCTATACCAACTGAGCTTCAATACCTTACATGACCTCTCATCAACTATTTCGTGGCCTGTAAACTCTTTAAATCTCTGGGAATGGCAACGAGTTAATTACTATGTAGCTCAGTTAATAGGGCAATGGTTTAGCAATCACGATTTTACAGCTTCACGTCAAGTGAGACAAATATTTTTGAAAATAGCACTAGTTTTAATTTAGTCCAACTTTGTATTACATAATCATGTCACTGAAAATAGGTTTTTTCTTAATTGTCTAAGCGATTTTGTTCTTTCAATTTCTTACAGAAGGAAGACAATATCGGCAACGTCGACAAAGGAACTAACAGATGTAGAAATACAAGAACGTGAATATAGCGAACTACGAGATTTAAACACAGTTCCACGAAACGAGTATACCGATTTGGCAAAGTCCCCTATCAACAAGATGGCAAATGGTGCTCAGGTCAAAAAGTCCGGCCATGAAGGCGAAGTTTATAAGAACAAAGCATACGAAATAGATGATGTCAACGACCAGTATGATTCGGTCGGGCACGTAATGTCTGACATCGACAACAGAATCAAGAAGGAAGATCTCATGAAAAATGGTCGTCCTTCCGAAGACCGCACCGAGGACGAGTACGCTTTGATCGCGCCAGCAGATAAATCCGGAACAGTAGATGATACGGAGCACACGTATGACGTTTTCGAGGAAAAAGCACCATCAAGTATCCACGGTGAACTAATGGTGGACAACAATCTCTACACGTCGTATGATGCCAACTCGCCAGATGGTGAGGGCGTTTTGGTCGACAACGAATTATATGCGCCGTATGACGGCGACTCAACAGAAGGTGGTGAAGGCGGATTGGTCGATAATGAACTGTATACACCGTATGATGGCGACTTGCCACAAGGTGGTGAAAGCGGGTTGGTCGACAATTAATTGTATACGCCTTTTGATAGTCACTCACAAGAATAGAGCGTATGTTGGTCAATAATAAAATAGATGCAGCTTGTGATGTCAACTTACCATAAAAAGAGGCGGGAATGTTGGTTGACAATTAATTGTATACGCCTTTTGATGGCTTCTCGCCGAAATAAGAGGGCATTTTGGTCCAAAATATTTTGTTTTGCATCGTGTGTCAACTGGTTATATATAGGATGGTAATTTGGTCGAGAAAAAAATTGTATATGACTTTTGATTGCGACTTGCTGAAATAGAGGTCATTTTAGTCGACAATAACTTTTTTTTTGCATCGTGTGATGTCAACTGGTCATATATAGGAGGGTATTTTGGTCGACCATAAATTAGGTGCACCATGTGATGTCAACTTGCCGTAAAAAGAGGCGGGCATTTTAAATAAATCGTATACGCCTGTTGATGGCAGCTCGACGGATGGTGAGGGTTGACAACGAATTGTATACGCCTTTTGATGGCGACTCGCTGAAATAAAATAGTGTATTCTGGTCGACACTAAAGTTGTAGGCATCGCGTTCGGGGGCTGTGAGTGACACCATGTCAGGTTCCCATTTGGTAAGAAGTAAGTGCGATTTATCAGACACTGACTTGGTAAAAAATGACTGAAATGGGAACCTGACAAGGTGTCACTTACAGCCCTAACACAAAAACTACAAGACCAAAATGACTGTTCTTGGTATCGTCTTTCATTGGAAAAGACACCCTATCCGATGGACATAATAGTTTTGTTACTATATTGTGGGAAGTGTCCCGTTCCATTTTGGGGGGACCACCCTGTATAGGAAGGTTTTTGGTTGACAATAATGTTATGCACCGTGTGAGGTCAACTTGCCATACAAAGAGGCGGTCATTTTGAATTAATCATAAGCGCCTGTTGATGGCGGCTCATTGAAATAGAGGAGGGTATTTTGGTCGATAGTAACTTTGTTTGCACCATGTGATGTCAACTTGCCATACAAAAGGCGGGCATTTTGAATGAATCGTATACGCATGCTGATGGTAACTTGCCGGATGTTTGCTAAGACAAACAATGCATGCTCCCACACTAAAAAAGCAATAAGATAACGATACAATAATTACTTGTATATACTGTATGCCAAACAATTTACATTTTAGTCATATTAAATACAAAGTGTATCATCCATACATTTAGTTTGATTATGTAGATAAGTTATTGAATACTTTTGATATGTAGATAAGTTATTGAATACTTTTGATATGTAGATAAGTTATTGAATACTTTTGATATGTAGATAAGTTATTGAATACTTTTGATATGTAGATAATTTATTGAATACTGGTTTACATGTTTATAAAATCTGTACAAAGAAACAACATTTAAGCACACCTGAAGTACTGTTTTTTATGATCCAATCCACCTCAACCATAACAAAAACTTAATGATTAATGCATTATAACTTGAAAATGTTATTCAAAACGAAGCTTACAAAATATGATTCTAAAATCATTCATTTAACCGAGCACACTAATATTTGTGATGAGGGAATACAAAATTATATATGTTTATAACAATTCAAAAAATAAAATCAGTACTGATAGGGCAGTCATACCTTGAAAATCAAAATGCTTTACAAAATGTTCATCGCCTTATAATATCCAATGTATGTAAATATGAACTTGGGGTAGTATATTAATCAAACCACATAATTATTGAATGTCAAATCTACTTTTGTATCCTTTTTTCATATGCAAGTTATTCAATCCATGTCCTGTTGTTTATCACGACGTAAGAAGGTACCAACAATTCAACAAATAAAATCAGTACCGATAGGGCAGTCATACCTTCAAAATCAAAATGCTTTATAAAATGTTAATCGCCTTATAATGTTCAATGTCTGTAAATATGAACTAGGGGTAGTTTATTAATCAAACCACATAATTATTGAATGTACAATTTACTTTGTTATCCTTTTTTAGTATGCAAGTTATTCAATCCATGTTCTGTTGTTTATCACGACGTAAGAAGGTATCAACAATTCCAAAAAATAAAATCAGTACTGATTGGGCAGTCATACCTTGAAAATCAAAATGCTTTACAAAATGTTCATTGCCTTATAATGTTCAATGTCTGTAAATATGAACTAGAGGTAGTTTATTTATCAAACCACATAATTATTGAATGTCAAATTTCCTTTTTTATCCTTTTTTCTTATGCAAGTCATTCAATCCATGTTATGTTGTTTATCACGACGTAAGAAGATACAACATATAAATTTAGCACAATGGCTGTTTATGTAAACAAAATAAAAACTCAATAAATTTAACAAGTTACCTTTGAAAAAGAAAGTGATCTATTGGTATTACCAGATGAATGTGATTAATATAAGCATAGTAATATACGAAGCATACACATACTTAACATAAAACACAAAGTACCCCTTTAACAACACCTTATAACTTCTTAACCAAGACGTTTTTGACAATTCTTACCTGTTGATTACACATAAAATTAAGTTTCAGCAAGTGACTGTAAAATAACTCAAATTAATCATTGATTTTGAATAAACGGTGTAGCATCAACTGCTGCAGTAGCTGTAACATGACTAAATTTCAAAAGTAAAAATAATGTTATATGAGAGCAAAAATTCAGGTGCATGTATATATCAATCAACATTTTTATTCTCACAAATAATAAGTATATAATTTATGTTATTTGTGCTCCTGTTCTGTCATGTTCCCAATCAATAAAACCTTGTTTATCCGTTATTGTATGTGTTATGTGTCTTAATTGTTTTCAACTCGTTGATTTGTAAACTGCATCATACACAAACATTATATGCTTTTATTAAACAACATAAACAATATTTACTAAAGTACAAATTGAATGCAGTGAAATTGATTCGAGGCATTGCAGTTCTACTAGTCTTTGGGGAAAAGGCACTCTGTTCCCTACATGTCAACATCTTGTTTACCTTGTCAAGCGCATTTCACATAATCAAACCCGTTTGATTCTGAAAACGAAAAGTATTATAATGTAGGAATACCTCATACAAACGAATATGAAAACAAAATTAATAGTATATGTGACCGAATTTAGAAAAACCCTGCGCTTAGTGAAAACAAAAAAATTCAATTTCAATTCTCAAGCCATGAGATAGGCCTCACCACAAAAAAAATTACAGTATTTGGCAGATATACGATTACACACACACACACATACACACACACACACACACACATTCGCACACATACTCGCTGAAACGATGTATAATAATTACAATTTGAACAATGCTTTCATGCTAAAATAGGCATCCATATCATGACCCTCCTAATTAACAAAGGACATTATAAAGCCGAATACAAAACAAATTTACTAATATTTAAAGAACGCCGACAAAAGAGGGTGCTATTCCGATTAACGTATATTCCACAAATTGGTTCGATGAACCCAGAAAATGAATACTGTTGTTCACAAAATAAATATTGTACAAATAGTAACACAAGATGGCGCTATTCAGATAAACAGATATTCATCTTTGATCATGATTTGTGTTGATATGTAAGATTATTACTGTTTCAAACATCAAAGAGAATATTAAAACAAACAAAGGGAGACGGTTGAAGACAGCACATTACCTATCAATGCACTGATTGTACTACTTTACAATATTCGAGATTTTGGCGAATATTATGTTTTGAGGCCCTCTATTTGTGAAAGTGTGTTATTTATATAATAATTATGTTATTGTGTTTTCAATTTGTTTCAATATGTATTTGATTCAACCTCAAAACAATTTAAATGGGCTTGGTACGAACAGTCACGTCACGTTCACGTCACGTCACGTGAAGGTTCTGTACCTTTTGTGAAACAGGTCACCCAAATCTACGAAGTGTTGGGTTACGTGACCCAACAGTTTGTAGATATACTATATGCAATTCATAAAAGCTCACGTAAATTGGCGCTTGCGTAAAACAAATTAATGTAAATTGTCGTTGAGAAGAGACTAATTGTAATTCTCGGTAAATTTAATCCTGAACGAACCCGTCCTACCAGGCCTATACTGTAAATACCAATTATAGGCGTACACAGGCCTGGGGGCAGGGGGATGGACACCCCCTACCCCCATCCCCACCCCTTACATAATTCAAGAAATGTCTTGGTCTCGGCCTCGAAATTTGTGACCGGTCCTGGTCTCGTCCTCGGCTGCGGTCATTTTCTACGGACACCCCCTACCCACACTCCCCCCGCCTACTTCAATTTGTCTGACGAAATATCCCCCCCCCCCCCCCTACACCCACCCCTTGACAAAATCATGGGTACGCCACTGCCTACAAGTAGCTAGTTCGAATGTCAAATACATTAATTGATTTATTTAATATTGATTGGTTGGTGTGACTGTTTCATTATAATGATTGACTGATTAATTGATAGATTGACTCGATTCAATAACCATAAATAAACACTATTAATCAAATCATTGTTTTATTACTTTTAAACTCATTGATCACCGAAACGCACTCACTCACTCACTCACTCACTCACTTTCACAGGCACGCTCAGACGTCGAGCACGGGAACTTCAGGCGTATGCGAACTGAATTGTCCGCTGCGTGTAGCAATTCAGCTGGAAATCAACATTTGCCAAAATCCACGCACGACACGTCTTTAGAAATACTCTAATAACAAGACAAATAATGCAAGTGGTATGGTTGTACATTACCTAAATGACAGAACTGCATATTATCGTCTCAGATTACTCTGAATTATGCACGTACATATTATAAACATAATGATTGAAAAGATTTGATAAGGGGGTATCGGCATTTTCGTCGACATTTTTAAATCTCTTTGTGCGTGTATGTCTAGTCTTAGTAACAAGCGTTTGCAATTTAAAAAATATTGATTAAACGCTCACGTCACGATTTGGTTAACGCGACACTTCGAGTTTTACCGGCATGGAAAACGACAAATTGTTGGGTCACTTTACCCTACACTTCGTAGATTTGGGTGACCTGTTTCACAAAAGGTACAGAACCGTTTACGTGACGTTAACGTGAACGTGACGTGACTGTTCGTACCAAGCCATTTAAATGCTATTTACTACTACTATTTGTTATTGGGTGAAAAGTTTAGAATATTTTTACAAGCATTGGATGCATTCTGCGATCAATCCAGCACACAAAGTACACGTTTTCCACTCCCTGGGTAACATACCAACCAGGCAACCTTGTGGGCGCACACAATGGTAGGGAACTACATTCTGTCCTTCCGGGTAACCATGAATGCACGTCCAGGGACCAGGGTAGAGAGGAGCAAATGTGGATACATTTTCTTGCTGAAGTAAATACACGATGGGCCTACTTTGGGTTCGAACTCGGGACCTCGCGATAGGAAGTCACGCGCTCTACCAATCTTGCCACACTACGTCCACTTAAAACTGGGTCAGGTGGGTTCTTGATATTCACTTTTGCACTCAATGACTAAATCTTCAGATGAACTCTTTGATATATTTTGACATACTGAATAACAAGAACCTTTTGTACATCGTGAATACAGCTAGTCTCAAGCTCCAGGGCATGTTTTTAATAAACAAATTTAAGAAATCTAAGCCTAGTTTGGCTTAGGATTAAGACAAAATTGCTTTGATCTGAGTAATCTTGCTTAAATCTCCTTGTAAGCAAATTTGCTTAAATTTCAGCGTAAGATTCAGTGGGCAAGTTAGCTAAGATGTTTGTCCAAAGTTAATACAATATTATACGCAAGTTTGCTTGAACGCGATATAAGCAAATTTGTTTAAACAAGCTTTAATTGGTATTCCATAACCATATCAGCGTAAGATTGTTTTCTTAAATTTAAGCCACCTGGAGTGTACAATTTACAGCTTGTTCGCTGCAGGGGGAAATGCATTGCGTGTGAACACAGACTCAGGCAAAATACTATAATAACCTAAAGTAATTTATTACCAAAAGGAGATAATATAATGTTAAAGGGATCTAGTAACCTTGTCGACGTCTGCAAAACCTAACCCGGGTTTGATACAGTGTGTTTTACTGTGAACCAACCTGTCCGGTAATGAACAGAAATGCAGAGTGATATCTGATCAACTCACAGTTTGTACAGCACAAGGGAGTTATATTTCAAATTCAAGTATTTCAATCAAACACTTTACGACAATAACGAATATACATTTGGATAAACGAAAGCTGTTCTATGCCTTATTGGTAATACGAATACAACAAGGTATGAGGGAATTGATGGCACTGTCAGTCGATTTTGCATTGTTTCTAGATCCCTTTAATTGAAACATCAAATATGTTATGATACAATTGAGGTTATCATAAACTATTTAAATTGAACGGCACTCGGCTACCCAGACAAACCAACTATAAGGGAAAGTGCTCGGACCGGTTTCAAGAGAGTATGGAGGTTTTCTTGGCTTGCTGTATCCGTATGTAATGTATGTGATTTGCTACAATATGTATCATCTATACACCATATAGCCTAAGTATTTTGGGGACCAGTCCTGAATGGGTTAAAAACATCGAATCAGAAAATCATGTTATGGCCTAAATCGAACGAAAATATAATTAGCAATATTGATTGGTATAACATTACTCATGAAATATTTGTCAAACTGAGCATAACGAACATGTGTTCTAGCTTGCAGCTCTCAGTGGCGTAGCGCGATCGGAATTAGGGGCACGCGAATGATGGGGGGGGGGGGGGGGGCACACCTTATGTATTTCATTATTTGTCCCCAGATTTTCCCTGTCGTGTTTTTTGTATTCATTTTGTCAAATTATTAGGGGAACGTGCCCCACTGTAATTGTTATTGTTTATGTTTATTTGTTTCTTAAATTATTGGGAGGACGTGCCGCATGTTGCTACGTTTGATGTTGTCATAATTGTTACAATAGTAGTTGAATCGCCGAATCTGGAAGTCTCGGATTCGATTCCCGTCGAATATTCTTTGTTAAAACCGGTTCATTATCAAAATGAAAGTACTACGCTAGTTCAAGGAGTTTAAAATGTAATGCATAGGCTAATTGCTTTCAAATCAGTTTACTGACTATGCAAAACAACTATGATTAAAAAGAAAATACACCTACGTCACTAAAGCAACCATCACTTAAATCACTTTAAAAAAACAGCAGATAGCTGAGAATTGTACATTTTGGAGAGTGCGGTCTTTGTGCATAATTCAAACGAAATTTCACACAATTAATGAATATTGAAAAGCAGATTATTAAGTGTCGTTTAGGAATTTGGAGATTGAGAAGCTGAGATTGAGAAACATGAAGGTTAATAACAATTTCAGTTAATGTACGACACGGTAAAAAAAATGCACAAGTTAACTTAAACAAAACAAAGTGATATATTAAAGAGATAGTTTATAGTATTGGTCCAAGTATAAGTTACAGGGCTGTAATCATAACAAACGGCCGTTAACACATAAAGGTTTCCACGACTGTTTTCTTTTAAAACTTGAATGTATTGTTTGGTCAACAATGTGTTAATGCACCTTAGTATATTTTTTATAAATGTGTAGAATGTATGAATAGCTGTATTTAATGTTTGCAGAACGACAGAAAGTCGCGATGCCTCGCGATAATGATATTATTTTGAAATTAAAGGGATAGTTGAGTTCTGGTAGAGAGAGTACAGTTTTAGTTAAACTGAATTTTAGTAACCAAAACCTGAACCATTACATTACAAACTGATAATTATAACTCCACCATGCTCAAAAGGAATACAAAAATTACAAACGACTAAGTAAAAAGCCTGTTATCATTCAAAAACAGCTGTTTAAACTAAAGAGGGCGCTTTCAAAAAATGCATTTGTTTAAACTATTTTAAATAAAATATTGTGATGTTTTGTTGAAATAGTGATAAGATAGAGAGATAATCAAGAACTATCTAAAAACCTCTTTTGATCATTTTTGGAAAACAAATTTGTACGGCTTGTTCAAAATTATCGAATACTTGTGAGGCCCCACATTTATTACAAATTGTTATGTTTATGGATATTCCAGCCATTTCTGAACCGATTTTGACCAAATAAAGTTTATTCTGCCATTAGAATTGCATGTTCTTTCAAATTCGACTCTCAGTTTGTCATTACCTCACAAAAAATTGTGTTGTGCAGCTGCGCCCTCTCTACCAAAACTGAACTACCCCTTTAAGGACTAATATGAATATAATTATACAGACACGTCAGTTTCCCATCCACACACAAGTCAACATCTCAGGAGGACAAATTTGAATCTTCATTAATTAGAAATATTTAATTTGTGCAAGTATGGTGCTGTTGCACCAGGCGCGTCATGAAATCAATTGATTAAACATCTATGTCGTTGTTTCCCAAATCTCGGAAGGATACATTTGAATTAACATTCAGAAATATTACATTTGTGCAATTATTGTGTTTTACACCAGTCATATCGGCTCCAAGAGGGCGTTATTAAATAAATTGATTAAACATCGATATCGTTGTGTCCAACGAATCAATGAATTGGGATCAGTTATGATCAGTTATGATTGCAGGACTTGGCCAGCGAACATGAGGTGACGAGAATCTGGCCACCATGGACTAGTATCCAGCGCACACCACCATAGACTAGTATCCAGCGCACAGTCTGTAATGCTTGGAATGGTTCCTGGATCTGTACCTGCGGTCGCATATGCAGAGGTGGTTGGACATATGGTGGTAGCAACCTGAGATGGGGAAAAAAGATTCAGAAACAGCACATACTCAAACAAATTGATTCATTTGAATATATACGTATTAGATACTTGAGGTTAAGCGACATCGACATAATTGTCTACGGGCTGATTAAGCGTCACATAATAAATGATTGTTTACAAAAAAAATGTCTAGTCATACATATTGTTTGGAGGACTTCCAAACAATATGTGGTTATCTATGACTAGACATTTTGGGGGGAAAAAAACATTACATTATTTCAAATTATGTCGTAACAACGTGATGAATCATTCTGTTTTGTATTTGGAAAATAATTCAGAACGTAGGTATCATGCTCACCAGTAAACTCGTATTCGTTCATGGAAAAACAATACATAAAACATAAAGTTGATATAAACAAACGTATTTTAGATAATGCTGGTCATGAATATGTATTGCAAACATGTGTCATCTCATCACTGACAAATTGTTTCTCTGATTTATCTGATTTTGTGTTTTGTTTCGTGTCTGCTTCATTGTACTTTGGGCATTTCCTAAACGGCATTTGTTAATATTTCAGTCGTACAGTGCACATAAGGTAAATTAACCCAAAGTGGTATCCGGTGCACTGCAAACATGCAACCATAATTTCACCAATGGACAACCCAATAGAGCTTAAATCGAAATCATCGGGAAGCTTATAATAGTCATTCTACCTCAATATGACAACAACAATTTTACTTTTCTAATTATCTGTTTGCCTTAAAGAGTATAGAGGGCGCTGCACGAAATAATTTGTTTGTGAGGTAATGAAACTGAACATTTTGAAAGAGCATACAAATTTAATGACCTAATAAACTTTATTTGATCAAAATCGGTTAAGAGACGGCTGAATTATCCATAAATTATTCCCCCCAAAAATGCTTACACTTTTCAACATTTTACAAAAGATGTGTTTAAATAGTTGTTGATGATCTCTCTATTTAGTCATTATTTTAACAAAACATCACATGCACAATTTTGTTTATTAAAAGTGGTTGAAACCAATTGATGAGTTTTTAGAGAGCGCCTTTCTGATTTTTAACGGCTCTTTTAGAATGATAACAGGCTTTTTACTGAGTCGTTTGTAATTTGTTATTCCTTTCGAGCATGGTGGAGTTATAACTTTTAGTTTGTAATGTAATGGTGTAGGCTTTGGTTACTAAATTCAGTTTGACCAAAACTGTACTCTCTATACCAAAACTCAACTATCTAGTAACATTGTCAAAATCGACCAAACATACGTAGCATTGTAACTGTTTTCCTATACATTATCGTGTTCAAATTACCCATGAGAGCATGGGTCATGTTTTGGTTTTCTAAATTTATCTTTTTTTCACTTTGAAAGTATCACTGGGATAATTTTATCTGTGTACAAACTTTTGGCCATGAGTTAGCATGTATCACTTTGCATTTACACTGCCTCGTTACCCAGCGATTTAACACAAACTAAACACTCGGTGGATTATTGGATCACAGAACTACAAATGTTGTTAATTTGTTTAGGTTTTAACAAAGTTATGAGATCCATTTAAACAAATATTTTCCGCTTGTATTATTTTAATTTAGACACAGGGTAGTAAGACCGGGGGCCCGGGAAACCAAAGGTCGACAAGGCCAAACGTCATTAGTCTATCTGCAGAATGTATTGCTTCCATTAAGATTATTAAGCAGCTTGGTTACTTTGTATCCCTCTAGGTCCTAAACTGATTCGCTTGAAGCACTTATAGTAACTAACTGTATACAGATTATGTAAACAACCCTTTCAATTCGGTGGATTCACAATACAGTGCGCCACCTATCGGTTGCAGCGGACAGGCCAATTTCCAACTTCGGGGTCGACATCACAGTACATGTGGATGTGGTTGTGGCAAGATTGGTAGAGCGCGCGCCTTCCGATCATGAGATCCCGAGTTCGAACCCTGCCCACTGCCTTTGCAATATCATTGTGTGGGTTTGAAATGTACCTGTTGACCATGGGTAATAATAATTAAATAATTATTATTTAAGCGCTTAGAGGCTCTTTGCAATTTGCGCTATATAAATGTATCGATGTCGACCATTTCCCATGAGGCATTGCGGATTTCGGCCTGTCCGCTGCAACCGATAGGTGGCGCACTGTATTGTGAATCCACCGAATTGATGTCACGTTTTATATGATTATTGTTTTGCCTCGTAGTATATTCACATGTAGTTTGTAGTTTGTATGTTGTAGTGGCTATTGTGCTAAAGCTATATCCAGACCGGGTGTGAAGGGTTGTTTGTATAAATTAAAAAAAAAAAAAAGCTCTTTTTATATCCCTTCATATTTGCATTATATTAGTCTGTGTGTCTCCATATGTACATATGTTGACATTGGGTGCATATCCCTTTGTATTTGTATAAATTGTGCATTGTTAATAATATTTTTGTTTTTAAATATGTTGTGGAAATTAATATACAAATTAAGAAATCAAACCAAATGCAAAACAATATTTGCTCGTAAAGGATCGTTGTTGGTTTCCTAGATTTCGGGTCTAATAGTAATAGGCAGCCCCGCGCAATCATGCACATTGTTTAATTAATGACTTACGGAAATATCGGCCCCGTCCTCGTCCACCGCCCCGTGCTCTCCTCAACATCTCCAGACCGTCATCGCCAAAGTCCCTGACGTCCATGTTAGTATCCCCTCTACGTTTTGCTTCCATCATGTTCACCGCCATATCGAGATCCAATTCACCGTCGACATCGTCCAGTTGTGTGGCTGCAGTGAGGGCGAACACCACCAACGCGACGATGAGCACGAGGGAGAGAACTGTTGATGTCATTACCAATTCAGGATATGTTATCTATAAAGTAAAGTGGGGAATACAGGAATGTTATGCTATTTAGGAAGTTAAGTATGAAATTAAGGCTATACTATACATGTATATGAAGTACAGTGGGGAGTTTAGGTGATGTTTTATATAAAGTTAAGTGAGTAATTCAGGTTATGCTATCTGTGAATTATAGTGAGGACTACAGGTTATGATTATATATAGTAAAGCGATCAGAACAGGTTATGATATCTATAAAGTAACGCAGAAATTCAGGTTAGGCTATTTATGAAGTAAGTAAGTGGGCAGCTCAGGTTATGATATTTTTAAATTAAAGCGACCCATTCAGGTTTAACAGGATATTTATATAAGGTGAAGCGAGCAATACAGGTTATGATATCTATGAAATAAAGTGGAACGTTACTATGTAATGGAAATGTCAAGGGCAACACACTTGGAGGTTAAGAACACGGAGGATGATACAAAAATATAATCATTAGCATAGACAAGGAATCATACTATTTGTATTAAATACAGTTGAGTTTATGATTTGTATAAAAACAAAACTATAGTAATGCGTCTTAATTTTCAAACAGTTCTTGACATTCAACTTATCAGTTTTTTATATTTAAATATTGTATAATATTCTTTGGCCAAACCCAATGAACATTTCTTATAACGGTATGATTCAAATTGTCGAAAATAGTATTATTTTGTTTGATTTTATTTAAAGTTTGACTGCAATAAAGCAAGCAAGAAGTTAATAACATGCAATGTTAACGAAACAAACAATACAAAAATACATCATAATATTTCGCAGACATTTAGCACATTACATAATTATAACGACTTATGATTTAAAATCCATATTTAATATTTGCTTTATTGCATTTTCCAACTATATTTAAAACAAACTAATCTTAATTAAAGGGTATATCTCTTTCCGAAGAAAATATCATAATATTAATCTAAACGAGAACACATTGAAGGCATTTATATATTTATATATAAGAATAAGCACAGATAATCAAGTAAAATAATTCTTTTCATTCCACTTACCTGATCAGATTTTGAACATGTTTGAACCTGTTTGGAATTTAACAAAATAAAATTAAAAAAAAGAATGCCTACGTTTTAATAGAGAACAATATAGACAATTATTCAGCTGCTATACATCGTCGTCGATAATTCCTGATCCTTTAATCTCAGCACTGATTAATGGCTCATTAAACCAAACACTAATTAATTAACATTGTCCATGTTACAACTCGGTCCTGTTTTATTGGCACAAACGAATACATTATACATATATATATATTAAACACAACTGGCACGAAGATTGATAAGTGCACATCGCAATAAAATGAGTTTCTCTAAGTTGAGGAGAAGTGAAAACAAATAAACGAACAGATGCTACGAAATAAAAATGAACTCTTATTACGGTATATCAATCATTTAAGTTGCATGTCATGTATACACGTACGAAATAGTAAACTAAATAGTAAGGTATACGTCAAGTTGTGGGAATCGGTTGAAAGTCTCTAAAATATAAATTACATTCACCTGATAAGAATTCCCACGAAATTTGTTAGATGTCCGAAATGTTGGCTTTACTTTTCTGGCACTCTACAAAATTGCTTCAGCTTTTATACAGTTGGGAAATTCATGGTTATTGCAAAATAATTCAACGGCTCATCAAACCCTCACTGATACATAATATGGGAATTTGATATCAATACGGTATGCATTCATAACAAGGTCTCCTTGTTTGTTACATTATCACACATGGGAGATTATTAATTTTTAAAAAGGCTTACGTAGATCAAGGCTCTGAGTGGCAAATTAAATTTAAAGAATCCAGTGGACCAATTCCTTTTGTAGGCAACTCACACGAATAGCCTAATTCATCCAGTCGTTCACATTAAACATGGAACTGCTAAGAAGCCAGATGTGTGTAAAATGTAGTCCGCACTATTCAAATTTGATGTATATGAAGAAACCCAGTATCATATTCAGTTATATAATAATATTAGTGACGTAGCGTGGTTGTACTGATTGGGGCACAGCCATTACCGAGGACACCCTCTTTGAATTTCTTTACTTAAAAAAAAAAGATTTCCCCTTATAAAGGGATCCAGTAACTTTGTTGATATGTAAACAAAACTGACGAAGCGTGTGTATTTCTGTGATTCCTGTGATCCGATATGTCCACTGAGTGATGTGTCAAACACTCCATGGTCATGTGACCGAGTAATCAACAAAAATGCAAAGTAACATCCTCTAACCCTTTGCACTTACAGGGTCGAAATACTCAACTAAGGAATTTAAAATCAGAATACGTTAATCATACATATCTTAATTTGTATAACCATAACATGTTCCATGTTTGTACTGGTAATACAAATACATTGAGGTAGTCTTGTTCACTTTTGTGGTGTTTAAAAATGTTACTAGATCCCTTTTGTTTTGCCAACGTATTGTGAAATAATTATTGTTTTTTTATTTCGTTTTATTTCTATTGTTGTAACATTGTTTTGTGGGAGTGGGGTGGAGGAGGGGGGGGGGGGGGCTCCCGCAAATGCACCTGTAGCCAAGCCACTGAATATTGTCGTTTAGGGTCGACCATGGCACGCTATAGAGTTAGAGTATTAAGGACTCTCAACATAACGCAGAGAGCCACCAAGCTTCAATGACTATGCATAAATCATTTGATATAATTTATCAATTGTGACGAAGCTTTGTCGGGTCCTAATGGAAGGTATGGAGTTATTACCTGGTAATTAAGATTGGTTAGAAAAGTGATGATACATGTTTTGTTCGGTAACGCACTACTGGGTACGGTGATTAGGGATTTAGGATTTAATGTTGCCATACAACATTACATCATTCAATGTTTCATTACAGTTACCTTGAAATAATCAATTCAATGGTGATCTGTTTTAAGGAAATGCTTTAAGGAAAAAATATAAATGCTTTCAGTAATAATTAAAGATAAAACTCATTAAAAATGAAACAGCAAATCATGATATAGACCAAATTTAATGATAACCATTAAAGGGTACCACCGCCCAAAACTAATATTCGTATTTTAAAAAGGTAACATTTTTAGTAGTCCATTCCACCAAACAGTTCAGACACATATGTTTCCAGACGCAATATATAATTTGAAGAAGAAAACAAAAACATCACCATATTACAACATGTGTTCATGGGTCTGCATACGAAGAATACCTTTTGCCTAGGACGAACGCATCATTCTTTTGTATCCAAACGTATGCGTAAATAGAATTGGCGCACTCGCAAACGTTTTGCGCATACGGAACCATGAGGCAATAATGGTTCCGTAAGTGGTGGTAAATAATTGCATTTTTGTTATGAATTACACCACCATGTGCAACATGTTAAGCATCTATTTGATATCACACAATGGTACTAAAACATTTACTTTTGTATTGTTCTTTGCCTGGCGGTCCCCTTTAACTTAACATTAAACTGTATTCTACTAAATATATTATGTGCATTACATAATATACGTGTTAAATATAAAAGTGCATCATGCTATAATAAATAAATAAATCAACTATGAATTACATTTAAAATACCAATTCTGTTACTTTGCCTGACAAGAATAAGTTGACAACTGATTAAGATTCCAGAGTGCTGTTCCATTGTAAAGTGATCCGCTAACTTTGTCATATTCGACCAAAAAACTTCGAACTTTCAAACTTCTTTGTTACCTAGTTGCTTGGCTTATGATAACAGAATAATGAAATTGGTTTAGATTTGTTAAGTTGCTCCCCGATAGTGGAGACATTTAAGATTAAATTGCAAAGATTTTCGAAAGGCCTTTCGATCGTAATTAGAAGAATCCAAATTCGACTATTTCACGCGAACAAGCGGGGATAAAATCTTACATCAGTTGTTACACTTTTTACTAGTTAAGTATTGTTCGCTTTCTTTCAAAATATCACATTCATCTCATTCAGGAGAATCGTACAATGATATTGTTATGTGATTGTTATGTGAGAAAAATCTCATGAAGAAGATGCATTACTTTAAGAAACAATAATTACAAACCGCGGCTTCAACTTCTAAATGATTGAATAAGTCATATTCATAAGGAGGACATTTAACGGCTCATTTGACACCGAGCTTAGTAATTTTATCAGTTCATTACAAGGACCCTGCTACGATACTGGCAGGTATATAGGGAAAACGTGTGACATGATATGACGGGTTGGGAAGTAATATAAAACGCTTCGGTAACTATGGTTACACTCCGATGGCTATTGAGATTAGGGGAGAATGTTGTATAATGGGTGGTTTAACATGTTTAAAATTTGTCTCGAACTTTCCTTCCGAATAGTTGATAATCACATGGTGATTGTTTTTTTTAACTGTCATACTACTATACAATAAGTACTAACTGCATAATTATATTTATGCGTCGTGTGACTGGTAGAGCGCGTGCCTCCAAATCGTGAGGTCCCGAGTTCGAAAACTGAGTGTGCCCATCGCGTGTATTATTCCAAAAAAATATTTGGAAGAGCAGATGATTATGAGTCAACCGAACATCCATTTCGTAACACATCCGCCTTCTCTCATTAGTATAAACAATAACAACCGATCGCTTACAACTGAAACCAAGCGAAACGCCGGAGGTCATAGACGAAATGAAATACGGCGGTCATGTTGGCAATGATGAATTATAGTACAATGCTACAAAGAATTCAACCAACCAGAGAGCCATACTTCATTTTCAAATGTTGCGCTTACATATATTTAAAAAAAAGTATTTCACGTTTAAATTGGGAGGATGTTTGTAATCAGTGGGCCGATGATTCTGTAATCTGTTTCCCTCATTTCGTATCAGAACCTATCTCCCTCCCTCACTTTCTTTCCATTTATATTTATTTTTTCCGTAACCGTCAATCTTAAACATGTTTTTTTTTTTAAGGATATGTGATTTAGCATTTAACTACTTTCAGAGTGACATAACTGTGACTTTAAAATTAGAAACAGATATATTTAGTTATCACTTGATCAATCAATATCTTACAAATCAGGAAAATTTGTATTTGTATTGTTTGTTTTTGTTTTAAGTATTCACTGTTAGATTCAATGAGCTGTCGAATTTCTTTTTATGAATTACCGATGATGATTAAAATAGTACATTGCTACAAACCATTCAATCAACATAGAGCCTTAATTAATTTTGAAGGTGTAACACATTTTCCTTAAAGGGATCTAGTAACTTTGTTGACATGTGCAAAAAGCGATGAATGGTTGATGCATTGTATATTGTTGTTATCTCATATGGCCAAGTTTCAAGTCAAATGGACATTGCATGGCCAAGTAATGAGCGAAAATGCAAAGTGATATTCACTAACTCACTGCACTCACTTTGTAAACGGATTCAAAACTCCACCGGAGTTTTTCTTATCTGAATACTTCAATCGTACATATCTTTGTAACGAAAGGAAAATTTGAAAAACCGAAACTTGTCCCATGATTTTATTGTTAATACGAATACAACAAGGTATGAGGGAACCGCTAGAATTAAAATTTTATTTTGAGGATTTGGACAATGTTACGAAGTCCCTTTAATATTGTTTAGTGATTTCAATATTATTTTCTATATTAAATTAAATACTGGAATAAATAATTGTTAACAGAATATTACTTTATGCGCCTCCTTTTATTGTAACGTACGTGGCGGTTTATTAGAGCGGAGGGGTTGACAATTTGCTATAGATGTTGTTGCTTCATGTTGTTTGTACGAGTAACGTGTGCAAGTATGTTATGTTTCGATATTGTACGTGCGTGTTTCATGTATGTATGTTGCTTTTGTATTGTCTCTATGCGTGTGTCTTGGGTGCAGTTGCGCGCCCTTGTTATTGGCTGATTTGTTTCTAAATCACATTGGCCCGTATTCTCAAAGGAGGTTTGGCGAAGGTTTGTAACAAACCCCGATTTATCTGCGTCATATTACGTCACTTAGACCTTCGTTCAGACCATAGACTGAAATCCCATTTCACAAAGGAGGTTTGAAGGAAATCCGAGATTTATATACGTCATCAGAAGCGAAAATTACAGTCTGCTCAAAGGGGTAGTCTGTAAATCTCACAAACCTTAGACTGAGACTATTGACCAATCAGGATTCAGGATTTCGAGCAGCAAAATATTCTCGGCTGAAAGATTTACCGCCAAAACAAGCCACGAAAAGTTTGTCTGAACTATCATTGTGCTGCTGAAAATTTGGTTTCCTTCCATAAAATCGTAAGTATATAATCTGTTTTTAGAGTTTGAATCCATACTTTTCGCTTTATTGACATGCATATGTGTGATATACTGTATAACTGTCCATTTTCAGTGAAAATTCATGCCTTTCCGAACGACGCCCTACTGTGTCGTTCGTCTAGATTCAGTTGACTTGCCCCACGTATGCTAATTTGTGTTGTATTTCTTATATGACAATAACACACTAGCAAAGCCGATCCAATGATTTATGTCTGACACGTTTTTTTTTTTCTTCTGAAGAAGAATGCAGCCTTCATTTCCCACATAAAATGGACACTGACAGTGTGGTGTAATATTCATTATTTATGTTGACTAGACTATCGATTTTGCGCACAAAAGTTTCATATTTTTTAAAAGTGTCGACTGTCGTACTCGAGACGTCGACGTAGGATCAACTAAATTACTGAACTGTAACTTGTAAAGTGTAAGTGTAAGTGTAACCTCAATGAAAAAAGCATTAGAATACTCCCACTATAAATCTGAGACTGAGGATTTGTTGTATTAAAACATTTTCATTTAATTTTTCTAATAAAACTCACAATTTATGTGATATATTAGCCCAATTCCGTAACCATGTCCAGGACCAGGCCCAGTCAACTGGACCAATTTACTAGTAGATGTGGTCCAGGCATGAGTCATGACTTCAGAGTTGAGTGACAAATTGTCATCAACAATAAATTCTTCCCCGAGTACGGTAGTCTTGAAACTTCGCGCTGCCATTGACTTCACACGCATTCCTGTGTAGCAAACTTTAACATGCAGTTTAATGCAAGTGTGAAGTCTGAAGATGCAACATGTTGTGCACGTTATTATCATTCTTAAGTTAACTTGTTACACAGGCCACAGCATTGTCAAGCTTTGTAAAAATTCTACGGCTGGGGATTGCGGAATCTGAAAGTAAATTTGAAGGGAAGGTCAAATAAGATTAAAGTGGCATTTTGCGCAGCCTTTCGATAACAATAAATCTGTTCTCATGGACATGGAAGGATTTCAATTAATTTGCTGATTCTTCCTCCATAATCAGTGGATTGGTCGGGCCAGTGTGTGAAATAATTTATTTCCCTTTTCTGCCCCTATTTCTGGTACTGGCCCCAAATTTTTATTTAAAAAGTGAACTTATTACTTTTCAAAATATCACTCTTTTCTGATCAAACATGTCAATTATATAGTGAAGCATGGAAAACAAGATTTTTCTAATTTTGTCAAACCGCCAGTCGGATTAAAAATTATGCTTGCCTGATCGGGCCACCAAAATATGATCATAATGATGACTAAGTTATAGTTATACATTTTTGCTGGCCCGAAATGCGATTTCACTGGCAAGCCAAATACCCTTGGTTGGGCCAGCAGGCCAGTGTAACCCTGACTATATTTTGGACCTTGGACTTTGGACTTTGGACTTGGAGCTCAAATTAAAAATGAAATAGAAAATTAATTTACATGACTCATCAATAAAAAGTAAACATTTTTTTCTTTCATTTTCATCTTCCCTCAAGGCTCCACTAAAGATGGCAGATCAGATGAACAATTTACGATTCTTGGATCAGCATGAAGAACTTAAACTAAGTCTGAGAGTGGGAAGAAGTGGCTTGAGCTCAACCTGGCAGAGGCCTCCACGATCGAGGAGACCCAGACTTAGCCTAAGACTAGAGAGCTACGAGGATGAACCCTTAGACTAAATGGTATTTTAAAAATATAAAATTAACCCTTTGGCTTTGAATTTGATTGTTGTACTTGTAATTATAGAATTCAAATTGCCGCAAAATATAACATGCACGGCTCAACACATACTTTTTTTCAGTGGTCCATTCGGGCCAGTGAAATCATTTCTTCCCCCGTTTTGGTGACACGAGAAAGAAATTTACTGGGCCCAAAAGGTTGTTTCATTCATAAGTAAACTGATTACTATTAGCAAGGCTTGACACTCGCACTGGCCCGGGGCCAGTGAAATTGCACTTGGGGCCAGCAAAATGTATAAAAGTCAGTTTTTGGTGGCCCGATCGGGCAAGCAGATTTTCAACCCGACATTGACAAAATGAAAATATCTTGTTTTCTTTTATGTCATGCTTCATCTGTAATCACATGTTTGATATTTGGAAAGAATGATATTTTGAATAGTAAAAAGCTTACTCATAAAATACAATTTTGGGGCCAGTAAATTTTCTTTTGGGCCACCAGAATAGGGAAAGATCTATTTTACTGGCCTGACCGGGCCAGCGACTAAAAAGGTGATTGTGGAAACCTGCTATTAGAAAATTACACTCTTTCCTGATCAAAACTGTAATTATAGAATATAGATGAATTATGACATGGAGCTTGGAAGAAAATCAGACTTTTCTAATTTTGTCAATGTTGGATAGAAAATCTGCTTGCCCATTTGGGCCACCAAAATATAATTCTTATACATTCTTACTGGCCCGAAAGTGCAATTTTACTGGCCCCAGGCCAGCGGGCCAGTGCCCTGTACATGTACACCTCCCTTACTCCCTTTCACCCTGTGACTACAGTGACTGTACAGTGACTGTAGTAACTTGTATTGACTATTGTTTTAGCCATTTTTTACTATTAAAAAAAACCCTTGCCATATATGCACATAGACTAGAGCTACATGTAGATCAACACATCTGGCGCTTTCATGGCCTCTTTTACATTTTTACTGAAATATTTTACTGTTGGCCCAGGCTTCTAGCTAGATTTGTTGATCATGCAATTGGCTAAAGTTTAGACATACCAGGGTACGTCAATATGTCTACACTCTACAGTCTTGGTTGAGAATGCAATTAACAATTGTATGTTAATAAACTATCTCTATTTCATACAATTTATCAGCTGCTGGGTATGAGTGATTGCTTTCTTCTTCTTTTTCCCCATTTCATCATGCAGTGGTTTGCACTTTTCAAGGATAACATACAGTGGGACTTTAAATTCTCTTGAATTTCAGTGGCATATGCTTATCTGTTTATTTTATTTTCATTTTTTTTTCTTCAGGGAATCAGTACTATTCTAGAGGATGCATGTTGATGAGGCTCAAATGGCACAGTCATCTGGATGGCAGAAGCTGTTGCAAGACCAACAGGAACCATGATGGAGATCAAGCCCTGTATCAAGAACAGGTTCTCTGTCAGTGTTCAGGTGCGAATAAAGATAACATTGTTTGTCATATGAAAATGGCCACTGCCAGAGCAGTAAAATAAAAATCATGTAACTACTGATGAAATTAATTATAAATGTTTACAACATTTGCTATCCTTGGCAATGAGAATAAAGTTTACATTGTTTATCTTTAACCAAATATAATTGCCTGGCCACTTTGTGAGTTTTTATCAAGGCTTGTGTATCTTTTGATACTGAATTTGCAAAAATCGTAATTAATGTTATGAAGTCATTGGACCTTTCATCTCTGCATTTTTCTTACAAATATATTAGATCAGTTATGGGGTAATTGTTTTGTTATTGTAGATGTGTGTCTTGTTTGAGGGTTGAAACAGTAAATAATTAGTTAGAAATCAAGTAAATCAATATGTAATGTACAAGTTACAAACAGACAATAATGTCTTTCGAAACAATACCACACGAGGAATATCAGGATCTTGCAATTTTGTTTTCGTATTAATATCCCAACTACTAGTTGATAACCAATGATCAATTAATCAAAATTTATTATTCATGAGCAAAATTGAACAATTTCCTTACTGGCATGATTAATCACCATTTATATGTTAATGTGTTGACAAAATAATAATCTATAAAATTATCTTTATTTGAAAAAATAGTGAAATTTAATGTATTAATCAGGCAAAATTGTATTTGATTTTTCATATTGACAGGTTCCTATCGCTGCAAAGCTTTCGAGGTGGCAGGAGGTCTGCAAAGCTAGGATTTTGTATGAGAGCTTTGAATTGGCAAATAGCTTGAGACCAGGGCAGATTTGCTGCTTGGAGGTGGAGGAAAGGTAGACTAATTCTTTTTGTGAAAACATGTATTTGTTATCTTTCTTCCTTAATCCTTATTCATTGTTATACTTTGGACAATCTGTAACATTCAAGGAATGTTCATTGTAAAAAAGTTGCACTGCATATTTTTGTTGGTAATTCCTGTAAATAAGCTAATGTGTTTTGAATTTCAGTTCACAAATGTTTCTAATATCTAAATGCAACTTGATTAGTTTGGCTGTAAAGTGTTCCTCATGTTTTTGTACAAGTGACACAAGATATCATTGCTGATTTTGTGTACAAAACATCCAGTGTATCCTCTATAGTATTCACCCCCAAAAGGTATTATTGTAATTATTTATATTGTTTTTTTTCTCTTCCCACCACCCCTCCCCTCTCTCTTAATCCCTTTCGATTTTGCAGGTATACATTCTCTCCATGATGCCATTTTTTCGCTCTGAAGGTGAACCACAGATGCCCTAACACTCTAACACTGGCCACAAAAAAAGGGAGATGCAAGGAGGTTCCGCGCCTCAAAAATGTGTTGTGGCTCACTCGTTTCTATGAAACAGGCCGATCATGGAGGAGATATGTTGTCCAAATGTCCCAGTAGTTTTCTGCAACAAGTATGTGAAGGTATATGAAGAATACGATATTATTTAAGTTCTTCAAGCAGGTTTTTCCAGCAATGTTATATTAACGCTGGCAACAAGTAGATTAGCAAGTCAGTTAATAACTCATTAGCAGGTAGTAATAACTATTCCTGCTCTGGACCATGATCACGATCTCGATAACCATCTCGAGCACGATCTCGATCACCCTGTACGGCGTACAAAGTTCGATCAACTTTCTCAGGAGCACGATCTCGATAACCATCTCGAGCACGATCTCATAACGTCAGAATCAAATTTTTGAAAATCTACCAACATGGTTTTAAATTTGGTTCTCTTGATCTCTTTATTGAATAATCATTTTAACCAAACATCACATTCACACTTTGTTGGTTGATAAAGAGAAGGTCGTTAAGTCAGTTTTGTTCATCAGAGATAATTGTTCTAATTAATATTTCCAAAATGAGAACATGCATGTATCTCGATTTAGCCAAAACTCGACTTCACACCCTTCTTACTCTCACCCCACAAATTGTTGATAAAACAGGGGTTGAAATGCGAGGTGTTTTGAGGGCGCTCTCTCATGTTAACAGCTGCTTTTTAAATCAAAACCACCCTATAACTTAACCGTGGATGTTTTATTACCATTTTGGTAATTATGAACTCTGTATGCTTTCAAGAACACAATTCATTCTGAAGTAAATGGTGGATGTCATAGATTTCACATATGTGAATTATTATTTGCATTGTTAATATCCCAGATTGACTGTGATTAATTGTGCTAATACAATTTTTGTTTTTGTACATGTACTAACATACTTGCTTACTGCGTGCACAAAAAAACCTTAAATTGAACATTTAGCTCATCTGAATTATGTAACAATCCAATTCAACTGTTGTTTTATCTATGAATAATGACAAAACATGTTCATGTCAAATTCCCCAGCATTGTAAACAAAATTTAAAAAGCACATTTCCTTGAGGTAAACAAGTTGTGATTCTATTTGTATTGTGCATAATTTGACCTTTGAATATGAATAGATTATATTAAAATCTGTATATTTATCAATTATACTAAACATAGAACAAAAAGTAAATTCCCATAACAATTATGTATTATACATGTACAGCTATGAAGTAAATTTTTGATAAAATCCGAGATATTCATGGCTTCATTGTTGTGAAATATTACATGCATATCAAATGCATTGATTATGGTTTTTGAAAAATGCTGTTTTAAACTTATTCTTTGTTATGGAACATGTGATTCAATGCATTTTTTAGATTGTATAGTACAATTTTAAATCTCTAAATTGTAACTGAACAACTAATTATATTACTTTTGCGAATTTCTGAGAAGAAAAAAACACCATTTGTCTTTATGTTCATGAGGTAATGGATACCTTATATTTGTACACATGTTTTTCATTTCTACTATTATAGTTTTTGCCTGACAGCATTTGAAACAATATTTAGCTTTGAAATCATGAGGGGTTGCTTGGGGGGGGGGGGGGGGGGGGGTTCTTTGTGCTAGGTTAAGTTGATGGGTATTTGATGCCCCTTTGACAGTATTTGCAATTTAATGTTCTAGATTAAATTAAAAAGGGATCACAATATTTAAGATAAGTAAATGTAATAACCAATATTGTGTTATGTATCATTTACTTGTCAAGAAAAGCTGTTTGTATAGTGGTTATTGTATAAAATAAGTCATAGAGAATGTTCATGTAATAAATCTATAATATGATTATTTGAATTTTCTTCATCGATTTGTGTGTATTTCTAGATTTACTTTTTGCTAATAGAGTTATAAGTACAGCCTTCCAGAACAATACTCTAAAGGAAATAATATTTAATCAAATATCTTCCAACCTATTAAATGCATAGTAAAATATTTAAAAATAGATATCAACTAAAAAAAATGTATGTGCACTGTCCCTTTTTGATGTGTGTGTGTGTGTGTGCATGCGTATATATTTTGTATAAATATGTTTGTATTTATGTGTGTGTGTGTGTGTGTGCATGTGTGCATGGTGTGTATGTGTGCGTGTATTTGTATAAATGTGTTTGTATTGACGTGTGTGTGTTTGCATGATTGTGTCCGTGCATTTCTGTCTGTTGCAGGGTTTAAAACAAATACAATAACACAAAATAATGTAATATACTCATTAGAAGCAAAAAAACAACTTATCCCTGAGAAAATACACAAATATAAATTCACAAAGTAGGTTATACCAGATAAGGGAGTCAAATAAATTAAATTTGAATTTATTTCCACAGTTGTTTGCGTGTGTGTGTGTATGTGTGTATAATGTTTCTGCTTGAGTATGTGTTTGCGTATATTTATGTGTGTGTGTGTGTGTACATGTGTTTGCGTATTATGATTGTATCGTGAAACATTCCCGAGAAATTGAAAAAAAAATATATAGTTTTGTTATGAAGAAAGGAAACAGATATATGCCTAACAACCAACTTCCAGTGAAAAAGTGAGTAATATTCACTTGTAAATAATTTTCTTCAAATACTAAAGAAATGGCCGGGTCATAATCAAATCTTAATTGAAAAACCACCAAAACAAGTAAACTTGTTGAGAAAGAATTCAAGAGAAAGTGGATTATAAATCAACGTCAACAAAATAATGTGGCGCAGATCAGATATTAATAAATAAATCAGTCTTGATCACATCACATAGTCCTTCTTTTCCTTACTAAGTTTACACTTAATTATTTGTTTTGACATATTAGTAAATGCTGTATCCATCTGAAGTTTGGCTAAGGATCGGCGGAGGGAACAAAAAAACAAAGATAACGCAGTGACGTAGTTGTGTGGTTCACAAGTATAACACAATTGTAAGTACGTGGGACACGTGTAACACTTCTGTGACGGCGCGCTGGTTTTATTCGACTCTATTCATGCAAATACATTTACAAAGTTGATTTTAGAGATGAATAATTTATATTATTTATTAGAATGTTCAGTAACATCTCCAGGTTGTACTAAGATTGCTCAGATCAACTGTTTTTTCCATTATTTACATTTAACCGTGGTCTTTGAAAATAATATCAAAGGGTCTGCAGGTTAAGACTAGATTCACGAACCGAAGTCTGTCGACAGACCGAGAAAATGAAGGTTTGTGAAATCTGTCGTTTCAGAAACGGAATGGTGGACTGTCCTCAGTCCGGGGATTGTACAAACCTTAGACTGAACAAACCCCGGTTTGTCACAAACCTCCTTTGAGAATACGGGCCATTATGTTTAATAGTTAGGTGAAAATAAATTAGATATACACTGCAAATGAGTTGTGTAGTTGTGTGGTTCATAAGATTATACATAATTATAGCGGAGGGGTTGAATATATTTGGTTAATGTTGTTTATAGGAGTAACGTGTTTAAGTATTTTATGTTTTGTTTTATATTTATATTTATATTTATATTGTGTGTATGTTGCTTATGTATGCGTGTCTCTTGGATGCAGTTGCGTGTACTTGTATTGGTGACTTGTTTCTGAATAGCATGTATGATAAAAAGTGTATATTAAATTAGACTGAAACGGATCTAGTAACATTGTCAACATCCACAAAGCTTACATGGAACTCTAGCGGTTCTCACATCCATCGTTGTATTGATATTACCGATGGTAGCATGAAACACGTTTCGGTCTTCCAAATGTCCCTTCCCTTATGCAGATATGTATGATTGAAGAGTTAAGATTTGAACTTCTCCATACGGATAATTATAACTTTGTACAAAACTAGTGGACACATTAAAGTAAATTATGCACATTTCTAATGACAATAAGATAATAATTATGCAAAACTTCTACATACAATTTTAAACAAAATGTTCTGTATGCATCCACGTACGACGTCAACAGAACAATCATTACTATATGGTTGTTATTGTACTATACAGTGCGAGTCAAAAAAACGAAACCGGACTTTGATAGCTTATAAATCAACAATTACAAACATATATATGTTGATATCGGTATCATGTTAAAGCTTGGGAAATTGCCTTTAAAATGATACATCACAAATTTTGATCACTTTACACATTATCGAGCACGATCTTATTTTTCAAAGTCATGCAAAAACTACCCGTGTCCAAGTTTGCCGTCGTCTTGTTCTAAACCCAACAAAAAAAGTAAGTCCCCCCTAATCAAAATAGCATAACTTTTTAACGAAAAAGTTTTGAGCAAATATACACTTATTGAATAACTTATGTGCGAAAATAAAAATTGGTCCGTCGAGTCATGCATGAGTGAGCACACATTAAAGGCGAAATTATCACTTTTTGACTATTGTGACTTTTGAAAAGTGACAATTTTGCCTTTAATGTTTTACAGAGAAGTTAGTCAATCTGTGTAGAAACAATCCTGCCAAGTTATTTTGCTCAAAACCTTTTCGTTTTTACGCTATTTTGATAAGGGGGGACTTGGGTTTTGTGTTGTGTTTATCATGAATGAATGTGTCTGTTTACGTTTTTTTCAAATGAACATTTCAAGAATGTCCTTTGGGGAATCACAACAAAATATCAGGTGGTTGCCAGTGTTTTCATGTTTGTCAGGGTGGAAGGGGATCACACACTGTCCTCACATCAGCAACCACACTGTTTGGAGGCAGGGGCTCCTGAATAGGATATGCAGGATGAAGTTATCTTTGAAAATCAAACAAAAGATGCAACCATTCACAAAACAAGAACACTGCAAACTTGGACACGGGTAGTTTGTGCATGCCTTTGGATAATTAGGTCGCGTTCGGTGAAGCGTCGGTGAAGTGATCAGAGTGTATGATATATCATTTTAAAGAAAATTCCCCAAGCTTTAACATGGTACCCATATTAACATATATTAATTTAGATTTGTTGATTTATAAGCTATCAAAGTCCGGTTTCGTTTTTTTTTTACTCGCACTGTAGAATGGAAATTTACTATAATAATTTCACATTAGTCGAATTTGCCGTCTTTGACTTACGTATTTTACGTTTTTGTCTATTATGCGAGGCGTCACCACAAATAATGATCATGAATATTGGTATAGAACAAGAACGAGACATTTATATTAATACAAAATAGAACACATTTGTCTCATTGAATTATGAAAAAAATCAGCCCCCCCCCCCAAAAAAAAAACACACAAACAAACAACAACAACAACAAAAAAAGCAAAACAAACAATAATAATAATACTAATGAATTAAAACTTTTAAAAAAATTAAATAACGAATCATAAAGGTCTACTTTTTGTCGGTCTCGGGTCCACTTTGTAGCGTTCTCGGGTCCACTTTGCATCGTTCTCGCGTCCACTTTGTATCTTTCTCGACAATTGGACTCACCTTAACCAGTGGTATCGGATCGCCCTTCCCCCTCCTGCTTACACGACTCAACCAGTGGTCTCGGTCTCGGCCACGTTCGGTCTCGGTTCCGTTTTTGTAAATTCCGCCCCCCCCCCCCCCCCACCCCTCTCCTCTTTGAAAAATCCTGGCTACGGGCCTGACAATGCCTAGCTCCCTAGGCCTCCAGCCCGCTCGTTAACCCCTGACCCGTTCATGAGCATGAGCGTTAATAATAATAATTAGTTCGCATAAAGTGCAGTGTTACATTTAAGTCTCAATGCGCATATAAAAAAAATCGAGTTAAATAGATAGAGTATTTAAGCACAATTTAATAATTAAATTAAAAGAAAAACAGAATTATAATGCATTAACGCACACAAAATGTTATCTTACTTTGCTATATACGAGTCATTAATTGGCTAACCTCACCCATGTGATGTTAAAATATTTCATTATATCACATGGCAGAGCCGCGATAATCGATAGAGGAGAATTTTTGTTTAGACATATGGCAATCAATGAAAGCGATTATATCGATTGCAGATGTTATATTACATGGTGCAAGAGAGATTGTATTATGACGTCATAATTAGAGAGAAATGTTATTATGACGTCACAATTAGAGAGAAATTATATTATGACGTCACAATTAGAGAGAAATTATATTATGACGTCACAATAACTTGTCAACATGCACTTCGAGCTCAGAGAGGCTAAAGGTGTAAATATAATTATGTTACTTTTGTCACCGGGAAAATCATGGAATGTTCCCTCGGGATTGCGTCTTAGGACTCTTTGGACCTCAATAGCATATCAAATCCCTCGGAGAGGAACATTCAGAGGTATTCCCTCCATCACCAGTCAACATCTGTATAATGTTTTCAGACTGAAAGATGTACCATAATGTGATACCGAATCATGTTTATGAATAACCTACAGTAAATTTATTATAGCTCGCGTGTTTCACAGGGCGTTGACATGTGCACGAACTGGAAAATGGTTGATAAAAATGTGTATTTATGCTATCTGATATTACCACTCAGTGTGAACATTCCATGTTAAATGAATGTCATAAGCATATCCGGTAACATAAATGCACAATTTATGACCGAGTAATCAGCGACAATGCAAACTGTGATATTCGCTTACCCATTGCACTGAATTTGTACAGAGTTATAATTATCCACCAGATAATTATAATCTGAACACTTCAAGCATACATAATTATCTTTATAAAGGAATAGAAATGTGGAAAACCGAATGTTGTTCCATGTTGGTAATACGAATGCAAGTAGGTATATAATAAGCTCTAGAATTCCAAGTAAGTTGTATGGAGTTTGACAATGATATCCCTTTAAGTTTTGATACGCAAGGCATCATGTTGTAATCCTTTACCTGTCAGCAAGCAATTGGACCGATACTTGGTCCATTAATCAAACATGAAACTAATGACCCGTTGAATCGTCTAATAATGAACAAAGCTAATTACATCATAATTCATGAAGTGTTATAATAGAGGGAAAACTAACGGTAACATAAATTTGAGTGAAAAATATTCAATCTATCATGGTTGAAATCAATGAGCCATTCAATTTTATCATAATGAAAATGCAATTTCAAAATATATATAAGAGGTGCGATGTGACGTTGAAGCTATTTACAAATCAAGTATTGGTGGAAGGTTCTCGACTTATTCTCCATTCTGCATTCACTTGAATCATTTCAAAATCAAAAATTATGGCGTTGAAATCTCTCTCCGTTCTTCTGGCCATTGCGTTGGTGGTCGCTGTCATTGATTCGGCCATCGCCCTGGAAAACGAGGCAGCTGAAGGGGACTTCGAAATGGCAGTCGATAGGCTGTTGATGAAGCGTGATGAACTGGCCAATGTTGAGCTTTATCTCGGCGACGAAGACATGGAAGAGGAGATGGATAAGAGAGGGAAAGGAAGAGGACGATTCGTTCGTAAGTGTTTAAATAAACGCGCTGTTATGGTCAAATTCTCAATAGTGGGTTAAGGGTTCAATTTAACTATGATGGTGTGAACTCGCGTCGTAAGACAACATTTTATACAAAAGTTGGTATTGCAAAAACATGTATTACACCATTGTCTACTGCTATGGGAACCCGGAGGGCTATGTAAAAAGTCTATGGGATAACAGAATCTCAAAAGGAACGGGTCATGTAACCTCATGAAATATTTAAAATAACAAAAGGGTTAAACTAAACTCTCGGATGGTAAGTTCCCAGACCTGGTGGATGGGCTCATCCGCCCCCTACACCCCCCCCCCCCCCCCCCTACCCCACCGCCTAAAAAAAGCTATATTTGGCATACAAAGGCTTTGTGATAGAAACGACATTAATATTTTGTTGAGCATGGCTATTTTTTTCTGTTTAGCGCCATGAGTTCCCAGACGTTTTAGGGTTCAAAATAATTAGTAATGTTAGTGATGTATATTATGGGCTTTTCGCAAGCGCAACGCGGCCCTAGAATGTAGCGTGTCGTGTGCAAAATCGCCAATTTCCTGTAGTAACAGCGGTCCCTCCGCTGTTATCACCGACGGTCTTTGGTCAATTCTGCGTCCGTGCTATGAGACCGCTCGATCACGCAAACAGCCAATCAGCGGCACTCGCTGCTCGTAGCGAGGTCAAACGTTCATCATCAGCGCTCGCTGTAGTGTAGTGTGTAGTGTGCTGCATGCCCAGCTGTTCAACGATCCGAGTCTACGGCCGCATTGACCAAATAAGCGAAACGGCTTGTAAACCAGAGTTGTTTTAGCGCGGCCGACGTACCAATAGATCGTTCCTGCGTCGGTGAAAGCCGCGTAGGACGCTGGGCGAAAAGCGTCTGCCGCTGATTCTTGCGATGTTCGTAATGACGTGCTCTCCACCCGCCCGCGCCTTCTTTCTCTCCCCACGCACAATCTTTGCACACAACGTAAAACCTCACACACACTCCTAAGTTTGTATAGGTTGGTTTTTTGCAATGTTATTCATTTTGTAACCAGATTGATTTTCTGCATTTCAAATGATTATCATTGCAGTATATTTTGCTCTTGTACATACTTCACTTTGCCTTGTCTTGTGTGAGATTTTTTTCTCGAAAGATAGCATTTGAAATCATAACCTCTTTCTACTTGTGTGTGTCTTGTATCACTGAAATAATATTCTGTACATGTTGAACAACATTTAAATCAATATTATAACAAATTTGTCGTATTAAGTTATGGCTTGACTGTGTTCTTGTCCTTTTTTTTCTTCACAGGGTGTCATCACAAGATATCTGGCCATCTCTGTGTGTGCGACAGGAGGTACAGACGCGATAACCCCAGATATTACAGAGTCTGCGCTGGGCAGAAGTAGGAAGTGGACGGTAGCACACTTATAGACGCTGGCCGAATACTGGCTGATATACACCATGAACTATTGCGCAGCATCAACTGACGGCGAGGTCAAGAATGAGTTGTCTTCGCCTCCCGCGCCGATTTGAGAGAACAATTCATTTCATGCTGCACGTATAATTACTGACAAACTAAATTATTTACCTCGATATGTTAACCACAATAAATGTTAAAACTTGAACTGATGATCCGGTTTAAAATTATTTCATCTTGCACCCTGCATATGTGTCACTCAAATCAAACTAAACATAATTTTCAGGTAATACTTAATGTTTGTTTTGAGCACATGAATACTAAAGTAGTATGTATCAATCCCCATCTTTCTCAATTAATTGCTACAGCCCACGTCTCTGGCCACAGTAACACAACAATACAAAACAGGAAATCCATCAAGTTTTGGTTTAACAAACGTTGCAACCTGCTTGTTATCAGAGTCGTAGCTGCCCGTGGGCATAGAGGCGCGTGCCCCCAATACTTTAACACAACAATAACAAAGATAAAATCCTTTAGAAAAGAAATCATAGAATGCGCCCCTAATAATTCGCATACCCCCTCCCCCTCCCCCCCCAAAAAAAAGTCCCATCACGGTACACCACTGACTTTGATGTTGTGAATTACGGTGTGTCACCCGACACTGTAGTACTCGGCGTCTTTTGACAGCGAGTGAAGTAAGTTGTGCGAGGGTAACCCTTGGTTTTAGTCATGTGTGCAGATCTACTTTGCGAGTGTATGTGTATGCCTGTAATGTTTGTTGCTTCTCTTGCTGTGCTAATGTGTTTCATAATGAACATAAAACGACATCTCTATTAAAAATAAAATTATGATACACTGTCAGCCTTTTTCAATGGAGAACCCATTTGAAGAGATAATACAAGCGTCTTCATAACAAACTTCACAACATAACATGTCAGACCTTGGCCACCTTGTAGAAAGTGTTACGATCGATTGAAATGTTGCAATTTATTGCAAGTCAGAAAATATGCACATTTGGACCAATCAGATTTGCGCATTTAGTGTCACAGGATCTGACTTTCAATTAATTAAATCTGTGGCGTAGACAGGAGGCAGTCCGAACAAAATGTGTGATGAAAGTATTAATTTATGAATGTGTTTGTTGTTGCGTAATACGTGTGCGCGCGCGCGTGTGTGTGTGTGTTAATGTGTGCGTGTGTGTGTGTGTGTGTGTATATAGACCAATCACACTTTTAAATGTGGACTACAAGATTGTCTCGAAAGTTTTGGCAAAGAGAATGAAAGAAGTACTTGGTGAAATAATCCATCATGATCAAGTTGGATATATTAAAAATAGAAATATAGGCGAGGCAGTACGTTTAATAGATGATATGGTATTTTATTCATTGAATAGATCTGTTGGTTTTTTAGGCGCCGTTGATTTTGAGAAGGCATTTGATTCTATTTCACATAGGTATTTATTTAATGTTTTAAAATTATTTGGATTTGGGGAATCCTTTTGTAACTGGGTCCACATGTTATATAAAGGTATAAGTAGTTGTGTAATGAATGGCGGGCATTCAACGGGTTATTTTGATATTTTGAGAGGGGTGAGGCAAGGGGATCCTCTCTCGCCTTATTTATTTTTGGTAGCCATTGAAACTTTGGCTTTGGTTATTAGGAAAGATGTTAATTTTCAAGGAATTAAATTTGGGGATCATGAAGTTAAACAAGTAATGTATGCCGATGATATTACAATATTTGTTAAAGATTTAAAATCTATAAAAAGATTACAAAAGATTTTTGAAGATTTTGAGAAGATTAGTGGACTTAAGGTAAATAAGGAAAAAACTAATTTTTTTTGATGGGATGTGATACTGAAATACCAGGAGAACCCACTTTTGGAAATTTAGTTCATGAAATAAAGATTTTAGGAGTGTATTATACACGTAATAAGATACGGAAAGATGTTTTGAACTATAAAGAAGTATTAAGTAAGATAAAACGTTTATTAGGGTGGTGGAAGCAAAGGGATTTAACGATGATGGGAAAAATTCAGTTATTAAAAACGTACGCACTCTCAAAATTAAATTTCGTTTCTTCTTTAATGTCGGTACCTCGGTGGGTTTATGAGGAAGTTGATAAACTCTCATTTGATTTTTTGTGGAATGGTAAGGATCGAATTAAGCGAAAAATTTTGTATCAGAATTATGAATTTGGAGGGCTTAGAATGAATAATTTTGAAATTGTTGTTAAAACTCAACGAATAATGTGGCTTAAACGTCTTTTGTATGGGGATAAGCATTCAGGATGGAAAGTATATTTTGATTATTGTTGTAGATCAGTAGGAGGAAGGTTTGTGTTTTTATGTGATTATGATATTCATAAGATGGATTTAAAAGAAGTTCCGCCCTTTTATGTAGACATTTTGAAAGTTTGGCAAGATATAGATAATTGTAGACACTTTGAAAATGAAAAAAGTAATCCCTTTGTTTTTAATAATAGACATATGTGCTTAAGAAATAAAATGATTTTTGATAAAGATTTATTACAACGAGGTATAAGCAAGGTATCTGATATAATGTTGAATGGTAATTTGAGATCTGTTGCTCACTTTGTAGGCTTGGGAATAAAAGGAGAAGGATTATTAAAGATTCATGATATTTTTGGGGCATTGCCCCTTCAATGGAAAGATGATAAAACTACGAGTGACTTTATTCAAGTAGATATTCGAACATTTGAAATTAGATTAAAAGTTTCGGGATATATAGGAATGTTAATTGATTTAAAATCTAGGCATATGTATGAATATTTAGTTAAAACATTTCAAAAGGAATATAATTTGTGTATTGGGGATGGACATACAAATTTTGATTATAGTAATGAAGAATTGAAGGATATATTTTTAAGATTAAAGAGCGCAGTTTTGGTGGGTAAGTTGAGAGAATTTCAATATAAATTATTACATAGGGCATTATATACAAAAGAACATTTATTTAGGTTTGGATTTGTTATTGATAATTTATGCTCTTTTTGTAAAAATGAGATTGAGACATATTCACACTTATTTTTTAAATGCTTATACGTACAAAGGTTTTGGTTAGATATAATTGAATATTTTGATTTGATTGAAATTAGGAATGTTGATTGGAAAATAATTTTTGTAGGACTGACAGGTAGATCGCATAGAGTTAAGTATTGTAACTCTATTATTTTTTTGTTAAAATATACTATTTATTCTTTTAGAACAAAAGGTGTACTTCCTTCTGTACGGAAAGTACAGAAAATTATTTTGGATTATGAAGAAGAAGAAAAAAAAATGGCTATTAAAAAGGGTAAACTAGGAGTTCACTTACAAAAGTGGGAACACCATAAAATACATGTATAATATGATTAATTTAATTTTGTTAGAATTATAGGGAAGTCGTTTATTATTATTAAGGTTCTGGGTTTCTACCCTCTTTAGTTGAATGTGACAGCTTTCTATATTGTTAATTAATTACTCTTTTGGTTGAAATCAAAACGAGCAGAATACTGGAATGGGTGTCTGCGGTATGTGTGTGATTGTGGTGCGATCGGTGGTTGGATGGGGATGGGGTTTTTCTTGGGCTAAATTGGGGGGTGGGGGGGGGGTAAAGGGGCATATTTTAGTTCCTTTTACTTTTAGTTACAAAACCTCCATTATGTTTATTTTATGAAGTCAGGAAATTGAATATACAGTTGATTTGTATTTGTTTATGTATGTAAGATAATCATTTCTATTTTCGTTCATTATAATTGTATATGTATATTTTGTTTAGTATGTATATTCAAATGTAAATGTTATATATGGAGGAATAAAAATCATTTAAAAAAAAAAAAAAATGTGCGTATGTGTGTGTGTTGTGGGGGATGGGTGGGAGAGATGGACAGGTCTGGTTTGTTATTTATGGTTATATTTGAGTACTGGTTCTTTCTGAAACTGTTTTGCTTCAAACGAGTTTGTTAGGGTTTCGATTGGTTCGTATGTACAGTTGCGTAGCGTGGTCGGAATGATTAGGGGGGGGACACGCACAATTATTTGGGAGCACACCTTATGTATTTATTTTATTATTATTATTTTTTGTAATATCCCCTTATATTTCCTATTGCTATTTTGTCTTCGAAGTATGGGAAGGTGGGGGGGGGGGGGGGAGGGGGCACGTGCCCCCATGCCCCACCACCCCCGTCGCTACGCCACTGTGTATGTATGATTGAAAGTTAACGGTTTAAGGACTTCTTTAATAATGCCAGACAGTGATTCCCCTCCGAGTGCACGCACGCTTTGGAGATGTTGATTACAAAAACATATGTTTCCCTTCACAAACAGCCGCCAGCCCCACGGGAGTCGTTTAGTCTCAATGTCGAAGCAGCGAACAGTTCTGAACGCAGTGTACGCGCAGTAGTACAAATCGCTGCCCAATGTCCAGTTGATCGAAAACTAGGATTTTACTTTTGAAGTTCGTAGACTCATATAATTAATGATGTAAATGTATTTAACTTTTATTATCTTTTATTTGATATTTTAGCAATATTATGTATTCATATATGATGCATACAGCATGGTTTTGCAACTAAACAAACCTCGACCAGTACTAAGCTATATTGTTTAATATCGCGTATAAAGCCAATAAAGCGTAACGAAATTTTAATTTCATCGCACGTCCTGGGACTTCCCCGCCTTTGATATTTTGTTCTCAAAATGTATCGTCAATTTTATTGTTATTTAATAGACGTTCATAATTGAGAAGTGCTCATATCTGATTCCAAAACCGAATTCATGCTTCATTAGCCCCATGGTCAATCCCACACATTTTGTCCACAAAATGAATATCCATATAGCTCCATCTCCATGCATGTAACCTACACCCACACCATCCAAGTGTGACAGAGAAAGTCTCCTTTATACAAGATGGTATTATCCAGCGTCAATAAAGCGTGAGACCAATCTTTTATCACCCCTTATGATTTAGAAATGATTGTCCCGTTAAAGGCGCTTTGCTTTGTAATGATGAAATGGTGTGAGTATAAATTGCAAAATGTTTCATTTCAGTTCCGCTTAGTTCAGCATGTTCAGTTAAGTTCATTTCACATCCAATACACATAAATAATCAATCAAATACAAATGTATACAACATGTAGTGATACAAACATTGTACTACAAAAACATATTCAGTTTATTTCAAATCCAATAACATTAAAACAATTGTACCAAAATGTATACAATATACAACAAGTAATGATACAAATAATTGTACCACAACATCGACAACAACAACAACAATACATGTATAGCCACTGGCGTAAATCTGTTCGGAAAGCACAATGCATTGGGGGGTCGAGCAATTGTTCACAAACCGTTTGTGAACAATTGCTCGACCCCCCAATGCATTGTGTTTTCCGGACAGATTTACGCCAGTGTGTATAGCTAATGTATCGGTAGAAGTACGTATGAATGTCGCAATGCTTGGTAAAAGTATCATGATGTAACGAAATATATGATATAAAATTACATGTAACGCTCAAGGAACCACAAGCTCTTTTTGATAGTATGTGTCCTTATTCCCACTTACCCCTATAATAATAATAATAACAAGGTATTTATAACGCGCATATCACAGATGTCTCTATGCGCTGTAAGAAATTGAAATAGAAGAAAGAAAGGTTCAGCATACTATACTGCGTATTAATTACTATATCTAGTACAACTAAAAGGTGCTATCCCAGAAGAGTGTACATGTACATAAAATAACATAAAAGGAAATCAAATACAGCATGTTCTGTGAATAATCTAGACCTACCGGGGACAGGTGCCTGATCTCATTGCCCTGTTTACCCGGCAGAAGTTACCCAAAGGCAAGTCTAACCAAGCATATCATGCACAAGGGCTCTAATAAGACGTATAGGCCTAAGCCTAACCCTATGCCAAAACAAGTCCGTTTGCCAGAGCAGGTTGCCGTTGTGCGAGAAATAAATCAAAGAATTGCAATCAATTGTAAAGTTGCAATTATTTGCAAGTCAGAAAATTTGAAATTTTAACCAATCAGATGTGCGCATTTAGTCACAAGATCTGAGTTGCAATTAAATGCAATGGGGTCCTATTCTGACAAGCATTATAGACAAACCTGATATAACATTCTCCCACCCAACTAACCAATGTGTATGTACACGTCTTGAAAACACATTCCCCGATTAGTACCTTCATTTCTCCAACAGAATTGTAGAAAGAAAAAAAAAGGTTTAATTTGACTGTCATCATAAATCTGTTCTGTTCCGCTCTGATTTTGCTTCTCGTATCCTAAATCTTTGCTGCATGGTTGATTAACATCGTGTTGGTTAATATCCACTTTATTATCTCCCCTCCTTTTTCTTGTGACTCTGTGCGGGTGCAACATTTTGTTAAGGATAACGTTCATGAAACGTGACCCAGCCTTGCACTTTCCAATTGGTATTGCGTAGACTGATGCCCACCAAGCTAGGGCACAGGGGACATTGCCAACATACGGGGATTTAATTATGAATAACTCAGTTCCAAAAGGAGCTAAATCAAATGTACGTACACATTGAGTATAAAACGATATCAGTACATCATTCTAGAATTACAAATCTTTGGACAAATACAATCAAAATCAAATTATGGAGCGTCCAATGTTCATAGTTCATACACACGTGTACATATTTGGGCAAAAAAACATGAAAATGTACACTAAGCTCCTTTTGGAACCAAACTCTATAAATGGAAAAACATGTCATTATTGCATTGGTATAAGGTAGCTCCCTTTGTTTGTTAGCTTAGGGGTCGGACAAGTAAAATTATAACTGATCCGATGTTGGTGGTCCGAAAGCAATGACTACTTGGTGACCCCTCCCCCCCCCCCCCCCCCCCCCCCCAACAAAACAAGTTTTGTTTGGCTGTCCGTCGGCCAAGTCTCGTTTATATTGATTAAATGTTGGTGGCCAGACTCTCATTACTAGGGGCCATTGTCGATCGATTACGTCATGGTTATGTATTTATCACATATGTTTTCGTTGTTATGAGCTGCTGTTGTTGCTCATATGATATAGTATCGATATCACAAAATAATAAATATGTACGACGATAGAATCAATTTTTTACCTTCCCAATTTACACAATATCACAAGTGTAATTCTATGTTACTGTGTCATACTGCGTATGTGCAAATTTTTAAAACTAATGTGAACAAAAACAAATACAAACAAATCAGGAATGTCCTGATAAGCTATACTGTATAATCGTGATTGGTTATTGAACATATATTTCTGCTCGCACGAGTACGCCCTTACAATTAAGATTCGATCGACTTTCGATATGTCTGAACCAATTACTATTGGTGATCCATCTACTGTGTTGCTTTTCAAAAGTGGTATCTGGGAAAACAATCATACAACCAATGTCATTGTAATATTTTTTTCCTGCAAAATGTGAGGAAAGATTTACACGTATATAATACTACCAAAATTCGATCTTATAAAATGTGTGTGCTCCGTCCGCGTTTCGGTTGCTGCATGACTGGAAGTAATCTCGGTAAGTCGGGGCGTGGTTAATGACCCTGTGCCTCATATGTTAATTTTGATTCTCCAAATAGTTCGAAGTGATTTCGGTAAAATTTGACACGGTTAATGGATTACTTTAATACTCAATGCACGTTATGTATGCGTGTAGATTAGTAGTATTCCTAATTTCTATTCTACCTTCTTGCACAATAATTTATGTACGTAATTTGTCTTCGTTTTCTTCTGGTCCTTTTTAATCAAGGGTAATTAACAAGATGAAGCCAGCAAAACTCAAGGCGCATTTTTGGTTATAGTAAGCATCCTTTATCCATAAACAAATACACTATTAAAATGTCAAGCGTCTCTAGGGGTAGACTGTGTGCTGGAACACGATACATAAAACAAGACATACCTAAATGATACTAATTACATCGCAATTAAATAAAGAGAGAACAAAGATCACCAATTTAACATATTACATGTAATGTGCAAATGAAAACAGCAATGAGACATGATATAAATGAAAATAATACATAATACTGAACTACATTGTAATATTGAAATACATCATACAATGAGTTTATTTTATAGTTATTAAGTAGACACCGTCAAACATGTATATAACGAAAATAATTAAAAAGTTCTTCCATACCGCATATCACACCAGGGTGTGTTCTAACGAACAAGGTAGCCACCGCAGTAGACAGGTAATCATAACTGTAGACAGGTTCCAAAACACTGTTTTCATCTGCATGATATCATTTAATCGGTGGCTATAATAGACAGGAGGCCACTAATACATCTATAAGACAGGTTTGATTGTACTATTACAATTTGATTTCAAATGGTGGTGTCACATTTCAGTGACGAAATAAGCTCAGTCTTTGCCCCGTTCTTGTCTCGGTTGATGCGTTGCTGGAAGTAATCATGGTATGTTGGGGCGTGGTTAATGACCCTACGACTCGTATACATGTTCCCTCTGGATTTCCATTAGTCGAAAGGCGCAGCAACCCATGCGCGATGGACTTTGCTGGAAATAATTAGATAAAGAAAACCAGAGGGGTAAATCATATACATTCTTGTCATTTATGTGTGCTGATGTAATTTGCTTAATTAGTTTTCTAGTAGCGCAGCTTTGTGTATATGATCACACTTTTGAAATTTTCCTTTTATTAAGAATATCTAATGAGTTGTTCAGGCAGCAGGGTGAAAGTATTATTTTGTTTAAAATTGTATACGGTCAAACGATCCCGACATCTCAGTGGTTTTGGTTGATCCGTGGCTGTCTATAAATAGTGTTGAGCTAGGGTGGAAGGATATCACAATCCTGCAGATCGACCAAGAAGCTGACAGCCTTACAAGTCTCCTGACAGAATATCAGATTGGTAAGCATACATTTGTTTTTTACTCGCTCGCATGCTGTTTCACTCTTCACGAATATATCAACATTTGCAACGTATCAACAATCGCATTTGATACTCAATGTGATATTTGACATTGCGCTGTTTTAGTACGTAATTAATATTATGTATTCCTAAAATCCTAATAACTTTGCTCTTTTCCATCGAAATTAAATATTTCTGGCCCATCTGTAAAGTTCGTCATCTTTCTCATAGCATAACTCGCCGTATAGGGGGCGCCGGCATGCAGTGACTGTGAACATCGTCTTCCTTCATCCGTCTCTGTCGATCACCTCTCTCAGAGCGTCGCTCAGCTTCAAACCAGTCTACTCTGTTAGTTTGTCCTCCCATCTCTTCCTCTGTCTGACTCTCTTTCGCCCTTCTTGGAATGTGCCCTATAATCAGATAACGTTTGTATTGTTGTTAAAAACATATTTGATTGTGATGAGGGAAATCTTATGCTAATTCAATTTGAATACCTTAATATGATATTTGTTGGTAACAATTTTTTTTTATTTGAAATGGGTTGTACACTTCATATTCATGACAAAGCTGTATGTACTACATGTCCCAAGGCCTCCCTGGTCGGTTATAACTGAGGGATCCTTTTACGTTGTTGACATGTGCAAAAAGTGATGAGTGGTTATTTAAATGTGCATTTGTGTGATCTGATATGTCCACTCTAAAATGATGTGAGAAAATGTCATGTTAAATGGATGTCATATGCCCGAGAAATGAGCGAAAATGCAAAGTGATACATTATTCGCTCACTCATTGCACTGGCTCGATACACGGGTATTACTTTCCAGTGGATAATTTATTACAAATCTGAATCTCAAGTTGTAACAAAACACACAAATGTTTTATCACGCTACATACCATGCATACTGTATAAACATTTTTATTTGTGTTGTTTTCCGTACAGTAATCTTTGAAAAACGCAATCAAACTTGAAATAACCCATCCAATTAACTTTGAATTATTCTCTAATTACAAAACATCAAATGACAGTATTATAATTTTATATAACTTTAAATAACATTATCATGTCCAAATAACATATATAAATATATTTATATTAGTTATTATTTTAAATTATACACAGCAGAATCGAACATCGCCACCTCGAATCCGTTCATAGTTATTGTCATTGTTAAAGCTTTCAAATCGAAGCGATAATATTATCTTTTTGTTTGATGTTGACGAAATTTGCAAAATGTTTACCGACGTAAAACATATATAAAATAATGTTGTTAACAATTGTTTATTACATTGTTCTCCATTGTACAGTTTGTTAAAACACAACCGACATCACAAACCAAAATGGCTGCCAAAGTTATGCTAATGCTTTTCGCCGTCGCCATGGCAGTTGCCGTCACAACCGCACTGACGTTCGAAGACATGGAAGATGGCGATCTCGACGCCATCTTGGAACTGATGTCAAAGAGAGGAGACACTGGAGAATTTGAGGGGGGCGAAGATGACCTGTTCTTGCCGGAGATGGCTAAGAGAGGGCGCTATGTTCGTAAGTACAAATATTTATATAATTATCGTGTTTAAAGTGATCTAGTAACTTTGTTGACAATACAGTGCTAAAAGCGACGAATGCTTGATACAATGTGTAGTGTTGTGATCTGATATGTCTACCATGAAGTAATATATGAATAGATTGCGTTGAATGGATGTTATATGTCCGAGAAATAAGCGAAAAGGCAAGTGATATTCACTAACTTATTGCACTGACTGTGTACACGGTTACGACTTTCCAGTGGATAGTTTAATATCTGAACACTTCGATCGCAAATATCTGTGTAACTAAAGGGGAATTTGAAAAAACGAAACCTGTTCCTTTGATTTTAGTGTTAATACGAATACAACAAGTTATGAGAAAATCGCGTTCCAAGTAAATGTTTAGGATTCGGACAATATTACTAGATCCCTTTAAAGATACGATGATAAAGTTGCAATAGGACTTTGCTTCGCACGTTTAGATACGATGTCGAAGATGACTCTGGGGTCATGGAAGAACTCAACGGTTTTTAGTACGTGCCGCAGTGCCATAGAGTGCTATGTCTGTACATGCCACTCTATATGTTTAACTACTGACCTCAGCAATACTGCGCAGTATTGAGTTTTAGCTATTTCCTAATAAACTCTATGTCAGTGAATAGTTGACGCTGACGAGTGGTCATATATTGATTACCAGACCTCAATATTCTCCCATTATTATTTGAAGGGATAGTACAGTTTTGGACAAACATAATTTGTGTAATATAAACTTGCACATTATCATTAAAAACAAACAGTTATAGTTAAATAATGTGTGAGTGGTATTTCATAAACGCTGTTAAGTAACAGGGCTGTTTTCATTTAATTTTTAAAGCAGTCTTAAACCCACGACGGCGCCCTTCAGATATCTAGAGTTTAAACCAATTTTGTTTTTTAACAAATGCGTATGTGAATTTTTGGTTTAAATAATTATTCATCAAAAATCATTTTAAAACCATTCTATTAGATTAGTTTTCAAAAAAATTGTGTTTCATTTGTTTAATATATATAATAATAATATGTTTGAATTATGGAATAAAATTTGGTCCCCCATATTTTTATTCCAATCTGATATATACTTAAAGATCGATATTTCACCTGTTTCTGAGGAGATTTTCCTCAAAATAATACAGTTGAAAATTGTTTGCTCTCTCAAATTTTACACTCGGTTTGTCCTCTCAAACGAAACAATTTCTTGAAGAGCCCTCTATACCAAAACCGAACTATCCCTTTAAGTTTACCTGGATACAAGCAGTTATTCACCCACTTGGTCAAACAGATGTAGGCTTTGAAGGGTGGCGGATCTGTTCCGTCAGATTGTGTCAGCCAATAACATGTCTACAACTTAATGTGAAATTAACCCATTAAAAGTATCTAGTAATAGAATTCCACAAACTTACTTATAACTGAACCAAATGCTCATACACCTTGTTGTAGTCATACTTCCAATAGAAATATGGAACAGGTTTCGCTTCTCCAAATTCCTCGTCCGTTATAAAGATATGTATGATTGAAGTGATTTCATTGTTTACAAATCGTACAATGTACAATTTACCATTCCTACAATTTACAATTAAAATTGTTTAGTAGAGAAATGTAACGGTGTGCATAGTCGTTGCAATGAGTTTAATAGCGAATATAATTTTGCATTTGTGCTCATCACTCACTTCAGGTTCCATACATTTTTACAGATCTCTCAGTTTACAAATCAGTTCACATAAATGCATGTTATAAACTCTTCGTCAGTTTGGATTTTATCCAATATAGAGTACAATTGTTTTATACCAACACAATTATGCATTGTGGAGGAGAAAAAATCAATAACCACATACTTGACTGTAAGCTAAAAATTGACCCGTACAATAAGAGCAATCTACTTTTTTCCGCAGTACTTCGTGAGTAAATTTGTAATTAGAATGATAATTATAATTGCTATAGAACGTGGACAATCTTTAGTCATATCATTTCAAATTATCTATAGTATTGCTGGAAAATGTGCCTAAAATGTTGACTTTATCTGCTTTCAGATGCACTTACCTGTATGTAAGCTTGACAATTATGACAATCCCTTTTTATTTGGATGAAATTTCTAACAATCATTCATTGTACCCATGATTAATTATGCCAATTATAATCTAAATCGGTTATTCTATTTTTGATTTGTTTTCTGCAGGATGCATGAACCTCATCAACGGACTGACCTGCATCTGCGACAGGAGGTACGGCCGCAACAACCCCAGACGCTACAGCGTGTGCGAGTCCCCACGTGCTGGCCAGTAAAGAATACGACACGAATGATCGACTTACGTCACAACAAGCAAATTTACTAATCGCAATCACATCGGTATTACGTCATCGAGATAAATCTGACACCATTCCTGCGCAAATGTTTGAACATGTGCGCATATTTGACGCGCATGATATATCATGTGTTATAAAATGGCTAGAAGAATCCCTGCATTCCGATTGGTCAATTAGCGTGTAAAAGTTTGTACTGATGCATTTTACTTACGCATTTTACTGATGTATAGCTCACTTTAGTTTTGAGTTTCACATTCTTGCGCACATTTTATAAAACATATGCTGCACAGGCATATTTCATGGATTGGTAAGAATTGTCTGCACTCGTTTAACTTTGGAAATGGTATAAAACCCACTCGCTGCGCTCTTAGGTTTAAACCATTCCAAAGTAAAACTTGTGTATCCAATTCTTACCGATCCACTCAAGCTGTGCATAATTTGTTTAATAACGAACTTTAATAATAGTCTACAATTGTCTTAGTGTTTTATCTTTGGTTTCATATACCAACATCAAGGATACCAACATCTACATTTACTGAGCCCCTACTGTGGGTAACATTCGCTCGCGCGTTAGTATACATTACAATGCAGATATTTGCGCACATGGATTGATAGTTACCGAATGTGGACAAAAAACGATTTAGGATTGAACGGTTCTATCAGATCACAGGTTTATTTCCATGTTAGTGATCTTTCAGATGAAATAACTTACATCTTGATAACGTTGTCGTATTAATTGTTACAAGCAAGTATTATTTTATAATTCGTACATTGTCATATATTTTTGTTCATGTTATTTTCTCCTTTGTCATTTTCCTTCAAAAGATATGTTACACTAGTTAACACATACATGTCTGGTATACGTCGGTAGAGTAGAATTGCCCCATCTGATAAATCTATATTTCTTTTATAACACACTTAATTTGTGTTTTATGCAGATGTGTTGTTGTCATGTGTTCATGTTTTAATTCCGTAAAATGTTGATTGATTTGTCTTACATTTTTGATGATCAATAAACTTTCTTATTTAAATCAAAATTACTTTTTAATAACTCGATTTATTAGTGTGTTTGTATAGATGCTATGTGTAGGTAGGGCTGCATTGTAGGACTGGTGTTTCACAAATATATTTAGTTAAACTTAAACTGTAAGTTAGACTTCAATTATAAAAACCTGTCATTACTGTTATGAAATGATAAGAAATTCGTTTTGAAATACAGCATACCATTTGGTTGAAAATCATAAATATTGGTTAGTATCAAGGAAATGTATGTCCTTGATGTAAACAATTTCCCCCCCCCCCCCCCAAAAAAAATAATAAAAACCTAAATGTCTTAAATAAGCGTATATTTGCTTTTACAATGCAACTAATTGCCTACCATAACTGTAAGTCTATCTTGAATTTAAGAAGAAATCAAAATCTTTGTGAAACACCCAAAGGTACTATTAAACTCACATATATTAATTAATATGCCTTTTGACGAGGCCTTGGGTGAAACGTCGAAATGACTGGTGATCTATCCTACCGAACAGTACACAGTGTGCGACAGTGTGAACACACTGACCCGAATTCTTATCAGTGGCTCAACTTTAGTCTGGGCTAAAAAAAGATAAACATTTAGCAGCAACCGGTTAAACCGTTTCACATCTGTGACATTTCACTAGCCCATTGATGGTAGGTGGCTTGACATTTCAGTTATAGTATAAGCACTCACCAGTAATATAATATCCTGGATGATCCAGGACATTATATTACTTGTGACTGACTACACTATGATTAAAATTCCAAGCGATCCTTTGTTCTATTACATATTTAACTATTTAACTAGTAACGTTTATCCTTTTAGCCCAGTCCAAAGTTGAGCCACTGATGACGATTCGGGCCACTATGTTAAACAGTGGACCACAGTATGAACACACTGTCTAGAATATGTACAATTTTAGCGGTTTAAAAGTGTGAATACTCATCACACTGTGAACACACTGTAAACACACTAAGATCACACTGTGAACACATTGTGATCACACCCTGAGCACGCTGTGACCGCACTGTCACCACGGTGAATTACAGTGTGTTCACACTGTGGCACATTGTGTCCTTTCCAGCACGGTAGGATGTCATCGCTCGTGTGAAAGTCTTCCCATACAATCCCTTTCTGGTATACAGATATTATGATGTGTTAAATGGTTGGTTGTTTACTTGTTTTGTTTTTTTCACAAACGAGTTCAATAATGTATGATTATTTAGGTGTCCTTGCAATCCTGTTTTTCCGTCACAGTAATATGGGGCAAAGGAAATATTGAAATGTTTCAAAAAACATTGTTATTGTGTGATCGCCGAGACACCGTTAATAACACAGGTCATCTACAAACAAATAGATAATTTTGCAGCATTTTACTTTTGACTTGGCCCATATTCATGTCTACTGCACATTCCATAATTACATCATAACAAATAAGGCACCAATGTTAAGGGGAATGAACAGGCTTCTAAACTACATCAGTGCGGTTAGGATCATTTAATAAGAAGATAAATATCTCCGAAACTTGAATTGCGGAACCTTTGTATATGGTTTGAAATAACCTTCCTATACACTCGCAAGTCGTTTGAGATATTTAATTGCAAAGGAATGTCGAATCACAGAAAATCCATTGGAGACACGACTGCATTTAACCACTTAAAGCCATCATGTCCGTGCATGAACTGTCCTACAGTGTGTTTGAGTTTGATCATGTGTGTATTATGGTGTGCGTGTATGGATGCTTGTGTGTGTATGTGTATGGAAAATAATTTTTGTAGGACTGGCAGGTAGATCGCATAGAGTTAAGTATTGTAACTCTATTATTTTGTTGTTAAAACATACTATTTATTATTTTAGAATAAAAGGTGTACTTCCTTCTGTACGGAAAGTAAAGACAATTATTTTGGATTATGAAGAAGAAGAAAAAAAAGTGGCTATTAAAAAGGGTAAATTAGGAGTTCACTTACAAAAGTGGGAACACCATAAAATACATGTAATATGATTAATTTGTATTTTGTTAGAATTATAGGGAATTTGTTAATTATTATTAAGGTTCTGGGTCTCTACTATTTAGCTGAATGTGACAGCTTTCTATATTGTTAATGAATTACTATTTAGGTTTAAATCGAGCAGATATACTGGAATGGGTGTCTGAGGTATATGTGTGACTGTGGGGTGATCGGTGGTTGGGTGGGGATGGGTTTTTGGGGGGGCTAAATGGGGGGGGGGGGGGGGGGGGGGGGTAAAGGAGCATGTTTTAGTTCATTTTTATCTTTAGTTATATAACCTCCATTATGTTTATTTCATGTCAGGAAATTGAATATACAGTTGATTTGTATTTGTTTATGAATGTAAGATAACCATTTCTATTTTCGTTCATCATAATTGTATATGTATATTTTGTTTAGTATGTATATTCAAATGTAAATGTTATATTTGGAGGAATAAAAATCACTTAAAATAACAAAAAGTATGTGTGTGTGTGTGTGTAAATATATGTGTGTGTGTGTGTGTGTGTGCGTGTGTGTGTGTGTGTGTGTATGTGTGTGTATGTGTGTGTGCGTGTGTGTATGTGTGTGTGTGGGTGGGTGTGTGTGCGTGCGTGTAGACAAATTATATTGGTGCTTGTTTGGGTTTCATTACCCAGGACCCAGGATATCAACAAAAACAAATTTAAGTGTTCGTTCATATGGCGACTAAATGAGTGGAATTTGTCCTTAGTAACAAAACTACAAGAGAAAAAACAAACAAACAAACCAAATTAAACATGTGATTATGTATATTTTTGTAGTTGATGTGTGTACTGCCCAGCTAGTTTCATGTCACTTCATTGGCGGAGGAAATATGTCGAGCGTAAATTCTAAGACTTATATCCACTCTTAATCTAAACTTAAACTATGATTAAGTTTGTGTCGGATATACAAGCGTGTACAGATTTGATTTGAGAGGTTACCAACATCGGTGATCTTCCTTCTAATCACAGAGTCAAATAACAAGACATTCAAACAAATAAATTGCAGGGATGTGTATTTTATTACATTTACTACATATATATCATGGACTTATAGACAATTATGATGCAGAACTATTAAAATAAACGTAAATTTGATAAGTAACAACACTAAACGTGATAGGTTAGCTAACATCATGAACGTGGTCGCATTATGTAGCTTTAATAAGACTCATTACAATAAGTATACATATTATGAACCAATTCCTTTGACTATCGATGCACCTGTGTGATAGATTTGTTTTGAATACAAATTGTGTTAATACAAATAACTGGTATGACGGCCAAGGATACATGTGCTTACATGTAGGCTCGCATACGATTTTCGTACGATTGTCTGATACAACGGTATGCCTAAACTTACCATTACTCAAGGGTCTCAAACTAGATTTACCATTAATTAAGAATAATACACTACATCTTAAATTTAAATCTAAACGCTATAAAGAAGGAAACAATTCTAGACTGTAGCTGTATTGTATTTCTTCAAAATGATAATATATGTTAATTTAAAACAAAATTATGACGTGGTCAGCTTCGGGTTGTATAATATTTAATAATGTTACAATATATCTATATTGTTCATTATGATAGAATAAGGTGCAGCAGTTTCAGGCCCGTCATCATGATTTTTCAAGGGGGGGGGGGGGGGGGGGGTGCGTAATTTACACAAACGGAACTACCAAAAATGTTCGCGGCCGAGGCCAAGACCACTGGTTTAGATGGTCGAGACCGGTAAAAAGTGGATCCAAGACCGATAAACCAGTGGACCCGAGACTGGTAAAAGTGGACCCGAGACGACACAAAGTGGACCTTTCTGATTTGTTGTTATGGGGGGGGGGGGGGGGGGGGGACGGTGCAGTACGCACCCAACGAGCCCTCCTGGCTACGGGCCTGAGTATTATTCAATCTACAATGGCAACAACTACAACTCCATGCTACGTGAATTGGTGTAATAGTTAGTAGCTAAAAAAAGTAACTAAAAATATAATTGTTGAATTTCTATGCAGCCTACAAACACGGAGATGTGTAGCAATGATGTAGATCATTTGATATTGATCAATTTTCTGTGTCACACTATTTCGTGTTTATCTAACTAGAACATTAACACAATTTTAGACCTCGACAATGATATACAGATATCACGTATGACCGGACTGTTCATTTGTAATAAGACTAATAAATTGTTTAAATTTATAATTATACGCATCATATTATGAACAAAGTATATTATCATTTTTCAAATCTCCGCTATTATGGTTACTAAATAAACAATGTTTTTCTGATTCAACGGCATGCCTAAACTTACTGTTAGTAACTTAAACTTAACTTACCATTAATTAAGAATAATACACTACATCTACAATTTTAATCTACACGCTATGAAGAAAGAAGAAAGTCTAGTCTGTAATTGTATTTTATTTATACGTACTGATAATATATTAATTTAATAGATCAAAGTATTGATAAAACTTAAGATGAAATATGTCGTGTCCAATCCTGTTGTCATATCCTTCATTCAGTTCGTCGTTCAAATGCCTATTTAAAGAATAAACAAATACAAAAAAAGAATATCAATAAGCCGATTGAAAGGACGATTATATGTACATGTATACAGCTTAATTCATTAATAATTCAAAACGGTTTGAGGACGAGAGACAAATGGAGAGAACATGCAGAATGGGAGAGAGGCAACATTCTCACAATGAAGACAAGTATAAACTAAATATTGGCGAGATAAGACAACGCTTCCAACAACTGTGACGTTATCAAACCAAATGTTATACGTAATTATTTCAAACATGATTGAAAAAGAGCAAAGAAATAAGTCATAGGGTTTTCTATAGCTCAGTCGGAAGAGCACCGGTCTAGCAATCCGGAGATCTCGGGTTCGAATCCCGTTGGAATTCCATTTCTATGCTCTTTTTCAATCACGTATTGATTTTGTAATAAAAATGAGCGATGGGAAATAATACATATAAATGAGAGAATCATATAAAAAGGGTTCTGCAGAAAGGTTTAACTCGTATCATAAATGTTTCTCAAATTTTCTTTTATTCAAAGGGTTCTCGTAACTTTGATGATAAGTGCATGGTTAATAAAAACGTGTATTGTTGTGATCTGATATGTCCATGTTATGGCCGAGTAATAAGCGAAAATGTAAAGTGATATATTCACTATTCACTGCAGTCACTTTGTACGCTTTGAATCCTAATATTCCATCATACAACAAAAAGGAATTGACAAAGTCGAAGCCTGTCTCATGCTTTTATTGATAATGCGAATACAGGAAGGTATCAGAGACCAACTAGAATTCCAAGTATGTTTGGAGGATTTTTGTGATTTGGCTAGAACAGTTTGTCCGAATTGTACTCTCCTCCGGGAATTCGAATTGTTTCATTCGATTGACTTTTGCTTGGAATCGTATTAAAATATTCGCTCATGTGGTGCACAAAGGGATACAAAATGTATTAACATTTATGTTTAAAGAAAGAGTGAATAATTTCAATATTAAGATCTCGCAACGTTTTGTTGCGCCTTGAATGATTTTTCACGAATATAATATTAAGGTTTTTTTCTAAACACAACCCCACATCAAAACAAATTTTAAAAAACATTCACAAAATAACTGCTTAAAATCATAATGACATTCCTGCACTAAAAGAGGCTCTTCCTGCACTAAAAGAATGTCGCCGTGTCTAATACTCTGTCTCTTTGAGTAGCAGGGTGAGCAGGTTAGTAGGAGTCTGCCTCATTTATGGAGGCATTATTTGGCTATAGTTTACTTACAGTCATAGTTGACTTCCAGATACTTGTAGGTACCACCACAGGGGTCGCCGAAGACGCTGTTCGAGGCTAGCACCTTACAGGAGTTCTTCCCCTCGCATTTCTCTCTCACGATGCGCATGCTGCTACTAGCCCGGCAGTTCTGATCACTGACTGCCCGATGCGGGCAGACATCACCGCCGGCCGTCCTGCCATAGTATCCGCCGAAGATCGTGATCTTCCGTCCTGCGCTGCACGTCAACTCAAGGTTACTGTGCTCACACGCACGAGACTGTAGAGCGCAAGAGTACGATACGTCCAAGTACTTGAACGTACCGACGCACGGATCGGTGAAGAAGCCGTTGGTTGCGGGTACCTGACAAGATCGCTTTCCCTCGCAGCAGGCTCTCACAGCGCGGAAGGAAGTGGTCGCGTTGCAGCTGGTAGTCCGGATACTGCTGTGCGGGCAGGCATCGGTGCCCGAGACCTGTCGTCCGTACAACGCGTCGCAGATATGGATGAATGGCTTGCTTGCAGGACATCGAAGGGACGCTTTCTTATGTTCACAAACCCGAGAAGATTGGCATACGGATCCACTGCCGGCTGGATAGGAAAACAAAAACACAAGTTTTATTTGGTAATATCTGCAACAGTTATTTGTAATATACATGGGGGTGTTTCACAAAGATCCTATTAAAGTTGAACTTAATTTTAAATTAGACTTAAACAGTATGGAAAGCAGTTAGTTTCTTTGAATTTTATTTTGTACCATTTCTTTTAAAAGCCATAAAATGTTATTCATTTCATTAAAAGCTTATTATTAGCAAGGAGATGTCATGTTCTTAATGTAACATTTATAACAGCCCGAAAATACTTTCATCGTGGCTTGTGAATGTATTTAATTCCAAGGCTAAAATTGGCTTACCATACTTTGAAAGTACAAGTAAGGGTTAATTTCAACTTAAGATTCTTGGTAAAACGCCTCCATGGTCTTGACATAAAAAGGACACCATTGACATGAATGGCGTATGAATAAAACAACTTCCAGATATAATCGACTGAAAGGAATAGGAGAATATTGTTTCCTAATAATATTTCAAACAATATCATGCAGGCACTGTCCACATTTCGCAGGGTAAAAATTGTTCAAACCTTATTAATTTATCAAATGGTTCTATTGCATTTTCATTTGCACCACTCATATCGAACAAAGTATCGAACATTGGATATGCGTTTTAGTTTCCGATAAAAAAGAGGTCGAATTGAGTATGGCCATAGAAACTAAACTTACAGAAAAAAAACTTTGTCCAACAAGTGCACTAACAACACAAACATCTCGATTATGCATATTTTAAATTTGCTTTTGTCATGTTTGTAATTTAAAAGACGAGTAGACGAACAAGTTATAACAAACAATAGAAAGCGTGCTATAAGGTCATTAGAATTGTCTACTGTGAATGTAGCTGATATTGATATTAAGCCCATTTCAAAGGCTCGTGATCTTGTTGTGACTGTTGAAAGTAATCTTGATATGACAAGTCATGTGAATAACATTTGTAAATCTGCTTCTTTTGGTTTATATAGAATCGGGAGAATTAGGAAATAGTTAGATGAAAGGACCACAGAGCAACTGGTACATGCTTTTGTTACTAGTTATTTGGATAATAATAATGCACTCTTGTATGGGATTCAGAGTTTACTCCAGAATAAATTACAACGTGTACAGAATGCTGCTGCACGACTTGTTGCTAGGAAGGGAAAATTTGAACATATATCCGATATTTTGCAATCTCTTGACTGGTTGCCAGTTAAGTTAAGAATAGAATTTGAATTGTTAGTACTAGTTTTTAAGTGTTTGCATGACTCTGCACCAGGATACTTACAAGATCTTATTCAGTTGTATGAACCTCAAAGGAATCTTCGATCTCAGTCTAAAAACTTACTGGTACAATCTCGGGTGAACACAAAAATGTTTGGAGACGGGGCTTTTCAGAAAACAGCACCAGATTTATGGAACGTGCTCCCACAATATTTGCGAGAAATTAATAATCTAGATTCATTTAAAATTCAGTTAAAAACTCACTTATTCTTGCAACATTTTAGTTAGTTATATGTATAGTTGTTTGTCTTTTTAGTTTTTACACGCATAGAGACAGTTGTGTTATGCGTTCTAAGAATTGTTTATTACTATTATTATTATTATAAATACAAAATATCATGACATTTGCTCGAGCCATTCCTGATATAAATAATACAATGACCCCACTCCGCATTATATAAAACAGATTGAACAGAAGTTATTGATAATGTTTATGTTTCACGTGTCAATTCATCCCGGACTAAAATTTCGTGTCCTGGTATCTAAACTTGAGACTAAGTGTCGACCAATTTCCCCTGAACTTAAGTCTCGCGCAATTTCTCCCACAACCTGCGCGGGAATACATCAAGCAGAAAATACCAGATACAATCGCGAATTGTCCATAAACTAGATTAAAAATATGAATGAAATGCGTATATTTTAGCAAACGTCACTGATACATTGGATAATTGTATGAATAGTTGCCAAAATATGACTGCAGAATGGTAAACCAATCGTCTATTAGTTGTATTATGAACATTATTCTGAGCGCATGTCAAACTATGTCGAGTTGAATATTTGGCCTGATTTTGCCTATTCTAGCTGCGCGTAAATGCATACAACCGAGTACAGACTACCTTACGTCAGACGTTGGTAGCCAGTGCGTATCGCCTAAAATCAGCTGCTGCATTATTTCGGTACCATATTTGAACAAGGAGATTTAGTCATAATGACTCACTGCACGATTTGTATGTATTTCAGCTATCTATATCAACTTATACTTTTAAATTTGTATAATTTTTCGAAAATAAATTCTGATCGATGTTGTTGGCTTTAGACGAATGCCGTTGCGCCAAATAAAGCTTTTCACACAGACGCACGCGACGTGACGTAATAATAACAGATTTTAACGATTGAAGTTAGCAACTAAATCAGTCGTAGACCATTCCCTTTTGACGGATACGACATCACAAACGTAGCTACCCTCAAATAATGCAACATTGAATCTACACTTAGTCCGAGGATAACTGGTCCGAGGCCATCTCAGCTACCAGAATACCATCATGTTTATCCACACTTAGTATAGGGGTGCGGACTTAAATGTAAATTGATTAGTCCAAGGTTATGTCCTTGGCCCAGCCTAAGATGAGACATTTAGTAGACAATACCATCCATTAAAAATATACTAAACTTGTATAATGTAAATAATTCAAAATTTAAATAAGTCAACGTTACATAACAAAATATATACATGGTAGGTTTAGTAGTTTGTAAAGTGCGGCTAGTGTAGTATGCACTAGAAGTAAGAGTTTGTCAGTAAGACAATTTATTCACACTGTTTAAACAAGATAACAGATAATCTAAACCCCTCAAAAAAAGTTCGGAAACTCAAGTTTGATCGATCATATCTCTCGTATTTTTTAATAAGCATATTCGAAATTGGTTTCACAATAAAGCCTCATTATATACCTTTCAAAAGGTGCATTATGTGTAGTGATTATGCAATTGGGGCGATTGCAGTAGCCCAGAGAATAGGGGGAGGCAAGAAGTGAAATGTCGCAAAATGGCTCAATGCATTTGATTTACGAGTGCATGACTGTGCTGACCAGTTTTTTGAAAGTTCACTTTCTATTGAATACTGCTACCCTTTCCATTCATCAAAATCATTGGAATTTGATACCATTTTAATGGAAATTATCTTTTCATTACGATGGCACATTGATCGTAATGATTAGGCAAATGGGTTGTGCGCAGCAAACCGGAATATGGAGATGGGTCGAGTGTGAAATCAGACAAAAAATATTGTGTTGACAAAAAATCAGAGCGTTGCATTTTTGTTTAGCTTTTGGGAGGATATTTTAGCATTTCAAATGAAATATTCATGATTCAAATTGATATCAACGGAAAGCCCAACAACTCTTCTGTTTGAAAATGTGAAATTTATAATGATTTTTGTAAAGGGCGGCTGCAGGGAGATGAATGTGGGGGAGCCTCAAAAGTGACCCATTTCAAAACGCTCTGATTTGTTGTCGGTGTCTTTTACCATTGTGTGGAGGATGTAATGCGACTTGAATGAGTTGGCCATGAATGAGAAGAATTTAATTGAAAACGTATGAATAGTGACTCAGTTGTGCCTTGAAATCAGAGCGTTTTTAAATGGGTCACTTTTTAGGCTCCCCTACATTCATCTCCCTGCAGCCGACCTTTACTAAAATCATTATAAATTTTACATTTTCATACAGAGGAGTTGTTGGGCTTTCCGTTGATATCAATTTAAATCATGAATATTTTATTTGAATTGCTAAAAAATCCTCCCAAAAGCTCAAAAAAAATGCATCGCTCTGATTTTGTGTCAACTCCATATCTTTTTGTTTGATTTCACACTCTCGACCCATCTCCATATTCCGGTTCGCTGCACACACCCCATTTGCATATTCCTTACGATTAATATGCCATCGTAATGAAGACATCATTCCCATTAAAATGGTATCAAATTCCAATGATTTTGATGAATGGAAAGGGTGGCAGTATTCAATAGAAAGTGAACTTTTAAAAAAATGGTCAGCACAGTCATGCACTCGTAAATTAAATGCATTGAGCCATTTTGCGACATTTCACTTCCTGCCTCCCCCTATTCTCTGGGCTACTCCAATCGCCCCAATTGTATAATCACTACACATAATGCACCGTTTGAAAGGTTTATAATGAGGCTTTATTGTGGCACCAATTTCGAATTATGCTAATTAAAAAATATGAGAGATATGATCGATCAAACTTGAGTTTCCGAACTTTTTTTGAGGGGTTTAGTTGACATATAGCTTTAGCTCTTTCAGAGATATTTTTAAACCCTCTACTCGAGTGAAATGGGCATCTGTTATAGCATTTTTTGGGGATGTAAATGCGTAAATTGTAATGAAGTTTACATTCATACAACGAACGAATGAAGACAAAAAATATGAATTACCTTCGACCGGGCCATTTCCGTAAAGCTCCATTCTCATGCTGATGTGTCCTTGCCAGGTAACAGGAAGCACGCGTACGTAGCGGCACACTAGCGGGGCGGGGAGGGCGTTACGGACTACTGTATCACGGTCAGAATTGCCTGCAAACACCTGTTAAGAGACGACAAAACACTGTTCATTATTCAAAGGTAAATACAAAATCAAAGTAAATCAAAACAATATGAAATTCGTTTCGATATTGGTTATCAAGGAGGAAACGTAGCAGAGTCATTATCAACATTACTCACAGTAGGGTAAAACAATGAGGGCCACGAGCGTCCATTGACGGAACAAACGCATGTTACAGATCATGCAGAACTTGATTTGAGGGGTAATGTATAACATTAAATAACTCTTACCACATCTGATCCAGAGTTATCTTTAACCGTGTTAAAGGTCACACCGTCACTGCTGAAGGCGACTTTGTAGCTCTTCACCCATTGGGGATGATCCTGACGTCCTTGAGTTGCTAAGGCAACGACCCGATATGGGGATTTGAGATCAATCTGAAAAATGAGAAATATACATGTTGATTTTGACAAAGCTTTTCACATTGAAATACAACTGACTGAGTGTAATTTTCTGTTCCAGGACAAATACAATTTACACTTCAAAATCGCGAATTATATATTTACACACTAAGAAAATAAAGGTTCGAATCTGTACCCTAAAGGGTTCAACACGCTTATACAATAGCAGCACCTTTAGGGTGCGATTTTTCTACGTAAACGATGGGTCTGCACCAGTAAAAATCACATCTTTGCACGTTTTCAACACTTAAAAAAAAACAGTACACACAAATCTACGTATGGGGCCTTTGCGATTTCAATAAAAGCCCAGATACGAACGTTGACATTTTTGTTAAAATCCGAAAATAAATAGAAAAAATCAATTTTAAAAAATCAGTCTTATGTATATGGGATGTCTATTATGATTAATTCAGAAAAACATTCATGACTTCGAGCCAAATTTCCCGTGAAAACACGTTCCAAATGTGACAATAATTGCACGAAGGTCTATGGGACAACGGGCAATATTGATGTTTTTGGTACAGTGAATTTTCGTCTCAGAAATTGGTGCATGCGCAGTTTGTAACTACGAACTCCCTCATTATACAAAAATGCTCCACTGTTACAGCTTGTATTGCGTAAAGAAACATATCAAAGTTCAATGTATTGTGTTCATGTATCAGTCTTAATCAATTATGATACAAATGTAATACATACACAAGTTTCTTTTAGGAGTATCATTTAAATGAGAACATAATCTTACCTGGAGCCATTGGTTTGCGTCACTCCTGCGTGCACTCCAGGCTCCCGTCCCTTGACCAGAACGAACCACATTCAACCGGCCTCGTCTAGCCCCATGCTGTGCATTGTACTCAGTCGACGCGGTCAGACTCGAATCAGAGATGATATTAGACTCAAGTCCAAGGGGAAAATCTTTAAAACAACACGACATTGATTTGTGATTGTAAGAAATCATTAGGTGTTTTGTATTCTACAGTAAACTTATGAATGTTATGAATAATTTCCTGATTGCGGCTTTACACTCAGCACTGTACGAAACGGGACAGTTGATATTACAGTTATTACAGTTACAACTATTATTGTTTCATTTATATCATTAAATGTTCATAATATCATAAGTTTACCGTGATAATCAACTTCTGCCCGATTCGGAATTGATGTGCAGATATGTTATTAAATTTCAAAAGTTGCGAGGTTATTGTCTCATTTGAAAGAAAATATAATTTAAAGGGCAATGAAACCCAATCAAACTGTTGCTTTCATAGACTTGAAGGGATTGGGAGGAATAATAAGGCTATGCACAAACAAAAAAACTATGGCTCTTTGAAGATGCCCATATTTCCTACGGGGAACTCGAATTGGCAACGCAATCTGATAAGTATGTGTAACTCCCCGTATGTTTTGTACACAAATTTTCCTATTTGTACAGTTTTCTTCATAGTCACACTTTTCCATTCCCCAAACTCACGATATGTGGTGTATAAATTTATTTTACAAAACATATGTTAAACTCAAACGAAGGGTAAACAAATTATTTTGACGAAAATACATTAACAAGAATAAGTACAATATTGTTGTAATATTATGCTAAATCAGTTAAACTCCTTTATTGACCAATAATATCGGTATCGCTATATCGCTATATATTATATAGTTTGGTGGAGGGCGCATTCGTTTTTGCATTCGTAGAATCCAAATTACAGAGCTGTTCGATCTGGATTTGTGTGTGTGTGGGTGTGTTACATTCATCCTTATCCGTCTACTGGCATGACTGGAAACTGTACAGACGATTTGAAAAGGTTGACACTCCCTTTAAAGCTTTTTCCATAACAGTTGAATATTATACACACTTGTCTTTACATAAACATTTGTATTCAACTGCATGGGCGTAGAAACTTACGTAATGCCTATTCATCAGGGGGGGGGGGGTGAATGAATAGATCACACCCCTCCCCCCCCCCTGAAGAATGGGTATCAATGATAGATCTACGCCCATTTTCATCTGGATATAAGTGGGTGTGTTATCTTTCTGCTCGTTTAGAGAACAGTATAGAACTAATTTCAAAATGAGTAGCCCCTCTTTTACTTTCAATTTGTTATCCCTATATAAATTACTTTTTACTGGGCCTTTTCCGTAAGGCTCCATTCTCATGCTGATGTGCCCTTGCCAGGTAACAGGAAGCACACGCACATAGCGGCACACTAGCGAGCCGGGGAAGTAGTTCCGAACAACTGTGTCACGGTCATAATTGCCTGAGAATACCTGTAAAGAAACGGCAATATTCTTGACAAATTAAAATGTAATACAACAATTAAAAACAAAAGTACAATGTAACAAAAATTAAGTCAATCGTTAATGTACACGAATTGTCTTTTTAAATTGCACAGAGCAAATACACTGTTACCTGACATGATGTACAATACCGTAATTGGTTCATAGCAACCATGGCAACGATGAGCCGCGAACGTGGAAAGACGTTGAGTGTTTAACACGTTGGTATTTCATCATTATTTGTGTTAAAGTATAATTAGTAGGAGAAAATGTATCATTGAGTGCTTTTAAGATAAACATGCAATTTGAATTACCACATCTGATCCAGAGCTATCTTTGACTGTGATAAAGTTCACACCATCAATGCTGTAGGCGACTTTGTAGCTCTTCACCCATTGGCTGTGATCCTGACGTCCTTGTGTTGCCAATGCAACGATTCGATATGTGGCTTTGAAATCAATCTGAAAGGGGAAATAATCGTAGGTGATGTCAGTTGGCTGAGTTGGGACTTAAATTAACTGGACAGATAGCATAATATACATGTACAAGCATTGTCATAGGGCGGTTGAAAATGTTCTTTCAGTTAACTTCTAATTTGTAACGTTGATGATTGTAACGCATCTTGTATCACACCAAATCAGATTAAACATTTAATAATTATTCACAAGTTCAATGGCGTATACACTACTGTTTTACCTATACAAATTTATTTTCTTCAGAAGTACATGCATATATTCTAACCTGGAGCCATTGGTTTGCGTCATTCGTGCGTGCACTCCAGGCTCCCGTTCCTTGACTGGAACGAACCACATTCAACCGGCCTCGTCTAGCCCCATGCTGCGCATCGAACTCAGTCGACGCGGTCAGACTCGAATCAGGGATGGCATTAGACTCAAGTCCAAGGGGAAAATCTTTAAAATAGCACAACATTGAATTTTGCTTGTAAGAAAACATGAGGCGTTTTGTATTATATAGTAAAGTTATAAATGTTATCAATGATTTCCTGAATTCTGCTTTACCATAGCCAGCACTCTTTATAGAAACGAGACATTAGAAGTATTATAGTGTCATATATATAATTAAATGTTTATAATATCATAAGTTTACTGACATAATGAACTTTTACCCGATTCGGAATTGATATGTGGATATCTTATTAGCAGCACCAAGGTGCATTATCGTTTTTTGTTTAGGGGAGTTCGCATGAACACTTCAAAAGGATTAAAGCTTTTGCCATTGCAATTTAAGGTAATACACACTTTTCTTTACATAAAAAAAATCATTAATCTGGTTAGGTATGTGTATAGAACTAATTTCGAAATGAGAAGCCCCTCTTTTACTTTTAATTTGTAAACAGTATATAGATTACTTTTTACTGGGCCATTTCCGTAAAGCTCCATTCTCATGCTGATGTGTCCTTGCCAGGTAACAGGAAGCACACGTACGTAGCGGCACACTAGCGGGGCGGGGAGGGAGTTACGGACCACTGTATTACGGTCAGAATTGCCTGTAAAGACCTGTTAAGAGAGGACAAAGGACCTTTTTTTATAAATACAACAAGTAATTAAATCAAAACAATAAGAACTTTGTATTGATTTTGGTCATTAACTCCTAACGTGCCAAGCTCGCATTTTTGCGAGTTACAATGCACACGAATGACTTAGAGCATTAAAATCCCTAGCACGTTAAGAGTTAAGAGGAAAACGTGGCAGAACCATCATAAGAAATAACGCACAATAGGGAAAGAATCACAAGCAGCGCGAGAGTCCATAGACGGATGAATCGCGATCTGAGGCGCTTTTTTGAGCCGCCATTACTTACTATGAAGAAAATGTGTTTTTTGTTTGGTTAGGGGGGGGGGGGGTAAATGTATAACATTAATTAAAATAACACTTACCACATCTGATCCAGAGTTATCTTTAACCGTAATGAAAGTCACTCCGTCACTGCTGTAGGCGACTTTGTAGCTCTTCACCCATTGGTTATGATCCTGACGTCCTTGTGTTGCCAAATCAATGACCTGGTATGTAGATTTGAGATCAACCTGAAAAAGGGGCAATACAGTAACGTTTGTTATGATGATTGACGTTCCACATTTATTCAAAAATGCCCAACTATAATATTTTCTTATTGCGTGAAGGAACATATCAAGTTCAATATAATATGAACATGTATTATTCTGAATCAATTATGATACAACTGTAAAACATACACAAGTTTCCTTAAAGGGGAAGTTTAGTTTTGGTAGAGAGGGCGCTGCACATCACAATTTTTGGTGAGGTAATGACAAACTGAGTGTCGAATTTGAGAGAACATGCAATTGTAATGGCAGAATAAACTTTATTTGGTCAAAATCTGTCCAGAAACGGCTGAAAGATCAATAAATATTATCCGATCTTATAATTATTTGGAGCCCAAATAATTAGATGATTTTTTCCAAAAAATTAAAAAATGCTCACACTTTTTCAAAAAAATTCAAATTTTTTTTTTTAAATAGTTGTTGATGATCTCTATATTTTATCTTTATTTAACAAGACATCACATGCATAATTTTGTATGAAAAATGGTTGAAACCAATTCTTTATTTGAGAGCGCCCTCTTGTGTTTTAATGGCGCTTTTTGAATGATAACAGGCTTTTTACTTAGTCGTTTGTATTTTTGTTTACCTTTCGAGCATGGTGGGGTTATAAATATTAGTTTGTAATGTTACTGTGCATGTTTTGGTTACTAAAGTTTTGTCTTACCAAAACTGTACTACCCCTTTAAGGAGTATCATTTAAATGAGAACGTAATCTTACCTGGAGCCATTGGTTTGCGTCGTTACTACGTGCACTCCAAGCTCCCGTCCCTTTACCAGAACGAACGACATTCAACCGGCCTCGTCTACTCCCATGCTTCGCATCGTACTCAGTCGACGCGGTCATACTCGAATCAGGGATGGCATTAGACTCCAGTCCAAGGGAAGGGGAATAATCTTTAAAACAAACATTAAACGGGGTTTGTAATGAAACATTGCATTTATGTTAATGTCCGAGTTGGAAATATCACGCAATTTTCCTCTCCAAGAGATTCAACATATCATTTGTTTTATTTGCCTCAAAAATGAAGTTGGCGACGGACACCCCTGTCTCCCCCGCTTACACGACTGAACCAGTGGTCCTGCATCGATACTTCGCGGCTCTATAGCGTAAGACATTTCAATTGCTCTTTCGTCGAACATACCGACAAAAAGTTGAAATCAGGTGAGTGCATTCAGCCAATCTATAAGGTGTATGTTCAACTTAGTTATATCACATTATGTTAATAGAATTCGATCTTAAAGGGGTAGTTTAGTTTTGATAGAGAGGGCGCTGCACATCACAGTTTTTTTGTGAGGTAATGAAAAACTGAGTGTCGAATTTGAGAGAACATGCAATTTTAATGGCAGAATAAACTTTATTTGGTCAAAATCGACCCAGAAACGGCTGAAATATCAATAAATATATCTGATCTTATAATTATTTGGGGCCCAAATAATTAGATGATTTTTTTCAAAAAATTATAAAAATGCTTGCACTTTTTCTAAAATTGTCAAAAGCATTTTTTAAATAGTTGTTGATGATTTCTCTATTTAAACATTATTTCAATAAAACATCACATGCATAAATTTGTATGAAAAATGGTTGAAACCAATGCCTTTTTAGAAAGCGCCCTCTTGTGTTTGAATGGCTCTTTTTGAATAATAACGGGCTTTGTACTTAGTCGTTTCTAATTTTGTATACCTTTTTCAACATGGTGGAGTTATAACTATTAGTTTATAATGTTACTGTCCAGGTCTGGTTACTAAAGTTCAGCCTTACCAAAACTGTACTACCCCTTTAATGTTAAAACTTAATAACACTTGAATTACATAAACCATTTCGCAATCAAAATTTAGTGTAATTTCAATTTGTAATTTCAATTTGTAATTTCAATCTTTAATTTCACAATAAAGGGATAGTTTAGTTTTGGTTTAATCTCATGTGATACATTAATGTGATATATCACCAAAAATGTCTGTTACTTTTTTGTTGTGAAGAGTGAATATGGATGTAAGAATTGATAGGATTAGTCCCTCTATTACTTTTAAATTGTTTATGATATTTAACTCACATTCGATGGGCCCATTTCCGTAAAGCTCCATTCTCATGCTGATGTGTCCTTGCCAGGTAACAGGAAGAACACGCACGTAGCGGCAGACTAGCGAGGCTGGGAGGGCGTTACGGACCACTGTATCACGGTCAGAATTGCCAGTAAAGACCTGATAAGAGACGACAATATACTTAACATATTCAAAAGTAATAATAATAATAATAATAATATACTCGATTTATATAGCGCCTAATATGATTGGTAATCATCTCTAAGCGCTTTACAATGATAATTATCCCCGGTCATCGGATACAATGTAAACCAGCACACATTGAAAGTAGGTTTATAACTGTAGGGTTGTGCAGTTTTGGTAAGTCTGAAGTTTAGTAACCAAAACATGCACAATAACAATCAAAACTAATAATATTTATAACTCCACCCTGCTTAAAATGTATACAAAATTACAAACAACTAAGTAAAAAGCCTGTTATATTTCATAAAGAACAATCAAATCACAAAAGGGCGTTCTCTTAAAAAACGTTGGTTTCAACCATGTTTCATTAAAGTATGCTGGCGTTTTGTTAAAATAATGATTAAATACAGAAATCATCAACAACTATTTAGAAGCCACTTTTGAACATTTTTGAAAAAGTGTAAGCATTTTTGTTCACTTATTTTATTATCATCGAATAAATTTTGGGCCCAAATGTATTACGATGGGATATATTGATTGATATTAGCATTTTCTGAACCGATTTTGACCAAACCAAGATTATTATGCCATTAAAATTGCATGTTCTTTCAAATTCTACACTCAGTTTTTCATTACCTCACAAACAAATTGTGTTGTCCAGCGCCCTCTCTACCAAAATTGAACTACCCCTTTAAATTTTGTCAATTCTGAATTGATTTGAATACTTAAGAAGAAAACTTGGCAGATTCATTTAATTACCACAATGAATCACAATTACGTGATGATAATTTGCGCTTCGACTGTCGTTGGATTATTATTATTATCAGTATCATTAATACTAATGTTCTCATTATTATTTGTATTCATAGTAAAATGAAAATTAATATTGTTATTATTAGTATTGAACTATGTAGGCTTACGATGTAGGTTATTGATCAACACTTAAAGACAGGAATGTTAAGACCAGATAAAGCCCATTATTGTGGAAAATGTTCGAGAGTCATTACATAATTATAATACACATCCTATAATTATACTCACTTCATCTGATCCAGAGTTATCTTTAACCGTGTCAAAGTTCACACCATCAATGCTGTAGGCGACTTTGTAGCTCTTCACCCATTGGGGATGATCCTGACGTCCTTGAGTTGCTAAGGCACGGATCCGATATGGGGATTTGAGATCAATCTAAAAAGGGACAATACAATTAATTTTAATCGTGATAATCGTGTCTATTAGACGGTCCCTAATTATACAAAAATGCTCCACTGTTACAGCTTGTATTGCGTAAAGAAACATATCAAAGTTCAATGTATTGTGTTCATGTATCAGTCTGAATCAATTATGATACAAATGTAATACATACACACGTTTCTTTTAGGAGTATCATTTAAATGAGAACATAATCTTACCTGGAGCCATTGGTTTGCGTCACTCCTGCGTGCACTCCAGGCTCCCGTCCCTTGACCAGAACGAACCACATTCAACCGGCCTCGTCTAGCCCCATGCTGTGCATTGTACTCAGTCGACGCGGTCAGACTCGAATCAGAGATGATATTAGACTCAAGTCCAAGGGGAAAATCTTTAAAACAACACGACATTGATTTGTGATTGTAAGAAATCATTAGGTGTTTTGTATTCTACAGTAAAATTATGAATGTTATGAATAATGTCCTGATTGCGGCTTTACACTCAGCACTGTACGAAACGGGACACTTGATATTACAGTTATTACAGTTACAACTATTACTGTTTCATGTATATCATTAAATGTTCATAATATCATAAGTTTACCGTGATAATCAACTTTTGCCCGATTCGGAATTGATGTGCAGATATGTTATTAAATTTCAAAAGTTGCGAGGTTATTGTCTCATTTGAAAGAAAATATAATTTAAAGGGCAATGAAACCCAATCAAACTGTTGCTTTCATAGACTTGAAGGGATTGGGAGGAATAATAAGGCTATGCACAAAAAAAAAACTATGGCTCTTTGAAGATGCCCATATTTCCTACGGGGAACTCGAATTGGCAACGCAATCTGATAAGTATGTGTAACTCCCCGTATGTTTTGTACACACATTTTTCTATTTGTACAGTTTTCTTCATAGTCACACTTTTCCATTCCCCAAACTCACGATATGTGGTGTATAAATGTATTTTACAAAACATATGTTAAACTCAAACGAAGGGTAAACAAATTATTTTGACGAAAATACATTAACAAGAATAAGTACAATATTGTTGTAATATGATGCAAAATCAGTTAAACTCCTTTATTGACCAATAATATCGGTATCGCTATATCGCTATATATTATATAGTTTAGTGGAGGGCGCATTCGTTTTTGCATTCGTAGAATCCAAATTACAGAGCTGTTCGATCTGGATTTTTGTGTGTGTGGGTGTGTTACATTCATCCTTATCCGTCTACTGGCATGACTGGAAACTGTACAGACGATTTGAAAAGGTTGACACTCCCTTTAAAGCTTTTGCCATAACAGTTGAATATTATACACACTTGTCTTTACATAAACATTTTTATTCAACTGCATGGGCGTAGAAACTTACGTAATGCCTATTCATCAGGGGGGGGGGGGGGTGAATGAATAGATCACACCCCCCCCCCCCCCCCCTGAAGAATGGGTATCAATGATAGATCTACGCCCATTTTCATCTGGATATAAGTGGGTGTGTTATCTTTCTGCTCGTTTAGAGAACAGTATAGAACTAATTTCAAAATGAGTAGCCCCTCTTTTACTTTCAATTTGTTATCCCTATATAAATTACTTTTTACTGGGCCTTTTCCGTAAGGCTCCATTCTCATGCTGATGTGCCCTTGCCAGGTAACAGGAAGCACACGCACATAGCGGCACACTAGCGAGCCGGGGAAGTAGTTCCGAACAACTGTGTCACGGTCATAATTGCCTGAGAATACCTGTAAAGAAACGGCAATATTCTTGACAAATTAAAATGTAATACAACAATTAAAAACAAAAGTACAATGTAACAAAAATTAAGTCAATCGTTAATGTACACGAATTGTCTTATTAAATTGCACAGAGCAAATACACTGTTACCTGACATGATGTACAATACCATAATTGGTTCATAGCAACCATGGCAACGATGAGCCGCGAACGTGGAAAGACGTTGAGTGTTTAACACGTTGGTATTTCATCATTATTTGTGTTAAAGTATAAGTAGTAGGAGGAAATGTATCATTGAGTGCTTTTAAGATAAACATGCAATTTGAATTACCACATCTGATCCAGAGCTATCTTTGACTGTGATAAAGTTCACACCATCAATGCTGTAGGCGACTTTGTAGCTCTTCACCCATTGGCTGTGATCCTGACGTCCTTGTGTTGCCAATGCAACGATTTGATATGTGGCTTTGAAATCAATCTGAAAGGGGAAATAATCGTAGGTGATGTCATTTGTCCGAGTTGGGACTTAAATTAACTGGACAGATAGCATAATATACATGTACAAGCATTGTCATACGGCGGTTGAAAATGTTCTATCAGTTAACTTCTAATTTGTAACGTTGATGATTGTAGCGCATCTTGTATCACACCAAATCAGATTAAACATTTAATAATTATTCACAAGTTCAATGGCGTATACACTACTGTTTTACCTATACAAATTTATTTTCTTCAGAAGTACATGCATATATTCTAACCTGGAGCCATTGGTTTGCGTCATTCGTGCGTGCACTCCAGGCTCCCGTTCCTTGACTGGAACGAACCACATTCAACCGGCCTCGTCTAGCCCCATGCTGCGCATCGAACTCAGTCGACGCGGTCAGACTCGAATCAGGGATGGCATTAGACTCAAGTCCAAGGGGAAAATCTTTAAAATAACACAACATTGAATTTTGCTTGTAAGAAAACATGAGGCGTTTTGTATTATATAGTAAAGTTATAAATGTTATCAATGATTTCCTGAATTCTGCTTTACCATAGCCAGCACTCTTTATAGAAACGAGACATTAGAAGTATTATAGTGTCATTTATATAATTAAATGTTTATAATATCATAAGTTTACCGACATAATGAACTTTTACCCGATTCGGAATTGATATGTGGATATCTTATTAGCAGCACCAAGGTGCATTATCGTTTTTTGTTTAGGGGAGTTCGCATGAACACTTCAAAAGGATTAAAGATTTTGCCATTGCAATTTAAGGTAATACACACTTTTCTTTACATAAAAATATTCATTAATCTGGTTAGGTATGTGTATAGAACTAATTTCGAAATGAGAAGCCCCTCTTTTAATTTAACTTTTAATTTGTAAACAGTATATAGATTACTTTTTACTGGGCCATTTCCGTAAAGTTCCATTCTCATGCTGATGTGTCCTTGCCAGGTAACAGGAAGCACACGTACGTAGCGGCACACTAGCGGGGCGGGGAGGGAGTTACGGACCACTGTATTACGGTCAGAATTGCCTGTAAAGACCTGTTAAGAGAGGACAAAGGACTTTTTTATAAATACAACAAGTAATTAAATCAAAACAATAAGAATTTTGTATTAATTTTGGTCAAGCTCGCATTTTTGCGAGTTACAATGCACACAAATGACTTAGAGCATTAAAATCCCTAGCACGTTAAGAGTTCAGAAGAAAACGTGGCAGAACCATCATAAGAAATGACGCACAATAGGGAAAGAATCACAAGCAGCGCGAGAGTCCATAGACGGATGAATCGCGATCTGAGGCGCTTTTTTGAGCCGCCATTACATACTATGAAGAAAATGTGTTTTTTGTTTGGTTAAGGGGGGGGGGGGGGGGTAAATGTATAACATTAATTAAAATAACACTTACCACATCTGATCCAGAGTTATCTTTAACCGTAATGAAAGTCACTCCGTCACTGCTGTAGGCGACTTTGTAGCTCTTCACCCATTGGTTATGATCCTGACGTCCTTGTGTTGCCAAATCAATGACCTGGTATGTAGATTTGAGATCAACCTGAAAAAGGGGCAATACAGTAACGTTTGTTGGGATGATTGACGTTCCACATTTATTCAAAAATGCCCAACTGTAACATTTTCTTATTGCATAAAGGAACATATCAAGTTCAATATAATATGAACATGTATTATTCTGAATCAATTATGATTCAACTGTAATACATACACAAGTTTCCTTAAAGGGGAAGTTTAGTTTTGGTAGAGAGGGCGCTGCACATCACAATTTTTGGTGAGGTAATGACAAACTGAGTGTCGAATTTGAGACAACATGCAATTGTAATGGCAGAATAAACTTTATTTGGTCAAAATCGGTCCAGAAACGGCTGAAAGATCAATAAATATTATCCGATCTTATAATTATTTGGGGCCCAAATAATTAGATGATTTTTTCAAAAAAATTTAAAAATGCTCACACTTTTTCAAAAAAATTCAAATTTTGTGTTAAAATAGTTGTTGATGATCTCTATATTTATTCTTTATTTAACAAGACATCACATGCATACTTTTGTATGAAAAATGGTTGAAACCAATTCCTTATTTGAGAGCGCCCTCTTGTGTTTTAATGGCGCTTTTTGAATGATAACGGGCTTTTTACTTAGTCGTTTGTATTTTTGTATACCTTTCGAGCATGGTGGGGTTATAAATATTAGTTTGTAATGTTACTGTGCATGTTTTGGTTAAAGTGTAGTCTTACCAAAACTGTACTACCCCTTTAAGGAGTATCATTTAAATGAGAACGTAATCTTACCTGGAGCCATTGGTTTGCGTCATTACTACGTGCACTCCAAGCTCCCGTCCCTTTACCAGAACGAACGACATTCAACCGGCCTCGTCTACTCCCATGCTGCGCATCGTACTCAGTCGACGCGGTCATACTCGAATCAGGGATGGCATTAGACTCCAGTCCAAGGGAAGGGGAATAATCTTTAAAACAAACAATAAACGGGGCTTGTAATGAAACATTGCATTTATGTTAATGTCCGAGTTGGAAATATCACGCACTTTTCCTCTCTAAGAGATTCAACATATCATTTTTTTTATTTGCCTCAAAAATGAAGTTGGCGACGGACACCCCCGTCTCCCCCGCTTACACGACTGAACCAGTGGTCCTGCATCGATACTACGCGGCTCTATAGCCTAAGACATTTCAATTGCTCTTTCGTCGAACATACCGACAAAAAGTTGAAATCACGTGAGTGCATTCAGCCAATCTATAAGGTGTATGTTCAACTTAGTTATATCACATTATGTTAATAGAATTCGATCTTAAAGGGGTAGTTTAGTTTTGATAGAGAGGGCGCTGCACATCATAGTTTTTTTGTGAGGTAATGAAAAACTGAATGTCGAATTTGAGAGAACATGCAATTTTAATGGCAGAATAAACTTTATTTGGTCAAAATTGACCCAGAAACGGCTGAAATATCAATAAATATATCTGATCTTATACTTATTTGGGGCCCAAATAATTAGATGATTTTTTTCAAAAAATTATAAAAATGCTTGCACTTTTTCTAAAATTGTCAAAAGCATTTTTTAAATAGTTGTTGATGATTTCTCTATTTAAACATTATTTCAATAAAACATCACATGCATAAATTTGTATGAAAAAGTGGTTGAAACCAATGCCTTTTTAGAAAGCGCCCTCTTGTGTTTGAATGGCTCTTTTTGAATGATAACGGGCTTTGTACTTAGTCGTTTCTAATTTTTTTATACCTTTTTCAGCATGGTGGAGTTATAACTATTAGTTTATAATGTTACTGTCCAGGTCTGGTTACTAAAGTTCAACTTTACCAAAACTGTACTACCCCTTTAATGTTAAAACTTAATAACACTTGAATTACATAAACCATTTCGCAATCAAAATTTAGTGTCATTTCAATTTGTAATTTCAATTTGTAATTTCAATCTTTAATTTCACAATAAAGGGATAGTTTAGTTTTGGTTTAATCTCATGTGATACATTAATGTGATATATCACCAAAAATGTCTATTACTTTTTTGTTGTGAAGAGTGAATATGGATGTAAGAATTGATAGGATTAGTCCCTCTATTACTTTTAAATTGTTTATGATATTTAACTCACATTCGATGGGCCCATTTCCGTAAAGCTCCATTCTCATGCTGATGTGTCCTTGCCAGGTAACAGGAAGAACACGCACGTAGCGGCACACTAGCGAGGCTGGGAGGGCGTTACGGACCACTGTATCACGGTCAGAATTGCCAGTAAAGACCTGATAAGAGACGACAATATACTTAACATATTCAAAAGTAGTAATAATAATAATAATAATATACTCGATTTATATAGCGCCTAATATGATTGATAATCATCTCTAAGCGCTTTACAATGATAATTATCCCCGGTCATCGGATACAATGCAAACCAGCACACATTGAAAGTAGGTTTATAACTGTAGGGTTGTGCAGTTTTGGTAAGTCTGAAGTTTAGTAACCAAAACATGCACAATAACATTCAAAACTAATAATATTTATAACTCCACCCTGCTTAAAATGTATACAAAATTACAAACAACTAAGTAAAAAACCTGTTATATTTCAAAAAGAGCCATCAAATCACAAAAGGGCGTTCTCTTAAAAAAACGTTGGTTTCAACCATTTTTCATTAAAGTATGCTGGCGTTTTGTTAAAAAAATGATTAAATACAGAAATCATCAACAACTATTTAGAAACCACTTTTGAACATTTTTGAAAAAGTGTAAGCATTTTTGTTCACTTATTTTATTATCATCGAATAAATTTTGGGCCCAAATGTATTACGATCGGATATATTGATTGATATTAGCATTTTCTGAACCGATTTTGACCAAACCAAGATTATTATGCCATTAAAATTGCATGTTCTTTCAAATTCTACACTCAGTTTTTCATTACCTCACAAACAAATTGTGTTGTCCACCGCCCTCTCTACCAAAATTGAACTACCCCTTTAAATTTTGTCAATTCTGAATTGATTTGAATACTTAAGAAGAAAACATGGCAGATTCATTTATTTACCACAATCAATCACAATTACGTGATGATAATTTGCGCTTCGACTGTCGTTGGATTATTATTATTATCAGTATCATTAATACTAATGTTCTCATTATTATTTGTATTCATAGTAAAATGAAAATTAATATTGTTATTATTAGTATTGAACTATGTAGGCTTACGATGTAGGTTATTGATCAACACTTAAAGACAGGAATGTTAAGACAGGAATGGGAACGTCATCTGCAAAATGACTAACGACGAGATCAAGACCATCACTTCTCCAGATGGCTTGTTCGATGTTGGCATTGACAACATCGACTACGAAAAGTTCAAACTGCATTTCCTTGCCTAATTCTATTTTCCACAACTTGTACAGATCTTTAAATAATATTCGATGATGATTAATATCGATTATGATGAGAATAATATTGATGTACAAGCACATAGTTTAACCCCAACCGATTTTGATAATACCATGCAGCTCACTTGTTCTACCTCTCTTAGTATTACTCATGTGAACATTAGATCCCTTAATAAGAATATTGGAGAATTGAGTTTCCTGTATGAACATAGTTTGAGTTCTAAATTTGATGTGATTGCCCTATCTGAAGTATGGAGTGCTCCTAATGTTGGTACTGTTAATTTAAAAGATTATGTACTCGAGATTAACTGCCGAGAGGCTGATTTAAGGGGTGGTGGAGTTGGTGCATACCTTAATATTATGTTAAAATATATAAGATTAGATTATACTGTCTTGCATGCTGAAAGCCTCTGGTTGGAGATAATTGGAAATGATAATAACATTGTTATGGGTGTAATTTACCGTAAACCAAATACTGACATTTGTCAATTTCAAAATAGTTTATTAGGCATCTTGGAGAGGTTAAATGTTGGAAGGTCAAATATAGTTTTAATAGGTGATTTTAATATAGATTTATTACGTAGAAATGTTAATAAGAGGACAGATGATTATTTGAGCACAATAGAGAGTACTGGAATACAACAGATAATTACAATGCCGACAAGAGTGACAGATCAGTCTTCATCTCTTATTGATCATGTTTATACTAATGTAAGTAATTGTGTAATTCATTCAGGCGTTATAGAAACTGACGTGTCTGATCATTTTCCTATATTTGCGGTATTTCAACATCACCCTATTGTGAATAAGGATGTTTCTTTGAGGAAAATTGCTCGCACGTACAAGCAGTTTAATGTTCATTTGTTTTGTGATGATCTCGCAAGCATTAATTGGGATTGTGTATGTAGATGCAAAGATGTTAATATGACTTACTCTGTATTTTATGATTTGTTTGTAAAGGTGTGTGATAAACATGCTCCAAATAGTGTGCATACTAGTGTACAGACGAGACATACTCCAAAAAAGCCATGGATAACTAAAGCAGTTCTTAAGTCTATTAAGAAAAAACACAGTTTATATAATTAATATAAAGCATCAAATTTTAATGTAGAATATGCACAAGAGTATAAGAAATATAGAAATACATTAACAACGGTATTGAGGAATGCTAAACGAATGTATTACAGTAAGTTATTTGATGAAAATAAGCATGATACAGGTAAAACATGGAAAACAATAAACGAGTTGATTAGTGGAAGAGGAAAGTCTAAAAATACTGAAATAGACGAGTTAGTTTTACCGTCTGATCGTATTGGTGGAGATGCTAGAGTTGTGTCCTCTGAGGGAGACATAGCCGAGGAACTAAATAATTATTTTGTCGCTATTGGGTCAAACTTAGCAAGGAAAATTCCAAACGTATGTTATAGTTATAAGGAGTACTTAGGGAGAAGGAATGACAAATCGTTGTTTTGGAAACCCGTTACAGAAAGGGAAGTTTTTGATTATTTGTTTGCTCTAGACAGTAAGAAAACTCATGGATATGATAATTTACCAGTAAGACTGATAAAGGATGCAGCTAATTTTATTGTTGTACCATTGACTTACATCTTTAATTTGTCACTAGAAAAGGGTACTTTTCCTGATTGTCTTAAGGTAGCTAAGGTGACACCTATTTATAAAAAAGGGGCAAAGGCGGAACCAGGAAATTATAGAGCTATCTCAGTTTTGCCTGTTGTTGTTAAAATATTTGAGAGAATTGTAAATGTTCGTTTAATGGATTTTTTAGAGACTAGTGATATTTTGTATAAACATCAGTATAGATTTCGTAAGAAATATAGTACTAAACTATCTTTTATTAATCTTATTAATACACTTATGAGATCAATGGATGAAGGTAAAGTTACTCTTGGTATATTTATAGATTTTCAAAAGGCGTTTGATACTATAAATCATAATATTATTTTAGAACAAATGGCACATTATGGTATTCGTGGTGTTGCGTTACAATGGTTTGTTAATTATCTGTTGAATCGCTCTCAGGCGTTATGCTATAAGGAGGCAACCTCTGCCAGGAAGAATATAACGTGCGGTGTACCACAGGGGTCAGTTCTTGGTCCTACATTGTTTTTGATTTATATTAATGATTTACCTCGTTCTACTAACTATTTTAGTTTTAGATTGTTTGCTGACGATTCAAATATTTTCCATACTTATGATGCTAGTCGAACGGAAATTGATATAAATGAAGTTAATGAGCAGTTAAACGAAGTTCAAAAATGGTGTAACGCTAATAAGCTCACTATTAATTTAAAGAAAACTAATTATATGTTTATTAAAAGTAAACGGCAGAGCGTTAATATAAATGGTGTCCTTAGATTATCCGATTCAGATATAAGTGAAGTGAGTGTGGCAACTTTTGTAGGAGTTCAAATTGATAGCACCTTGACTTGGAAACACCATATTGAATGTGTAAATAAGAGTGTCCGGAGAAAGGTGGGCTTGCTCTTTAAGCTAAGATATTTTGTGCCTCAGTATATTTTTGTGCTCTACTCTACATACTGTATGGAATAGAGGTGTGGGGCAGTAGCTATAAATCTCACTTGAATTGTATTTATTTATCCCAAAAGATGGCTGTGCGAGCGATTACATTCTCATTATTTAGAACATCCTCAAAACCACTGTTTCAAAACTTAAGGATACTGGACGTGTTTAGATTGCATGAACTTGCAGTTTCAACATTTGTGTATGATTTGTTCGTAGGAAATTCACCACACTCCTTACTAGAATATTGTGAAGTGTTACATCATGCTTATAGAACCAGAGGGAAAGAAAACTTTATGTTACGTTTGCCGATATGTAGGACAACTCAAGGGACATTCTCCATTTCTTTTGTTGGGTCAAAACTTTGGAACAGTTTGCCTCAGGAGATTAAAGAAAAAAAACAAGATATTCATTTCGTAAGGCAGAATGTATTTGGTAAATAAATAAATAATTGTACATGCTTGGTTAGAAATACGTTTTGGTAGAATGTATACAATGTGTACCTCATTAATTATAATGATTATTTTATAGTGAAGTTATTTTATACTGTCATTTGTATTATAGTTCATACTATATAATAGAGAGGACCGATCTCGACTAGCACTTGTGCTAACTTTCGGTTCTCCTTTAGCAACAACTTGATTTTTGACCTAATGCATTTTAGGTAGATACACGTCTGACATTGTTATTTTTTACTTTAATTGTCTTGTTAAGTACTTTAATTTTGTCTTACATGTATTTGATGATGATGATGTATTTTTTGTTGTTGTTAATAAAACTTCAAACTTCAACTTCAAACAAGATAAAGCCCATTATTGTGGAAAATGTTCGAGAGTCATTACATAATTATAATACACATCCTATAATTATACTCACTTCATCTGATCCAGAGTTATCTTTAACCGTGTCAAAGTTCACACCATCAATGCTGTAGGCGACTTTGTAGCTCTTCACCCATTGGGGGTGATCCTGACGTCCTTGAGTTGCTAAGGCACGGATCCGATATGGGGATTTGAGATCAATCTAAAAAGGGACAATACAATTAATTTTAATCGTGATAATCCTGTCTATTAGACGGTCCCTAATTATACAAAAATGCTCCACTGTTACAGCTTGTATTGCGTAAAGAAACATATCAAAGTTCAATGTATTGTGTTCATGTATCAGTCTGAATCAATTATGATACAAATGTAATACATACACACGTTTCTTTTAGGAGTATCATTTAAATGAGAACATAATCTTACCTGGAGCCATTGGTTTGCGTCACTCCTGCGTGCACTCCAAGCTCCCGTCCCTTGACCAGAACGAACCACATTCAACCGGCCTCGTCTAGCCCCATGCTGCGCATTGTACTCAGTCGACGCGGTCAGACTCGAATCAGGGATAGCATTAGACTCAAGTCCAAGGGGCTGACCAGCTGCAGCAGCTGTGCAAATATGCAATTAACACAAATATGATGGCATTAAAGACTATTGTTGATACATTTAATGATTATAATGTTGACAAAAAAACATAAATCTCTAACAGAATGGCGAATACTCTTCTGTATTGCTACCGTCACCCGGGATGAATTGTATATACATCCATGTTTTTGCTAGATGCATGCATGTAACACAATTAATGATATGGTATTATAACGCTTACCAAAACAATTTAATTAGAATTATACAATAAAGAACGCAAACAAAAATTATAATGCTGTGTTTTATTGAAAAGGGCGATTCCATATAACATATAATCTTCCCCAATAATGTTATCGAAAGATTTTAAGATGTTATCAAATTATGTTTGTCTTAATGATTCATATCCCGCTATCTGACACAGTTCGTCAGTCACCCGGCGACTGGCCAGTTTTGCGCAGTTTCGACTAACCACTTCAGCAATAGCCTAAAATTTGGTAGCATAAATCGTCGAATAAAACTCATCATTACTCACCCTTAACAAAGATGGTGTAGCTTCCGGTGCAGGTGTTCCCGACACTGTCCGTGGCCTTACATACTATCTTACACGGGCCTGGTTCAATTCGGTACTTCCCGGGAGTCGGCTCGCACTCAACGGTGACCGGCCCACTGACGTCTTGAGCGGTCAAGCCTTCAATGTTCCAGAGGTAATTAGGAGACCCATCAGTTATGACGAGGTGTATATCATCTCGCTCTTCAATTGTCGGGCAAGATTTGTCTGCACAATAGAGGAAAAACAAAAAAACATATAATAATGTTATTATTTTTAGTATGCGTATGTGTGTAGTAATGGTGGTATTGTCATTGCAATATAACACTCATTACAAGAGCTAATAATATCTGTACGTGTTCCCCTATGGTACTAATATTGTACAGACGGAAATTGTGACTTTAAAGGTATTTTGCAGTCATCAACAAAGTCATCGACCGCATCCCCCTTCATTGAACGATTACAGCGATATCGGAATCAAATGATCGCCAAAAAACTGTTTACTTAGATATCTGAAAATACAGAATATTGCTTGAAATTGAAGGCATATCAATACAACAGCCAACAATGATCGAATGCTAAAAAAAAATCTAGTAGGCCTAATATTGTCAAAATCATCAACATCCAATTGAAGGTCCAGCGGTTACCTCATACCTTGTTTCATTCGTGTTAACAATTATAAGCATTAAAAAGATATTTACCATTAAAGTATTCACTGGGTTGTCGTAAGCATGTACCAAGTCAGTGCAATGAGTAAGGGCATATTGCTTTGCATCTTTGCCCATGACTCGGCCATAAAACGTCTATTCAACTTGAAATTATCACATAATACCCAGTCGTAATGGCAGATAAACACACTATAATTATATTGTATCAACCATTCATCACTTTTTGCACGTGTGAAGAAAGTTACTAGATCCCTTTACGGGCTACTTACCCGCACATTCATCCGGAGTTTCCCACGCTGGTGATTTACTGTTACCCTGCAAGGCACACCTGATCTTAGCCTTCGTCCCAGGCTGGAAACCGTCATTGCAGGACACGCTTGCCGTATTACCGATCAAGGTTTTACCTTTCTTATCTAGTATGGATCGACCATTTGATGGATTTGGTGGAGCGCCACAACTCTGAACTGTTATAAGTACATAAATATTCATGTTACTTGTAAGCAACTAAAAAAATAAAAATATATAAAGATGCACGTAACAACAGCTATATAAACGTGAACGGGCGACGCCCAGAAAACTATTTACTTAAATATCTGAAAATACAGAATATTGCTTTGGAATGAAGGCATGGGGCTGACAGTCATGGCCTGAATGCAGAAAGGGACAGTTAAGTTTTGGTATAAAGGACGCTTTAAGAAATACATTTCTTGTGAGGTAATGACAAACTGAGTGTAAAATTGTAAAGAGCACATTATTTCAACGACAGAATCAACTCTATTGGATATCGGTTAAGAAACAGCTGAAATATCTGATTGTAATAAATGTGGGGGACCATCCTGTAATTAATAACTTCAGAAAATCGTTTAAAATCTGCACATTTTTTTGAAAATATAATATATTGGCTTTTAAATAGTTTTTGATGATCTCCCAATTAAATACTTATTTTAACCTTACATACATTTGTAATAAAAAATCAACACATGGTTGAAACTTGAGGCATCTGGAGGGCGCCCTTTTGTGTTAAAGGCTGCTTTTATAATGAAAACAGCCCCGTCACTTATCCGTGTATATGTTTTACTACAATTCTTGAATCATTGAACTATAATACAAAAATTACAAGGTTTAAGTACTAAAATTATTTTTGATCAAAACTGTACTATCCATTTAAGGTCTGTCAGTTGTTGGACTACTTACCCGTGCAGGCATCGGGAGTTTCCCAGGACGGTGATTTACTATCACCCTGCAAGGCGCACCTGATCGTAGCCTTCTTCCCTGGCAGGTACCCATTGTTGCAGGACACGCTCGCCGTGTTACCGAACAAGGTGTTACCCTTCTTATCTAGAATACTTTCACCGTTTGATGGGTTAGGTGGATCGCCACAGCTTTGGCCTGTAAAAAATACATGAATAGTTACGTAACAAAACAACGAACTTGTAAGCCATGACACAAACCAAATGAACCAAGATGCACGAAACAAAAGCAAAAGCACAAACTACAAGCCAACGAATACATTTGGGATATATCGTATTGAAATCAAATTTGTTGTTCTTACATCGAATAACACATTCATCCAAATTAGGCGATTAGACACCGAAAATAGACTGAACGAAAATAATCATGAAGACATAAGTAATACATATACACACAAACATACAAACACACAACAACACATGCAAACAAAAACGTATGAAGAGCTTAGTTCCAAAAGGTGCTAATCCACTTTCCTTTAACAAAATGATTTCACGATATGAGTACATTAACAAGCTACGTCGCTATCTAGAAATCCAAATTTAGGATAAATTGCACAATACAAATCCAAATATGGAACGTTTCATTTTCTTATTCCTATAGGCATGTGTACAAAGTTGGGCAAATAAACCGGATTTTCTCGAAAGATGAAAAAGTGGATTTAGCGCCTTTTGGAATGTAGTTCTTCATATACTTACGGACACATCTGGGTGTCTTTGCTGTCCAGATCGGGTATAAATCAGAGTCCACATCGCACTTTGCTGTGCCCTTTCCCTTCAATTCGAATCCGGGATCGCAGACGAATGTGACCACGGCCTCTAGTTTGTACTTGTTCTTCACATTTTTGATGGCGCCATTGGCGGGGGCATCCGGTGCGTCACAGTCTGGTAAATCATCGAACCAGAAACAACAAAATACGAGGTTTGAACAAATATTTTTCAATTTTGTCCTGTACACGCACTGTGCAAAGTCAAAATAAATATAAGCGGATTGCTGTTGTTGCTTTTTGTGGGGCTCGTGGTGTTTGACCGAATACTATAGTTTGCCCGAAACAAGGAGTTAATTTGGACCAAAAATGTTATGCTTATGCACGAGGAAAAGATGGGTTTCCCGAAAATTAGGTGATTGTTTCCCGCACGAGGAGATTCTACCTGAATGTTGGTTGTTGCAATACCCGCGGGGTGCTGCAGCCCCAAGATACTCGCTTGTTCGTATATTTGTCATTCAAATGGTGAATTAACACATCGAAGATTTGCGGGGCGTACGTTTATGTAATTACCAAGAGCTTCGGATGAGGGAACAACGGCATGGGCGTCGATTGCAGGTTGCAGGGGATCATTATTGCCCCTGTAGTGCAATATTCTTTAAAACACACGTTGAGGACATTTGCTCCCCAAATTCAAAATCGTCCGGGGCTGCGCCCTCTGGACTCCTCTGTAGTATAACCATTTCATGATGAAATTTAAATGTCTTAAGTGATTCCACTTGATACAAATGCATATTGCGGATTAATGTGTTTGCCCCCTTTTATCTAAAATAGTAGGAGGATGTTTTCATATGCGTGTTGTTTGTGTGAAAAGCGCAATATCCTTTCTAATAACCAGTTTGGCTTTGGTTAATGGTACTCCCCGTCATTTGTGTTGATACACGTATTATACTTATAATCTTGAAGTATTAAATGAGACAGAAGAAACAATTGGTTGTTTTTTTTAAATGTATCTAGCCTTAAGTGCAGTAGCATTATGAAATAAAGAGAGTTCATGTTATAGTGCTTTTCAAAACATTTTATATGGTCGTAATCCGTATGCGAAAATAAATGATGCTGAATATCAGTTAGTAACCGTATAATGTTGAGTACCGCAAGATATTGTTTATATTGTATATATACTTTTTGTCAATATTTTTGATACACTGCAACTGATCTTGTTTGCAGAATAAACCATTTTTGGGTCCATACCAATAGTAATATCCTCCAACAGATTTGTGTTTAAAAATGTGTGAAATGATACGAATAATAGATAAACGTGAAAAAAGCTAAAGACATGATAATAAAAACAAATCTGTACTTTTAAACTGTTTTGGGTTACACTGGATGATAAGCTTACATGGAATAAACACAATAGTGCCATATACAGTAAACTGTCAACAACTATTGTTATACTCTATACATTGATATATTGTTGAAATATTAATGTTATATAATGTTAATGCACTCACCTTGCCATATTTAATGTTTGTATTAAAATATGGTGCGATTCGAGCAATACAAATATTATAAGATTATTATAAATTTTATTTTAAAAAGTCGTAGTTATATTGCCTATTCGGAACCGATTTGTATGAGGCTTTATGTAAGCATAACGCATATTAATCCCTTTAAAAATACAATATTCACGTACCTTTGTTTTAAGAAAATGTATGATATTTAAAGTCATTATTTGTAAATTATTATTAATATGCATATTATGCAGCAAGAAATATTAATAACTTTAATATACCATCCAAAATGAAAATCAAGTTATCATGAATCGTTATTCCGATAGAGTCCAGAATTATGGAATAATGATCCATCTGAAATACAATCATGTCTGTATTTATCCGCTTTTCGCCGATTAATTAGCAAGGTATTGTAGGTACATGCATGCATGTGTGTGAAAATAAATGTGTTATAGTAGGGTAATCGTGGATTCGTAATTGCGTTATTATTTTACATGGGAATCATTACCATATAGGATTTGCCTTTCTTTTGACTCAAGACACCTTAATTTGTTCGTTTGTTGTGTAAAATGGAGTAGGACTGACTGGTAAAGGAGCCTCAAGAAAGTTGCTGCGGATAAATTGCAATTTTTATTGAACTTTCAAGGACAATCTAGTTTATTGATTATGTAAAGACTGTGATTTATACCAAGGAGCCTTACAGGAGTATTTTGAAAACTGATGGAGATGCAAAGGTGAAATTTTAACAACTTTTTAATATCTGCTCACTGGCCTGACTATATACTACTCCAACCTGTTAGTCCCAAGGATTCATTTTCGTGCTGCTACATACTATTTTCTCATCTTTAAGTTGAACTACCTCACTATTCGGACCTCATCATTTTGAATCCTTTGTAACCAGTTAACCTTTTGTACCAGTCACAATGCCAGATCTCAGATCTCAAACTCAACCAAAGGAGAAATCCAATACTCCCATTGTTCAGGAAGTCATCAAAGACCTGTTAAAGAGTGGATCTCTCATTTATCTCGTGGAGAATGCGGTGGACAAGAAAATCAAATCAATGGCTGGAACGATTGAAAAACAAGAGGCTATGATCATGGACCTGCAAACTGAGAATAACCAGATTAAAAAAGAAATCAACAACCTGAACCAGTCAACAAGCAGACACAATGACCAACTTAGCGGCATCGACCTGAAACTGAATGTTGAGGAGCAGTACTCGAGAAGGAATTGTCTGCGACTATTCGGCTGTCCTGAGGAGAACAAAGAAAACACCGACACCATTGTTCTCGAAGTGGTGAGGGAGACTCTGCAGATAGAGCTGTCAATAGAAGATATTGAAAGAAACCATCGAGTGGGGCAGAAGAAGGAGACTTCGCAGAGAGGGGCTAGACCGAGGGCATCATAGTGAAGCTGAAATCGTACAGAAAGCGCGAAGAGATTATCAAGAACAGACGGAAGTTGAAAGGAACAAAGATAGTGATAGTTGAAGATCTGACCGCAAAAAACCAAGCTCTGCTGAATGAAGCAAGAAAACACAGCAAAGTTGAGACAGCTTGGAGCAAAGATGGACGAATCATTGCTCTGTTGAAAGGGAACAAAAACTCGACAAAACTCATCAGATCAACCGATGATCTCAAATCCCTTTGAAACTGCTAGTTGTATTTTTACTTACTCCTGTGAGGAACTCCATTTTTACAGTATATTTTTGTAGTAACGAACCCTACATCAGCTTGCTGATGTTTGATTGTGTTTATTTGCCTATCTGATTTTGCCCTTTGTGTTTGTTTGTATGTGAGAGTTTGGTGAAAAATGCCTGTTAGAGAAGATTATGTTAATTTGATGTCATCGTTAGAAAATTTGTCTGCTGTATTTGATATTTTATCTCCACCAAATAATAATCTTGGTTCATGTAATTCCTATACCCCGGAAGAATTTCATGATTTTAAAGAAGAGTTGCGCTCCTCTGGAAATATACAACATTCCAGCTTTTCTACCATTCATTTTAATTGTAGGAGTTTTTTTTTTTTTTTTTTTTTTTTTTTTTTTTTTTTTTTTTTTTTTTTTTTTTTTTTTTTTTTTTTTTGAGCATACGATACGTGCGAGGTATAAGTCATACACTGATTTTGGCAGAGAAAGCAACTTATTTTCCAAGATTTTGGGACTCAAATCTATCTACTTGATTATAATGCGAACACATCATCGACCTCATCAACTGTAATGTTTATGAGAAGAGCTTTATTTTGACTTTGGAGGCGAACTAACATGATAAATTGATTCACATCATCGACTCGTCGGCTTTCTGTTGTTTAGTGCCTTAGTCCCACGCGTGTTAAAACATCGATACCCATACGTGACTATATATATAGTTACATTATGCACATGCCTGTTATATAATACCGGCCTGAGACTTACTCGTTATACAGTGCTGCTGTATACGGTGCCACGATAAACCTTTGTTATTGTGCACTTAAAGGTAACGAACTGAAGTTAACCCCCTCAGCAAGGATGACAAGAACGACAAAGAACAGCAAAAATAGTCAGTCGGAGCCCCGACAAGAGGCTACCCCGGAGAAGGCTGCAGATCCTGCCACCGCAGAAGTCGCCAAACCACCCGAGAACGCCCGAGCTCTCTCGAGCGAAAATCTACATGACATGATCGTGAAAGCCATGTCTAGTGAAGACATCAGAACCAAGCTGGTAGAGTCCATTGTAGACACCATTGTAGAGCAAGTGACACAGTCCGTTTACCAAGCTCTACAGATGGATTTGGACGAGCATCGTGAACAACTGAATACACTGGACGAAAAAGTAAACACACTGGAGAAGAAGGTGACCGCACTCCAATCCGTCTGTGAGGAACAGGAGCAGTACAGTCGTCGGAACTGCCTGAGATTCCAGGGCATCAAGGAGGTGCCGAACGAATGTACAGACGACACCATTCGACGGCTCGCTTCCGAGAAGATGGACGTCGAGCTGAGGCCATGCGACATCGACCGGAGTCACCGCATAACACCGAGGTCGGGAACAGCGAACGGAAGACCCCACTCGATCATCATCAAGTTCGCGAGCTACAACGCGCGACAGGCTGTATTCTCAAACCGAACCAAATTAAAGGGAACAAACGTATACGTGCACGAAGACCTGACCGCGTACCGCCAACAACTCCTTCGAAAAGTGCGTCAATCACCCGACGTAGCGAAGACGTGGACCAACGACGGTAGGATCAAGGCGCTTCTGAAAAACAACGAAAAAGTGAGCATCCGGTCTGAGAAAGATCTTGAAAAACTGAATGTGATGTACTAAAAAGTATGAATTAAACAATCGTATTAACACAACACCAGAAACTATAGCGAAATGATAATCACATATCCTTGTATATATTGTAACAAATCTGTACGAAATAATCAAAACTCTATCTTGTGTGTGAATTGTGGAAAATGGTCTCACGCGAAATGTGGCTATGTGAATGATGCTATCTTTAACTCAGATCGAGACTGGATTTGCTCTAAATGTCTCTTCAGTGAATTACCAACTATTGACTTATTTACCGAAACTGTGGAAGACACTCGCGCAACGAATCCGAGAAATGAACCTAACTATGAAGAACAAATGCATGTACAATACAATAATTTTGATAGTGTCACGAAGATGGTCAAATGCCAACCCGGTATTAATATTACGCACCTTAATATTTGTTCTTTGTATCGATGTATTGATGAAGTAAGATCCTTATTTGAAAATTCACCATATGATGTAGTTTCTTTTAGTGAAACAATGCTTGACGAAACAATTCCTGATTCTTGCATAAATATTGATGGTTATTCTATAATAAGAAAGGACAGGAACCGAAACGGAGGTGGAATAATAGTTTATGTGAAAAAAGATGTAATTTATAAGGTGAGAGATGACCTTTTAGATGATGAATTGGAAATGCAAGTTATTCAAATTGAAAAGAAAAATCAGAAACCATTCCTAGTATGCGTATGGTATAGACCCCCAAACAGTAAATCCTTCTTGTTTGATAAAGTGGAAAATATTTTTGAAAAAATTGAAGCTCAAGATATTGATGTTGTGCTGTTGGGTGATTTAAATTGTGATGTATCTAGCAAAAATCCTAACTCGGTAATAAAGCGTCTTATAGAATTTGCAAACAACTATCATTTGACTCAATTAATTGATAAGCCAACACGAGTTACCCAACACTCTTCGACTGTAATTGATCTTGTATTTACCTCTGATTGTAATAGAGTAAGCTTTAGTGATGTTATACAAATTGGGATTAGTGATCATTATATGTTGCTTGCTACTTGGGGACGAGTGAAACGTAAAGTTGTCGAACATAAATATGTACATTCAAGAGCTATAAATAAGATGGATGTTGATGCTTTTAAAAGGGACCTGTTAAGCCAGCCTTGGGATGAAGTATTATCCGAAAATAATGTTGAAAGGGCGTACGATATATGGATTGAGAAGTATAGATTAATTATTGATAAACACGCCCCCCTGAAAAAGAGACGTGTTAGACAACGGAACGTACCTTGGATTACTGACGATGTTAAGGTAATGATGCGTGAACGGGATAAACGTAAAAAGAAAGCAGTATCAACTGGCCAAACAGTAGACTGGGACCAATATAAAGTGTTGAGAAACAAAGTTACATCTACTATGAGAAGGTTAAAAAAGGATTATATTCATGATTGTATTGTTAATAACCCTGGAGACAGTAGTAAAGTGTGGAAGTCATTAAGAAGTGTGGTACCCAACAAATGCAGGGATTCAAATGTTCATACGTTAAAAGTCGATGATGTAGAAATAAATGATTCATGTGCTGTAGCTGAACTATTTAATGACTACTTCTGTGGTATTGTTGAAGAATTGAAGCAGGCTCAATCTTTTGATGGAGATTTTAACAATTTTATTAAGAGTTTTACCCAGTCTAAATTTAAGTTTGTGGAAATAACTGAAAATTTTGTTCTTGAGTTAATTTCTGGTATTTCTCCAAACAAGGCGACTGGTTTGGATGGAATATCTGCTAAGCTTGTTAAATTGGCAGCCCCGATTATTGCATCATCTCTTACACACATTATAAATTTGTCATTGTCCAGTGGGGTTTTACCTCAAGAATGGAAGTCTGCTAAGATTGTCCCTATCTTTAAGAGCGGTAGTGCAACTGATAGAGCCAATTATCGTCCGATTTCCGTGTTGCCCGTGTTGTCAAAAATAATTGAAAAGGTTGTGCACAAACAAATGACGGACTATCTCTCTGAAAACTCGATTTTGTTCGTAAATCAGTCAGGCTTTAGACATGGCCATTCAACTACAACGGCCTTGTTAAATGTAATCGAAGATTTGTCACATAATATAGATAATGGCTCCGTTACTGGCTTTGTGGCCCTTGATCTTAAAAGGGCTTTTGACACTGTGGACCATTGTATTTTACTTGAAAAGCTCAAGTTGTACGGCTTTGATGATGTAAGTGTAAGTTGGTTTAAAAACTACCTCAGTGATAGAACCCAACGCACATCGATAAATGGAAGCCTCTCTTCACTCGCGTATGTAAAATACGGAGTCCCACAGGGCTCCATTTTGGGCCCAACTTTGTTTTTGTTATATATAAATGACATTTCAAACTCAGTTAAACATTGTAAAGTGTCCCTCTACGCTGATGACACCTGTTTGTACTTTTCATCTCATAATCCACGTCAAATGCAGACATTTATAAATGAAGATTTAGAAGGGGTTGCCCAGTGGCTGAATGCTAACCGACTTATTATTAATGCTAAAAAAACAGAGTATATATTAATTGGTTCTCGGAAAAGAATTAGGACTTTTTATGATACTGGAATAATTCTACAATTAAACGGGTGCAATCTTAATGAAGTAAATCAGTGTAAATATTTGGGGGTGATTATTGATCAAAATCTTACATGGAAGTTACATATTGATTATATGTGTCGTAAACTTGTAAAAAATTTGTTCCTTTTACGTAAAGCTAGAATGTACATTACTGAAAATATTGCGAGAACATTATATTATACAATTATTCAATCTCACTTAGATTATTGCTCGCCAGTCTGGAATAACACCTTTGATATATCCTTGAATAAATTACGAGTTTTACAAAAGAGAGCACTTAGAATTGTATTAAAAGTAGATTATACTGTAAGTTCTAATATTTTGTTTCAAAGAACAAATGTCGATTCAATAGATTTAAGATGGAAGAAAACAAATTTAACGTTAATGTTTAGAATAATCCATAATCAAAATATACCACAATATTTATTCTCTCGGATTCAAATGAAGCATCATGCATATAGCTTACGTAATTCGCAATGTCTATTATTTTTACCAAAACCAAAAACCGATTTTCTTAAACGGAGTTTTATTTATTCAAGTTCTAAGGCTTTTAATTCATTACGATTAGAAATTAGGCAATTAGATAGCATTAAAACATTCTCATTGAAACTAAGGCATGAGTTTATAATCTAATTTTTTTTTTTTTTTTTTTTTTTTTTTTTTTTTTTTTTTTTTTTTTAAATCTGAATAAACCTATTTGTAAATCTTGTTTTTAGTGTATTTTGTCTCTATATTGAATATCTGTGTGTATGTATATATATATATGTTTTTTTATTCATATTTAACTTATTTATATCTTTAAATGTTAATGCTTGTAATATCTATGTATTTGTTATGTATTGTATGGGACCCCTTTGAAAATCAGTTTCTGCTGAAAGGGCCATCCCACCCATTTGTGGAAATAAATAAATAAAAAAAAATAAATAAAATAAGAGCAAATTATGATAATTTAATGTCTGTTCTTTTGAGCCTTGATATGCAATTTTGTACTATTGGTATTACAGTACTTGGTTAAATTATGCAAATCCTTTATATAATATTGATAATTACACTTTTTTTGCACATGGAAGAGAAAATCAAAGAGGTGGTGGAGTTGGCATGTATGTACGAAATGATTTAAATTGTACTGCTAGAAGCGATTTGGACATAAATACAGCATTTATTGAATCTCTATTTCTAGAAATTACTAATTTTAATAAAAATGTGATTGTTGGTGTTATTTATCGACCTCCAAATCAATCATTGCCATTATTTTTTGATAAAATTGGTGAAATTTTAAATCTTGTAAATAATGAAAATAAATATTTATATATTTTAGGTGATTTTAATCTTAATTTATTTGAAGTGTCTTCTTGCCAAAATGTGAATAATTTTTTAGATATTTGTATGTTGAATTCATTATACCCCCTTATTCATATACCAACACGTGTAACAGGTACCTCTGCATCTTTGTTAGATAATGTATTTACAAATGTTCTTAACGAAACATATTCGGGTGTTTTATTAACAGATGTCAGTGATCATTTCCCTGTGTATGCTATATCTGAATTATATGTTCAAAGTGTACCTAAGACTAAATCTTTTAGTAAACGTGAAATAAATCAGGAAAATATTGGATGTTTTGTACATGAAATCCAAAATGCTTCTTGGACTTTGAATACTTCAGATGCAAACAAAGCATATGATTCTTTTTTTTATAAGTTCCTCACAATATACGATGAATGTTTCCCTATTAAAGTTATCAATGTTAATAGTAAGTACAATAATAATCCATGGTTTAATAATAATCTTCTTAAAATTAGTAAGAAAAAGCATTTATTGTATAAGAAATATTTGAAAAATAAAACAGATTATAGATGGGATAAATATAAAATATGTAGAAACAAGGTTAATGAACAAATTAAACGAACAAGAAATAAGTATTTTATAATGAAATTTGAATCGGCTATGGGAAATATAAAATCAATGTGGAAACTTATTAATAATATATTGGGATCAGGATCTAAATCTAAAGTGTTGCCAAATTCAATGACGCGCAATAATGAAACTATCATAGGAAAGGATGCAATCACAAATACGTTTAATAAGTATTTTATTGAAGTGGGTCCTAAATTAGCCTCTTCGTGCAATAATAATGGAAATGTTATGCAATATATTGAAAGAAATGATAGTACTGCTTTTTTTAAACCTTGTACTTTAAAAGAAATTATTAATATAACATGCAATTTTTAAAATGGAAAAAGTCCAGGTTTTGATGGGATTGATATTGCCCTTATAAAAAAAAGTTATTCATATTATTTGTGTTCCATTATGTGCAATAATAAATTTATTCATAGAGACAGGCATAGTTCCGGATAAAATAAAGATTGCTAAAGTTATTCCTGTGTATAAAAAAGGTGTTAAAGAAAATATGTCAAATTATCGACCCATATCTGTGTTGCCTGCTTTCTCAAAAATATTTGAAAAAGTTATACATGTGAGATTATATGAATTTTAAAAAAAATTGTAATATTATCACAAATAATCAATATGGATTTAGACCAGGGCACTCCACATCCTCAGCTTTAATTGAATTTATGAACAAAGTTTTGACAGCATTAGAAAATAAAGAAACTATGATTGGACTCTTTTTAGATCTGAGTAAAGCGTTTGATTTCTTGGATCATGAAATATTACTCTCTAAATTACACAGTTATGGAATAAGAGGAGTCACATGGAAATGGTTTTATAATTATTTATATGATCGACAACAGTACGTGGAATTAGACAATATTAAATCTGAGTTTATGACTGTTAGATGTGGAGTGCCTCAGGGCTCAATACTTGGTCCCTTATTATTTATTGTTTATATTAATGATATGTGCAATATTTCAGATGTTTTAAATTGTATTCTTTTTGCAGATGATACCAGTGTTTTTATGTCACATAAGGACGTGCAATATTTACAAAATTACTTTAATGATGAAATTGATAAACTTATAGATTGGTTATCAAATAATAAATTAGTCTTGAATTTGGATAAGACAAACTTTATGGTTTTTACAAATATGCAGGTAGACAAAAATAATATTGTTGTTAACATTAAAGACACTGAAATAAAACGAGTAAATAGCCTAAAGTTTTTGGGAATAATGATAGATGATAAACTTTCATGGAATGAGCACACTGGTGTTATCTGCAATACACTGTCAACAAATATTGGAATTATGAATAATTTAAGATTTTTACCTAAAGAAGTTTTATTAATGTTGTACAATACACTGGTATCACCTTATTTGAATTATTGCATCATGATATGGGCGAATTCTAGTAACCAAAATATGAATAGATTATTTAGTATACAGAAACGAGCTATTCGAATTATTTCCCACAGTTCGTACTTGGCTCACACTGCACCTTTATTCTCTTGCCTCAATATTTTAAATATTTATAAATTATATGAATTCCAGTGTGCAATATTTATGTATATGTGTCATAAGAATGTACTTCCCCGGTCTCTTTTGATGTATTTTGATGTAAATTCAACTGTGCATAATTATGAAACTCGCAGTGCTAATAATTATCGCCTACCTCTTATAAGGACTACAGCTTTTCAAAAATCTATATTTTTTAATGGTCAAAAAATATGGAATGAAATACCAAATGATATAAAGTCTAGTTTATCTTTGAATGTTTTTAAGAAAAAGTATAAACAACTTTTACTTGGAAATCCAACTGTGCAATAATCATACTGTTTACAGGCATATGTGTATTGTGTGTGTGTGTGTGTGTGTGTGTGTGTGTTTTTTGTGTGTTTTGTGAATTTGAGTATGACAGGGCAATTATCGTGTAATCTTCTTTTTTTTAAATGTTTTTACTGAGGTGATAGTTTTATGAAGGATGCAGCTTTTATATAAGGCTCTGCCTTTCTGCTGCATCTCTTTGCATTTGCATTGTTTTTATTCCTATTTATTGTTTGTATTTTATATGTATGTTTTTATGGAAATGCTGAATGAATTGAAATGAAATGAAATATTTGCATTGTGTTTCTTTGAAATTTTTTTTGTAGCAATTAATAATTTGGAATTGATATTTTAAAAATACCTTTGTGTAGGATGTTAAAAATCAGTTTAACTCCTAACGTGCCAAGCTCGCATTTTTGCGAGTTACAATGCAAATACATGCCATAGAGCATTAAAATCCCTGGCACGTTAAGAGTTAAAGGTCTAGCCTACTTTCAAACATAACTGGCTTTCAACCGCCAAGAACATAGTTATACAATATTGTTAAAGTTCCCCAATCTGATACCTCACTTATATATATTTAATTTAAAGAATAATAATATGTTGCCAGATATTTACCTGGTAATGCAAGCAGGCTGGCTTGGGCGCCCCAGAAAATGGCTGCCAGGACGGTGCCGGCAATCCACAACTTGGTGCTCCCCATGCTGATGGACCGACTTCAGACTCGATGCACTGTGATAGAAGATAAAACGACGGGGAGAAACACAACCTCGAAAGTGGTGTTGGTAGACTCCTTCTGACATCTCCGAGTGAATGTGGTCATATTTATAGGGTTATCATAACAATAAAAGATGGTCTAGGCGCAAAATATTAACAATATTATTTTTTTTTTTTTTATCCAAAGATATAATTTAAGAGCTGAATATTATATTGAGTTTTGAAGGTTAAAGACACTTATCTTCATGGATTTGATACCAAGTTTTCTACGAAACTAGTTTTGCTCTCTTTTGTATGCTTATGGAACGCCCTAAATATAGGAATAATAGCAAGTGTGAACACCTTTTGTTATTATGATTGAAAATTACCTCGAATTTCTTAATTAGACATAATTATTGGAAATTCTAGGTACCAAACACAAAGTGTGTAATGTACCTTTCAATTGAAGGTCATATCTCTTTACAAGTTGATGCTTTCTGTACTTTCTAGGTTAAGGATAATATCTTCAAAGATGTAATGCCAAATGTTCCACGAAACAAACTTTTTTTCTCTTTTATATGCATATTGGACGCCCTAAATATTGAAATAACAGCAAGTGTTTGCACCTTTTGTTATGTGATTGATAATTAGACGAGATACTCGAAATGCAAGGTACCAAACACAAAGCGTGTAATACACCTTTTAGTTGAAGGTCATTGATGAGCATTTCAGCACTAGCATTGATATATCTTTTGTATTGGCTGTGAAAACACGGATCAATTGTAAATACAATTATTTTATATGGTAATTGAACAGAAACTATACCATAAATGTATGAACTTCGTTTAAAAATGATAGGTGAGTGTTTAATATGTTCTAGGAATTATCTCGTACATTTTGGTTCAACGATTTTTTTCAAGAGGTTTTATGGGAGAAATAAAATGCGAAGCGGCTGTTCCCGTTAGCGTGAACATGGATTGTATATTGGAGTGTGATCAACGCAATGCAAGTGTGATATTATTTTCCACTTGGTCTGTTTAACACCAAAACACATGGGGTGTTTCACAAAGATCATAGTTAAACTTAACTCAAAGTTGGACCGTACGTTCATAAAAAGCCGTTTGCTTATTTGTAAACTTGTTGAAAGTTATTTTGACATGTTTAAAATCGCTTGATAAAAGTGAGGTGTATTTTTTTTTTTTATTATCAATGGGCCGTGAACTTATTAATATAAATTGTTGTTGAAGGTCTGAAATAGTTGTATTTGTTTTGATTTTGAATATATTTTATTCCAGGGCTACAAGTGGCTTGCCATAATTGCTAGGTCCAACTTTGTGTTACGTTCAACTTAAAGGGATAGTTGAGTTCTGGTAAGGAGAGTACAGTTTTGGTGGAACTGAATTTTAGTAACCAAAACCTGCATCATTACATTACAAACTAATAGTTATAACTAGAAAGGAACACAACATTACAAACCATCTTGAATAAAATATTGTGCATGTGATGCTTTGTTGAAATAGTGATTAGATAGAGAAATAACCAACAACTATTTAAATACCTTTTTTGTAACTTTTTTAAAAAGAGGAAGCATTTTTTAAAATTTGTAACAGCTGGTTCAAAATTCTTTAATAAACCTGGGGCCCCAGCTTTATTACAAATTGTTATATTTATGGATATTTCAGCCGTCTCTGAACCGATTTTGATCAAACAAAGATGATTTTATTATTTAAATATTATGCTCTTTCAAATTTTACACTCAGTTTTTCATTACCTCACAAAAAAAATAAGTAGTCAAGCGCCCTCTCTACCAAAACTCAACTATCCCTTTAAAGTATTTGTGAACTCTATGGGAACAAGAAAATCAGAGGGAAGTTTACTAGCCAGGTCACTGTGACTAACTTTTGATACAAAATGTTTTTTAGTAATATAGCGCCTAACACGATACAATAATCATCTCTACACCATCAATTACTATTCACTAATTATTGGATCTTATGATACATTCTTTAAAATACATTTCGATAAAAGTTATAACAGGCAACGTATTAATAATTTGTCATGCATAATAATGTTTGCGATTTATTTATCGGATAATATGATTTAAAATCATCTCTAAGCGCTTTACATTCTTACCCCGGTCATCGGACACACACTCACAATCATTCCGCACATGACGTGCACTTTCTGCTCCCTTGGGAGCAATGAATTCTGGCAGCCCTATGGCGCACTTGACGGTATACAAGTACAATTGCATACATGGCCTACTCCTCCTACCGGGTCCCCATTTATACACCTAGTTAGAGAGCAGCAAAAGCGGATTAATTGTCTTGCTGAAGTGCAATCGCAGTGGGTTGGGTTCGAACTCGGGATCTCACGTATCGGAAAGCATGCGCTCTACCAATCTTGCCACACCACGTCCACTGTATTTGGTATGTACTTGATTAGAAAATGACCTCTTTGAACTATTAGCACCAAACTGAAAAGGCTGGCGTCACATGCCTTCTTAAAGTGAGGCCTGTAAAGTGTCTAACTCCACAAAAATTTGTATAATTATATGATTTTATATAGACTTCAGCATCTAAATATCCAAACGACTTGCGAATGTATATTATACACTCGTTTGGGATATTTAGATGCAAAGGGTTTTCGAATCACAAATAATCCATCTGAGACATGACTGCATTAAACCACTTAGAGCCATCATGTCCGTGCATGAACTGTCGTACAGTGTGTTTGAGTTTGATCATATGTGTATTATGGTGTGCGTGTATGGATGCTTGTGTGTGTATGTGTGTGTGTGTGTGTGTGTGTGTGTGTGTGGGTGTGTGTGTGTGTGCGTGTAGACACATTATATTGGTGCTTGTTTGTGTTTGATTATCCAGGACACATCAACAAAAACAATTCTACGTGTTCGTTATATGTTATATGGCGAAAGGAGTGGAATTTGTCCTTAGTAACAAAACTACAAGAGACGAACAAACAAAAAACAAACAAGACTAAACATGTAAGTATGTATATTTGTGTAGTTGATAGGTGTACTGCCCAGCTTGTTTCATGTCACTTCATTGGCGGAGGAATTATGTCGAGCGTAAATTCTAAGATTTGTATCCACTCTTAACATTCAAAACTATGAGTTACTTTATGTCGGTTATACAAGCATTTACAGATTTTTTTGAGAGGATATCAGCATCACTGATCCACCTTTTCATCACAGAGTCAAATAACAAGACATTCACACAAATAAATTGCAGGGATGTGTATTTTATTACATTTACTACATATTTATATACCATGGACTTATGAACAATTATGATACAGAACTATTAAATTAAACGTAAATTTGATAAGTAACAACACTAAACGTGATAGGTGAGCTAACATGGTCGCATTATGTAGCTTTAATAAGACTCATTACAATAAATATACATATTATAAACCAATTTCTTTGACTATCGATGCACCTGTGTGATAGATTTGTTTTGAATCCAAATTGTGTTTAATACAAATAACTGGTATGACGGTCAAGGATACATGTGTTTACATGTAGGCTTGCATACGATTTCAGTACGATTTTCTTATACAACAGTATGCCTAAACTTACGATTGCTTAAGGGTCTCAAACTAGATTTACCATTAATTAAGAATAATACACAACATCTTAAATGTCAATCTAAATGCTATGAAGAAGGAAAACAGTCTAGACTGAATCTGTATTGTATTTCTTCAAAATGATAATGTATAAATTTAATGAAAAATTATGACGTCAGCTTCATGTTGTATAATATGTAATAATGTTAAAATATACCTGTATGTTTTTGTTCATTATGGTAGAATAAGGTGCAGAAGTTTCAGGCCCATCGCCAGGATATTTAAGGAGGGGGGGGGGGGGGGGGGGGGGATGGGGTGAGTAATAACAAAAAACCGGACCGCCAAAAATGTTCGCGGCCGAGGCCGAGACCATTGGTTTAGATGGTCGAGACCGGTAAAAAGTGGACCCAAGACCGGTAAACTTTGGACCCTAGACCGGTAAAAGTGGACCCGAGACCGACAAAAGGTGGACCTTTCTGATTTGTTTGTATGGGGGTGGTGTGGGGGAGCAGTGCAGTACGCACCCAACGAACCCCCCTGGCTACGGGCCTGAGTATTATACAATCTACAGAGGAAAAAACTACAACACAACTCTATTATGCTACGTGAATTGGTGTAATAGTAAGCAACTTAAACTAAACATAAAATTGTTGATTTTCTATGCAGCCTACATACACAGAGATGTATAACAATGATTTTGCCGATTCAAACATGGGTCATAATATGATAGTGATCAACTTTCTGTGTCACATTATTTCGTGTTTAGCTAAATAGAACACAATTTTAGACCTCGCCAATGATATACAGATATCAGGTACTGTTCATTTGCAATAAGATTAATATACATTGCTTAAACCTATAACTATATGCATCATATTATGAAGAAAGTATATTATCATTTTGTAAATCTCCGCCATTATGGTTACTAAATAAATAATGTTGTTTTGTGATACAACGGTATGCCTAAACTTATATACTGTTACTATTGTGACTTAAACTTAATTTAACATGAATTAAGAATAATACACTACATCTAAAATTGTAATCTACACGCTATGAAGAAAGAAGAAAGGCTTGTCTGTATTTTTAATTATTTATACGTAATGATAATATATTAATTTAATAGATCAAACTATATTAAAAACTAAAGATGAAAGTTATCGTGTCCAATCCCGTTGTCATCTCCTTCATACAGTTCGTCGTTCAAATGCCTATTTAAAGAATAAACAAATACAAAAGAAGAATATCAATAAGCAGATAGACGATTATATGTATATGTATGCAGCTTGATTCATTAATAATTTAAGACGGTTTGAGGGAGAGATAAATGGAGAGAAACAGGCAGAGAGGGAGAGATGCAAAATTCCCACAATGAAGACAAGTTTATAGTATATCTTGGCGAGATTAGACAACGGTTCCAACAACTGTGACGTTATAAAACCAAATGTTATACGTAATGATTTCAAACATATAAGGAAACTGACCAGAAATATAATTATAATGTGATTGAAAAAGAGCAAAGAAAAACGTCATAGGGTTTGCTATAGCTCAGTCGGAAGAGCACCGTTCTAGCAATCCGGAGGTCTCGGATTCGAATCCCATTGGAATCCCATTTTGTTATGCTCGTTTTCAATCACGTAATGATTTCGTAATACAAATGAGCGATTGAAAATAATACATATATATAAATGGAAGAAGCATATAAAAAGGGTTCTGCAGAAAGGTTTAACTCGTATCATAAATGTTTCTCAAATCTTCTTTTATTCAAAGGGTTCTCCTAACTTTGATGACAAGTGCATGGTCAATAAAACGTGTATTGCTGTGATCTCATATGTCAATGTTATGGCCGTGTAATAATGAATAGCGTAATAGCGATAATGTAAAGTGATATAATCTATATTCACTGCAGTCACTTTTAACACTTTTATGACTATTAATAGTTACAAATCCGAACAACAAAAAGGAATTGACAAAGACGAAACCTGTCTCATGCTTGTATTAATAATCCGAATACGGGAAGGTATCAAAGATCAACTATAGAGTTCCAAATATGTTTGGAGGATTTTGGCAATTTGGCTAGAGACCTTAAAAGTAAAGCAACGGTTTGTCCGAATTGTACTCTCCTCCGGGAATTCGAATTGCTTGAAATGGTATTAAAATATTCGCTTATATGGTGCACAAAGGGATACAAAATGTATTAACATTTACACTCTTAGAAATATTGGGCAAAGCTTGGATACATAAGTGCCCTCATTGATGGGTAAACCCAAGCTGGGCATTTCTATGTCAAATTATTGCTCATTCTTACCCAAAATTAACAGTAATTGGGTAAGAATGAGCATTAATTGGACAAAATATTATGCAGTTGGGCATAGAAATTCCCAGTTTTGGTTTACCCATCAATGAGGGCACTTATGTATCCAAGCTTTACCCAATATTTCTAAGAGTATAATATGTATAAAGAAAGAGTGAATAATTTTATTATTAAGAACTCGCAACGTGTTGTTACGCCTTGAATGAATTTTCACGAATTTAATATTAAGGCTTTTTCTAAACACAACCCCCCATCCCCCCCCCCCCCAAAAAAAAACATTCACAAAAAAACTGCTTAAAATCATAATGACATTCTTGCACCAAAAGAGGCTCTTTGTCGAATGTCGCCGTGTCTAATACTCTTTGAGTAGCAGGGTGAGCGGGTTAGTGGGAGTCTGCCTCACTTATGGAGGCATTATTTGGCTATAGTTTACTTACAGTCATAGTTGACTTCCAGATACTTGTAGGTACCACCACAGGGGTCGCCGAAGACGCTGTTGGAGGCCAGCACCTTACAGGAGTTCTTCCCCTCGCATTTCTCTCTCACGATGCGCATGCTGCTACTAGCCCGGCAGTTCTGATCACTGACTGCCCGATGCGGGCAGACATCACCGCCGGCCGTCCTGCCATAGTATCCGCCGAAGATCGTGATCTTCCGTCCTGCGCTGCACGTCAGCTCAAGGTTGCTGTGCTCGCACGCACGAGACTGTAGAGCACAAGAGTAGGACACATCAAGGTACTTGAACGTACCGACGCACGGATCGGTGAAGAAGCCGTTGGTAGCGGGTACCTGACAAGATCGCTTTCCCTCGCAGCAGGCCTTCACAGCGCGGAAGGAAGTGGTCGCGTTGCAGCTGGTGGTCCGGATACTGCTATGCGGGCAAGCCGCGGAGCCCGAGACCTGTCGTCCGTACAACGCGTCGCAGATATGGATGAATGGCTTGCTTGCAGGACATCGAAGGGACGCTGTCTTATGTTCACAAACCCGAGAAGATTGGCATACGGATCCACTGCCGGCTGGACAGGAAAACAAAAACACAAGTTTTATTTGGTAATACTGAAGGAGCATATCTGCAACAATTATTTGTAATATACATGGGGGTGTTTCACAAAGATCCTATTAAAGTTGAACTTAATTTTTTAAGTTTATTTAACTTTTGGAAAGCCGTTAGTTTCTTAGAATTTGCTTTTGTACCATTTCTTTTAAAAGCCATAAAATGTTATTCATTTCATTAAAAGCTTATTATTAGCAAGGAGATGTCATGTTCTGAATGTAACATTTATAACATTTTCATTTGCACCACTCATATCGAACAAAGTATCGAACATTGGATATGCGTTTTAGTTTCCGATAAAAAAGAGGTCGAATTGAGTATGGCCATAGAAACTAAACTTACAAAAAAAAAACTTTGTCCAACAAGTGCACTAACAACACAAACATCTCGATTATACATATTTTAAATTTGCTTTTGTCATGTTTGTAATTTAAAAGACGAGTAGACGAACAAGTTATAACAAACAATAGAAAGCGTGCTATAAGGTCATTAGAATTGTCTACTGTGAAGGTAGCTGATATTGATATTAAGCTCATTTCAAAGGCTCGTGATCTTGGTGTGACTGTTGAAAGTAATCTTGATATGACAAGTCATGTGAATAACATTTGTAAATCTGCTTCCTTTGGTTTATATAGAATCGGGAGAATTAGGAAATATTTAGATGAAAGGACCACAGAGCAACTGGTACATGCTTTTGTTACTAGTTATTTGGCTAATAATAATGCACTCTTGTATGGGATTCAGAGTTTACTCCAGAATAAATTGCAACGTGTACAGAATGCTGCTGCACGACTTGTTGCTAGGAAGGGAACATTTGAACATATATCCGATATTTTGCAATGATATCTCTTCACTGGTTGCCAGTTAAGTTAAGAATAGAATTTAAATTGTTAGTACTAGTTTTTAAGTGCTTGCATGACTCTGCACCAGGATACTTACAAGATCTTATTCTGTTGTATGAACCTCAAAGGAATCTTCGATCTCAGTCTAAAAACTTACTGGTACAATCTCGGGTGAACACAAAAATGTTTGGAGACGGGGCTTTTCAGAAAACAGCACCAGATATATGGAACTTACTCCCACAATATTTGCGAGAAATTAATAATCTAGATTCATTTAAAATTCAGTTAAAAACTCACTTATTCTTGCAACATGTTAGTTAGTTATATGTATATAGTTGTTTGTCTTTTTAGTTTTTACACGCATAGAGACAGTTGTGTTATGCGTTCTAAGAATTGTTTATTATTATTATTATTATTATAAATACAAAATATCATGACATTTGCTCGAGCCATTCCTGACATAAATAATACAATGACCCCACTCCGCATTATATAAAACAGATTGAACAGAAGTTTTTGATAATGTTTATGTTTCACGTGTCAATTCATCCCGGACTAAAATTTCGTGTCCTGGTATCTAAACTTGAGACTAAGTGTCGACCAATTTTCCCTGAACTTAAGTCTCGCGCAATTTCCCCCACAACCTGCGCGGGAATACATCAAGCAGAAAATACCAGATACAATCGCAAATTGTCCATAAACTAGATTAAACATATGAATGAAATGCGTATATTTTAGCAAACGTTACTGATACATTGGATAATTGTATGAATAGTTGCCAAAATATGACTGCAGAATGGTAAACCAATCGTCTATTAGTTGTATTATGAACATTATTCTGAGCACATGTCAAACTAAATTGGGTTCCAAAAGAAACTTATCACTTCTTCAGAGCGACACACATTAAAATCCAAAGCATAAAAATAAATCATAATTGGGCATAGATTAGCTATAATATTCCTCAGCAAGCACATCTAAACAAAATTATGTTTGATTTAGTCAACAAAGAATAAAATAAGGTGAAATCGCAAGAGGTAATTTTTCAAAAATCACAGAAACTGCTCGCTTCCGGGCACGGAGCTCGGTACGGACAATAGCCAGTCTGGTGGTTACATAATCCGCCTTTGATGTTGAATGAATAGCTATTGAAAGTTCTGAATAGACCGCCTTTCGTGGAGGTTCGCAGCGAGCAGTTTCTGTGATTTTTGTAAAGTGACCTGTAGCGATTCCATCGCATTTTTCTCTTTTTGGCAAAAGCAACCTTTCAATTTATCAGATATGCTTCATAAGGAGAATGATAGCTTATCTGTGTCTAAATATGATTCAATTTGATGCTATGGATTTTAGTGAGCGTCGCTCTGAAGAAGTGATAAGTTTCTTTTGGAGCCCAGTTTATGTCGAGTTGAATATTTGGCCTGATGTTGCCTATTCTAGCTGCGCGTAAAGGCATACAACCGAGTACAGACTACCTTACGTCAGACGTTGGTAGCCAGTGCGTATCGCCTAAAATCAGCTGCTGCATTATTTCGGTACCATATTTGAACAAGGATATTTAGTCATAATGACTCACTGCATGATTTGTATGTATTTCAGTTATCTATATCAACTTATACTTTTAAATTTGTATAATTTTTCGAAAATAAATTCTGATCGATGTTGTTGGCTTTAGACGAATGCCGTTGCGCCAAATAAAGCTTTTCACACAGACACACGCGACGTGACGTAATAATAACATATTTTAACGATTGAAGGTAGCAACTAAATCAGTCGTAGACCATTCCCTTTTGACGGATACGACATCACAAACGTAGCTACCCTCAAATAATGCAACATTGAATCTACACTTAGTCCGAGGATAACTGGTCCGAGGCCATCTCAGCTACCAGAATGCCATCATGTTTATCCACAGTCTAAGGGTGCGGACTTAAATGTAAATTGATTAGTCCAAGGTTATGTCCTTGGCCCAGCCTAAGATGAGACATTTAGTAGACAATACCATCCATTAAAAGTATACTAAACTTGTATAATGTAAATAATTCAAAATTTAAATAAGTCAACGTTACAAAACAAAATATATACATGGTAGGTTTAGTAGTTTGTAAAGTGCGGATAGTGTAGCATGCACTAGAAGTAAGAGTTTGTCAGTAGGACAATTTATTCACACTGTTTAAACAAGATAACAGATAATCTAAACCCCTCAAAAAAAGTTCGGAAACTCAAGTTTGATCGATCATATCTCTCGTATTTTTTAATAAGCATATTCGAAATTGGTTTCACAATAAAGCCTCATTATATACCTTTCAAAAGGTGCATTATGTGTAGTGATTATGCAATTGGGGCGATTGCAGTAGCCCAGAGAATAGGGGGAGGCAAGAAGTGAAATGTCGCAAAATGGCTCAATGCATTTAATTTACGAGTGCATGACTGTGCTGACGTTCCACCCATTTACACACACAACATAAGTACCCTTGACTTAACCCACGGTAAGGCTTTAAGCCATATGTATGCTTTCAATGTGCGCCGAATAAAACTTGTTTTGTGATAAGAATATAGACTTTGAATATTCCAATATATACCTCTTGGTATTCTAATATATACATCTTTGTATTCCAATATATTGGAAATTATAAATGGCTAAAACGCCATAACTTCTGGGGGTTCCGCCCCATACACACCTTGCTTGGGCTTTATTAATTGCGTTGAACAATATTTAATATGCCGCCCCTCACTCCCTAATTTCTAGGCATTCTTATATAGGGCATTTTGCTCTATCACTAGTGACTCAGGAAAATGTTGCCGACCCAATCAAAAAAACAAATCGACACCTTTTGAAGAATACATTTATTTTTTGAAAATGCGGGGAAATATTTGTTTAAATGCATTGTATCAGCACAGCGCGCTATTCTGTTTTACTAGATCCATTGCAAAATAAAACCCACCTGCCCGTTTCTCGCAGATGACGATTCTTGAGGCATCACACTCTTTGTCGTTCCACACCCCTCCGGTAGATGTCGCGTAAATCTCGGCACAATGCTCCTTACCTTGAGCATTTGGCTCGGAAGCTTTCCAGTCTGAACACAATTAAAGACAGTATTATGATCAATCATTTAATTCATGTCTTGTATTTATGGTAGACAACATAATTATTAAACTTTCGAGAGTGGTCGTGTATATCTCCGCACAATTACCGTTCACGATGTCAATTGGCTTAGTGGTACGCCATTCTTAAAACAAGTAAACAATGAATAAAATGGAAATTATGTGTTATTCATTTATTTTGTGCCTTTTTTGTCTGGTAGACAACCTCAATTCCCAACTTTCGAGAGATATCGTGTATATTTCGGCATAATTTTCGTGCGGAAAGTCGATCGACCGAGAGCTAAGGTAGTCTGACAAGTATAAAAATGCGAAATATTTATTTGTTTAAATATGTATGTATGACCACTACTCTATACGAAAAACAATCACATGTCTACAGTTTGTGTAGTTCATATACTACTGGTATGTATCAACATGTCTATAGAGGGCATCTCCTAAGTGATCACTATGTCTGTCTCATAGAGTTATTGATATGTTTATCGATATCCCAGCTGTTTTTGTAACCAATTTTGATCAAATAAAGTTTATTCTGTAATTAAAATGGAGTGCTCTTTAAAATTTGACACTCAGTGTTACACTACCTTGCAAAAAAAAATATTGAATCGCCCTCTATACGAACTTCCCTATCCGTTATGTACCACCAATGTTAATACCTATACCCCTAAAAGAATGACAAACAGTTTAAAATAAAAGGGAGATTAAAATCGTTTCACCCTTTGTTGATGTTTGTGGTGATGATGATCAGAATACGATAATGGTGATAGTGTTATTTGCATAATAATAATAATTTGCAGTATAAATACTAAATGTATCATCAGCATCATTATGACGCCAATACTTACCTTATCTGTATTACTCTTTCGCTTTTATACTTTCAGATCCTGCTCTTTAGCATATTATGTCGACTTTGAATGACCAAATGGCCTTTAATACACTCAATGATGATGACCCTTTTGATTTATTTAGATCCTCGTCAACTGTGAATGAAGTAAATTATGATTCATTGACAAATGTTGATGAAAGTGTTGTGAATCATATTAATTCCTCTGCGGAAGAATTAGAACTTGATTTTAATTTTGATGATCCAGCAAGCTATAATTTTACTAAATATATAACTAATCATCAATTTCATGATATTGTTAAGGATTTTGAAAATTATACGTTTTCTCTACTACATGTGAATATAAGAAGTTTGAATAAGCACTTTGATGATTTAAAATTATTTTTGGATAACCCTACTGAAAATCCCTTTTCTGTAATTGGTCTTACAGAAACTTGGGTAAATCAAGATTTAAATCAACCATATTCTCTTTCTGATTATGATTTTGTGGTAAAAAATAGGCAAAATAGAATTGGTGGTGGTGTGGCCTTATATGTTCATACAAAATATAATTATATTGTTCGAGATGAAATTTCGCTTAGTAATGATTTTATAGAATCTCTTTTTATTGAAATAATTATTCCTAATAGTAAAAATATATTAATTGGCGTTATATATAGACCACCAAATTCTAATGTGAAATATTTTTTAACGCACTCATCGGATTTATTGCGCTGTCAAATATTTAATAATAATGACTCCTTTATAATGGGAGACTTTAATATCAATTTATTGAAACGAGATCATGATCATAATAATGTGTCCCAGGATTTTCTTGAGATCCTCTTAAGTGCTTCTTTTTTACCTCTCATTTCTAAGCCAACTCGTGTTGTAAGCCCCTCTTCTACTTTAATTGATAATATTTTTTCTAATGTTATACCTCATCCTGAATCTTACATTGTCCTTTCTGATATGACAGATCATTATCCTATTATGACGTATTATACTTTATCACAATCTGTCAAAAGTGGTCCTCGTCCATTAAGACGTAAAGTTAATTGTGAGAATATAGCACGACTTGGTGCTAGCCTTGAAAATATAGATTGGTCTTGTGTTTATGATATTCATGAAGTAAATTGTTCATATGATATGTTTTGTGAAATTTTAAATGGTCAATTAGATATTTGTATGCCAATCCAAAGAGATAAGGGTACTAATTATAAAAAAAAATCCTAGACTACCTTGGATTTCCAAGTCTGTATTGCGATCGATAAATAGAAAGAATAACCTTTATTATAAATATAAGTCAGTTGGAACTGAACAATCTAAAATAAAATATACATCGTATAAAAATACTCTGACTAAAATAATTCGTTTGGAAAAGAGAAAATATTTTGTGGATCGCTTAGAATTATATAAGCATGATATGCAAAATACGTGGAAAATTATTAAACAAGCAATGAATATAGTAAAAAATAAATGTGACATAACTAAAATTAATGTTGATAATGAGATTGTTGAAGATCCTAATGTTATACGTAATATTTTTAATAAATACTTTTCTTCTGTTGGGGACAATTTAGCTAGAGATATTCCGCCGACTGATAAACACTTTGTTGATTTTTTAGGCCCCGCAAATCCAAATTCAATATTTTTTACTCCTATACATAAATTTGAGATATTAGATATTGTTTCTAATTTAAATGATAAGAAAAGTTCTGGTTGCGATGGTATAAATAATTGTATTTTAAAAGGCATTATTCCTTACATAGTAGATCCATTAGTTCATATTTTTAATTTGTCCTTGTTAAATGGTGAAGTCCCTGACACAATGAAAATAGCTAAAGTTATTCCCTTATTCAAAAAGGGTGATAAGTTAGACATTACAAATTATCGTCCAATTTCTTTATTACCTTCTATTTCTAAGATACTAGAAAAAATTATATGCATTCGATTAGTTTCCTTTTTAAAAAATGAAAAATATTCTTTCGAACTTTCAGTTTGGTTTTAGAGAAAAGTATAGTACTACCCATGCTTTATTATCTTTTATTGAGAAAGTAGCACATGCTATTGACAAATCTTCCCACATGGTGGGTATTTTTCTAGATTTCTCCAAGGCCTTCGACACAGTTAACCATGATATTTTACTTTATAAACTTTCCCATTACGGTGTGCGTGGTAAGGCCTTGGAGTGGTTCAGGAATTACCTTTCAAATAGACAGCAATATGTATTTGTAAATAATCATAGTTCAGAGTTACGTAATATATCTTGTGGCGTCCCACAAGGAAGCATCTTAGGCCCACTCTTATTTATTTTATATATTAATGATTTTAGTAGGTCATCTGATATTTTATCGTTTGTTTTTTTTGCCGATGACACTAACTTATTTTTTTCTCACGATAATCCACACACTCTTGCAGAAACAACCAATGTTGAATTAGTTAAGGTATTAAAGTGGATTAGAGCGAATAAATTATCATTAAATTTGCAGAAAACTAAATATATGCTTTTTAGTAAGTCTATACATTCCTTACCCATAGATATTGCTTTTGAAGATTTTGTATTGGAAAATGTTTCTAACATTACATTTTTAGGGGTTACTGTAGATAATCAACTTTCATGGAAATTTCATATAAATAATATTTGTAAAGTTATTTCTCGCAATATTGGTATTATTAATAGATTAAAATTTCACCTCCCCTTAGCATCCTTACTTATGTTGTATTCATCTTTGATATTACCATACTTAAATTATGGTATTTTGACTTGGGGTAACACCCACGTTACGTTATTAGATAAATTGTTATTATTGCAAAAGAAAGCACTGCGTATTATTTTTAATATGGCCCCACGCTCTCACACAGACTCGCTATTTTTAGATAATAATATATTAAAAATTAAGGACTTATATTTATTTCAACTCGGTCAGTTTATGTATAATTATAATAACAATACTTTACCCGCAATTTTTGATGAAATGTTTTTAAAAAATCAATTAGTTCATAAGTACCCAACACGACATTCGGGAGAATTCCATTTGCCCTTATTAAGAACGTTGTTAGCTCAAAATACATTTATTTATACTGGTCCCAAATTTTGGAATACACTCAGTGATTATATTAAAAATGCAACTTCATTTAATTTGTTTAAGAAAAGGATTAAATTATTATTATTACAATCTTATAAAACTCCTAGTTAGTCAATAAAAGGTCATCATTTATATGCTTGTGTTATTGTTCACTAAAAACTTGCCTTCCATATTCTTTGATTTTTTTTTGTATTGAGCGCTATTATATCACTTATACTCGTATGCGTGAACAGTTCTGTCTATCCATATCCAACCATCCTTTCTCTTCATGTTACCTCTATGTACATGTTACTTTCACATCTTTTCATTCACTCTTAATCTTATGTATTTGGCATCCTGTGCTATCCTGTGCTATGCACGTTGTATTGTGTTGTGTCGTATTGTTTTGTTCTGCTCGTCGAAGTCTCTGTCGGCCCACATCTTTATTTGTTTTTAGTAATCTTTACTGGAAGCAATTTTCAACTCAAATGTACAATTTATTGTTAATTACAAACAAAATACGTTTTAAAGTATAATTTGATTTTATTATGAATAATGATTTAATTGCTTTATTATTACCCGAGGGGTCCACAATCTACAAGCATTGCTTTTTAGTGGATCCCTCCATTTCCAAATATATTATTTACCATAATTATATGATTGTAGTTTTCATTGTACATCTATTTCAATTTATTTCACACATGTAAACCTTGTATTTTTTGTACAATGCTATGTATTTAAATTTTGTTTGGAAATGAAATAAACTAAACTGAAACTGAAACTGATCATATGTCATTATTGTTTTCTTACTCGAGTAATCCATGTTATGACTATCTTCCCCGCACACCCAGTCTTTGAGCGACCGCCCCCTGTTATTGCAATTCATCCACGTCTTCTTATCCTTCGAGAACGAGGCCGTTTTCGCGAGGCTCGTGACGAAGCTGTTTTCTTCGATCGACGAGACGACGAGGAGCTCGGATCCTAGATCGAGGCAGGTCTGCTTGGCCACGTCCCAATCGGCCAACTTCTGCTGCATCTGGTAGCAGTGGTCGCCGAACCGGGACCAGCCTTTGGCGCATGTAGCTGTTTGAAAAAAAAACGAAAATATTTTTGTTATAATCGGGTGATTGATTCCGTTTTGTTTGTTTTAGCTCACAATGCACTGGTGGTCCTGATAATACTTTGTATTTTGGTAACGCATGCGTTACCCAGTTTTATATGATCCATGTTCCTGGGTTTACGTTCATACAACGAACGAACAAAGAAACAAATATGAATTACCTTCAACGGGCCCATTTCCGTAAAGCTCCATTCTCATGCTGATGTGTCCTTGCCAGGTAACAGGAAGCACACGCACGTAGCGGCACTCTAGAGGAGTGGAGAAGGCGTTACGGACCACTGTATCACGATCAGAATTGCCTGTAAAGACCTGTTAAGAGACGACAATATACTTGACACATTCAAAAGTAACATCAAAGGGGTAGTACAGTTCTGGTAAGGCTGAACTTTAGTAACGAAAACATGCACAGTAACATTCCAAACTAATAGTTATAACTCCACCATGCTGCCATGCTCGGAAAGGTATACAAAATTACAAACGACTAAGTAAAAAGCCTGTTATTATTCAAAAAGAGCCATTAAATCACAAGAGGGCATTCTCTAAAAAAACATTGGTTTTCCACAGAATTATGCATGATGTTTTGTTAAAATAATGATTAAATAGAGAGATCATCAACAACTATTTTAAAAACACTTTTGAATTTTTTTGTAAAAGTGTAAGCATTTTTGTTCACTTATTTTAAAAGCATCGAATAAATTTGGGGCCCAAATATATTACGATCGGATATATTTATTGATACATTTATTAGCCTTTTCTGAACCGATTTTTACCAAATAAGTCATTACATAATTATAATACGCAACCTAAAATTATACTCACTTCATCTGATCCAGAGTTATCTTTAACCGTGTCAAAGTTCACACCATCTATGCTGTAGGCGACTTTGTAGCTTTTCACCCATTGGTTATAATCCTGACGTCCTTGTGTTGCCAATGCACGGATCCGATATGGGGATTTGAGATCAATCTAAAAAGGGGCAATACAATTAATTTTAATCGTGATAATCGTGTCTATTAGACGGTCCCTAATAAGGGAGTTCGTAGTTAGCCCATGGAGCAACGGACGTAACCGGGTTTTCGGAAGATTGTACCAAAATGTACGCTTTACGCGTACGTTTACGGCACAGCCTGTGACGCACGCATTTAAAGTACAGGAGCTCTATGCAGAATTTCCGCGTGCGTGCGTGAATTCTCCTTGTGTTTCATAACGTTTGAAAGACCTGACCAAAAAAACTCACCTTAATCCTAAAATATTTAAAAAAGAATAAATGTAACCATTCATTTAAATTTTCAAACTTGAAGCAGGCTAAAAAAAAAAATTTGAATAAAAATCACATCTTTGCACGTTTTCAACACTTAAAAGAAAACAGTACACACAAATCTACGTATGGGGCCTTTGCGATTTCAAAAAAAGCCCAGATACGAAAGTTGACATTTTTGTTAAAATCCGAAAATAAATAGAAAAAATTAATTTAAAAAAATCAGTCTTATGTATAATTATGAGATGTCTATTATGATTAATTCAGAAAAACATTCATGACTTCGAGCCTAATTTCCCGTGAAAACACGTTCCAAATGTGACAATAATTGCACGAAGGTCTATGGGACAACGGGCAATATTGATGTTTTTGGTACAGTGAATTTTCGTCTCAGAAATTGGCGCATGCGCAGTTTGTAACTACGAACTCCCTCATTATACAAAAAATGCTCCACTGTTACAGCTTGTATTGCGTAAAGAAACATATCAAAGTTCAGTGTATTGTGTGCATGTATCAGTCTTAATCAATTATGATATAAATGTAATACATACACAAGCTTCTTTTAGGAGTATCATTTAAATGAGAACATAATCTTACCTGGAGCCATTGTTTTGCGTCATTCCTGCGTGCACTCCAGGCTCCCGTCCCCTGACCAGAACGAACCACATTCAACCGGCCTCGTCTAGCCCCATGCTGCGCATCGTACTCAGTCGACGCGGTCAGACTCGAATCAGAGATGATATTAGACTCAAGTCCAAGGGGAAAATCTTTAAAACAACACGACATTCATTTGTGATTGTAAGAAATCATTAGGTGTTTTGTATTCTACAGTAAACTTATGAATGTTATGAATAATTTCCTGATTGCGGCTTTACACTCAGCACTGTACGAAACGGGACACTTGATATTACAGTTATTACAGTTACAACTATTATTGTTTCATTTATATCATTAAATGTTCATAATATCATAAGTTTACCGTGATAATCAACTTTTGCCCGATTCGGACTTGATGTGCAGATATGTTATTAAATTTCAAAAGTTGCGAGGTTATTGTCTCATTTGAAAGAAAATATAATTTAAAGGGCAATGAAACCCAATCAAACTGTTGCTTTCATAGACCTGTAGGGATTGGGAGGAATAATAAGGCTATGCACAAAAAAAAAAATATGTCTCTTTGAAGATGCCCATATTTCCTACGGGGAACTCGAATTGGCAACGCAATCTGATAAGTATGTGTAACTCCCCGTATGTGTTGTACACAAATTTTCCTATTTGTACAGTTTTCTTCATAGTCACACTTTTCCATTCCCCAAACTCACGATATGTGGTGTATAAATGTATTTTACAAAACATATGTTAAACTCAAACGAAGGGTAACAAAATTATTTTGACGAAAATACATTAACAAGAATAAGTACAATATTGTTGTAATATTATGCTAAATCAGTTAAACTCCTTTATTGACCAATAATATCGGTATCGCTTTATCGCTATATATTATATAGTTTGGTGGAGGGCGCATTCGTTTTTGCATTCGCAGAATCCAAATTACAGAGCTGTTCGATCTGGATTTGTGTGTGTGTGGGTGTGTTACATTCATCTTTATCCGTCTACTGGCATGACTGGAAACTGTACAGACGATTTATAAAAGGTTGACACTCCCTTTAAAGCTTTTGCCATAACAGTTGAATATTATACACACTTGTCTTTACATAAACATTTTTATTCAACTGCATGGGCGTATTAACTTACGTAATACCTATTCATCAAAGGGGGGGGGGGGTGAATGAATAGATCACACCCCCCCCCCCCTGAAGAATGGGTATCAATGATAGATCTACGCCCATTTTCATCTGAATATAAGTAGGTGTGTTATCTTTCTGCTCGTGTAGAGAACAATATAGAGCTAATTTCGAAATGAGTAGCCCCTCTTTTACTTTTAATTTGTTATCCGTATATACATTACTTTTTACTGGGCCATTTCCGTAAGGCTCCATTCTCATGCTGATGTGTCCTTGCCAGGTAACAGGAAGCACACGTACGTAACGGCAGACTAGCGGGACGGGGAGGACGTTCCGAACCACTGTATCACGGTCAGAATTGCCTGAGAAGACCTTTAAAGAAAGGGCAATATTCTTGACATATTAAAATGTAATACAACAATTGAACAACAACAAATACAATGTAAAAAAATAAAGTAAATTATTAATGTACACGAGTGTGTTATTTAAATTGCATATAGCAAATACACTGTTACCTGACATGATGTATACTAATTGGATCATAGCGACCATTACAACGATGAGTCGCGAACGTGAAAAGACGTTGAAAGCTTAACAAGTTGGTATTTCATCATTTGTTTGTGTTTAAGTATAAGTAGTACGAGAAAATTGTATCATTGAGTGGTTTTAAGAAAAACATGCAATTTGACTTACCACATCCGATCCAGAGCTATCTTTGACTGTGATAAAGTTCACACCGTCAATGCTGTAGGCGACTTTGTAGCTCTTCACCCATTGGCTATGATCCTGACGTCCTTGTGTTGCCAATGCAACGATTCGATATGTGGCTTCGAAATCAATCTAAAAGGGAACATACGGCGGTTGATAATGTAGTATCAGTTAACTTCTAACTTGTAACGTTGATGATTGTAACGCATCTTGTATCACACCAAAATCAAATTAAACATTTAATAATTATTCACAAGTTCAATGTCGTATACACTACTGTTATACCTATACAAATTTTCTTCAGAAGTATTTTGGAATAAGTATATGTATATATTCTAACCTGGAGCCATTGGTTTGCGTCATTCCTGCGTGCACTCCAGGCTCCCCTCTCTTGACCAGAACGAACCCCATTCAACCGGCATCGTCTAGCCCCATGCTGCGCATCGTACTCAGTCGACGCCGTCAGACTCGAATCAGGGATGGCATTAGACTCAAGTCCAAGGGGGAAATCTTTAAAATAACACAACATTGAATCTTGCTTGTAAGAAAACATGAGGCGTTTTGTATTATATAGTAACGTTATGAATGTTATAAATGATTTCCTGAATGCGGCTTTACCTAATAGCCAGCACTCTTCATATAAACGGGACACTTGAACTATTATAGTGTCATATATATAATCAAATGTTTATAATATAATAAGTTTACCGACATAATGAACTTTTACCCAATTCGGAATTGATATGTGAATATCTTATTAGCAACACCAATGTGCATTATAGTTTTTTTGTTTAGAGGCGTTCGCATGAACACTTGAATAGGATTAAAGCTTTTGCCATTGCAATTTAATGTATATAATACACACTTTTCTTTAAATCAAAATATTCATTAATCTGGATAAATATATGTGTTATCTTTCTGTTATCTTTCTGCTCGTGTAAAGAACAGTATAGAACTAATTTCGAAATGAGAAGCCCCTCTTTTACTTTTAATTTGTAAAACAGTATATAGATTACTTTTTACTGGGCCATTTCCGTAAAGCTCCATCCTCATGCTGATGTGTCCTTGCCAGGTAACAGGAAGCACACGTACGTAGCGGCACACTAGTGGGGCGGGGAGGGAGTTACGGACTACTGTATCACGGTCAGAATTGCCTGTAAACACCTGTTAAGAGACAACAAAGGACTTTTTTGTATAAATACAACAAGTAATCAAATCAGAACAATAAGAAATTTGCATTGGTTTTGGTCATTAACTCCTAACGTGCCAAGCTCACATTTTTGCGAGTAATAACGCACACAAATGACATAGATGATTAAAATCCCTAGCACGTATAGTTTATACAAAAAAAACGTGGCAGAACAATCAGACTCATAAGAAATGACGCACAATATGAAGAGAACCATAAGCGCCGCGAGCATCCATAGACCAAAAGAATCGCGATCTGAGGCGCTTTTCTGAGCCGCCATTACATACCATAAAGAGAATGTGTTTTTTGTTTTTGTTCGGGGGGGGGGGGGGGGTCAATGTATGACAATAATTAAAATAATACTTACCACATCTGATCCAGAGTTATCTTTAACCGTGTTGAAATTCACTCCGTCACTGCTGTAGGCGACTTTGTAGGTCTTTACCCATTGGTTGTGATCTTGACGTCCTTGTGTTGCCAAATCAATGACCTGGTATGTTGATTTGAGATCAATCTGAAAAAGGGGCAATATAATACAGTTTGTTGCGGTGATTGTGTCTATAAGACGTTCCACATTTATTTTAAAATGTCCCACTGTAACAACTTATAATGCATAAAGGAACATATCAAGTTCAATATAATATGAACATGTATCATTCTGAATCAATTATGATACAACTGTAATACATACACAAGTTTCCTTTAGGAGTATCATTTAAATGAGAACGTAATCTTACCTGGAGCCATTGGTTTGCGTCATTACTGCGTGCACTCCAAGCTCCCGTCCCTTTACCAGAACGAACCACATTCAACCGGCCTCGTCTAGCCCCATGCTGCGCATTGTACTCAGTCGACGCGGTCATACTCGAATCAGGGATGGCATCAGACTCGAGTCCAAGGGAAGGGGAATAATCTTCAAAACAAACATTGAACTGGGCTTGTAATGAAACATTGCATTTTTGTTAAATGTCCGAGTTAAAAATATCACGCAATTTTCCTCTCCAAGAGATTGGAAATATTGTTTTGTTTTATTTAGATTTCAACCCGAGGTGTCAGGACACTATCGATCTCCTAGACAAACACCCCCCCCCCCCCCCCCCCCCCGTCACCACCTTAACTTACACCGCTAAAATACTCGTCATGGTCTTTGCCTCAAAAATGAAGTTGGCGACGGACATCCTCCCCCCCCCCCCCCCCCCCCTCCCCCCACTTGCACGACTCAACCAGTGGGCCTGTCCCGCGTCGATACTTCGCGGCTCTATATCATTAGACATTACAAATGCTCTTTCGTAGAAAATACCGAACAAAGTTGAAATCACGTGAGTGCATTCAGCTAATCATTAATGTGTTTGTTCAACTTGGTTATATGACATTATGTTAATATAATTCGATCTTAATGTTAGAACACTTGGATTACATGAACCATTTTGCAACTAAAAATTAGTGTCATTACAATTTGTCTTCTTCATTAATTTCCCAATAAAGGGATAGTTCAATTTTGGTTTAATCTTAAGGTATACATGAATGCGTTATATCACCATAAATGTGTGTTTCTTTATTGTGAAGAGTGAGTCTGGATGTAAGAATTCATAGGATTAGTCTCTCTATCATGTCAAATTGTTTATGATATATCACTTACCTTCGACGGGCCCATTTCCGTAAAGCTCCATTCTCATGCTGATGTGTCCTTGCCAGGTAACAGGAATCATACGTACATAGCGGCACACCAGTGGGGCGGGGAGGGCGTTGCGGACCACTGTATTACGGTCAGAATTACCTGTAAACACCTGTAAAGAGACGACAGTATACTAAACATAATTTGTACGTTCATAACGTTAAACAATGTCAATTCTTAATTGATTTAAAAGTCTAAAAAGAAAACATGGAGATTCATTTAATTAAGAAAAAATATTCATTACTTAATAATAATGTGCGCCTTGTCTGTCGTTGGATTATCATAATTTTCATTATTATTAGTACTCATGTTCTTATAATTTTGTATTCATTTTAGTCCAATGAAGATCAAGAATTGTAATCATTATTATTGACATGTTATGCTTACACATAAAAGAAGACTTTATTGGCGAAATACACTACTTTGATAATTCAAATCATGAATTTAGAAAACCATTCCATACACATAAATCATTTGAAACCTTTAACTTTCCCCATATTGGATTTTTAACAAACATAAAATAAATCAACAAGTAATTGAACGATCCTCAAAATCCGATTCGTCACGTATGCCATACAATTATACTTTCTCGTGGACAGTGGCGTAGCGTAGTCGGACTGATTGGGGGGCACGCAAAATTATTGGGGGGCACACCTTATGTATTTCTTCGTTTTTTTTAAATATGGCCCCTTATGTTTTCTATTGTTCCACTGCTCGTGGAAATCACGGCAGGCCAATCTACTAAGTAAAACTATACATACAAAATATAAATATATAAATTTATTTTTGTTCATCCTATGTGCTCGCTACAAAACTATACAAGAACATTACAAATAATATCCGCAATATCAATAATAAAAGTACGCAATATATGGTGGTATACTTTGAAACATCTTTAGCAAATTATGACAAAATGGTTAACTCCGCACGTGCCCTCATTGCCACCCGTTTATGGAGCACACGCACTACATAAACAGACACAAAACGTGAGAGCAAGTTATTTACCTCGTGTATATACTTCGCAATTCTTTTTAATCAATTGAACTAACAAGCAAGATGTCTGTCCTTTAAAAAAAAAGGGTCCAGTCTGTACTGGCCAGGAAAATTATTTTTTCAAATACATCCTTGTCATGCTTGTCCGAATTTTGGCATATGCACGATCTATACGGTACGGAAGTTCACAAAGGGTAATTGTGCGCAAACAACAGAGTACTGAGGTCATGCCCGTACGTAAAACGAACACACAATAATAGTTTGACTACAATGACGTTTCTACATCCGAGCAGATGATTTCATTAGCATGTAAACACAAGAGCACGTACGTTTGGAGGTTATACATTTGAAATGTGTGTGGAGATCAACCTTTGTGGGTATACAGACCAACATGTTGTTTGTTTTTATTCGTCAATAAATTTTTCTTTTAAGGTAATTTATAAAAACTTAAAGGCAGAAATGTATAGGCAAGATATAAAGCCCATTATTATTGAACATGTTCGAGGGTCATTACAAAAATTGTAATAAGGTGTTTTTCATAATGTAAAATTATGCAACCTAAAATTATACTCACTTCATCTGATCCAGAGTTATCTTTAACCGTGTCAAAGTTCACACCATCAATGCTGTAGGCGACTTTGTAGCTCTTCACCCATTGGTTATAATCCTGACGTCCTTGTGTTGCCAAGGCAACGACCCGATATGGGGATTTGAGATCAATCTGAAACGGGGCAATACAATTAAAGGGATAGTTGAGTTTTGGTATAGAGGGCGCTACAGGAAATATTTTTTTGTGAGATAATGAAAAACTGGGTGTCAAATTCGAAAGACCATACAATTAGAATGACAGAATAAATTTTATTTGATCGAAATCGGTTCAGAAATGGCTGAAATATCCAAAAACATAACCATTTGTAATAATTGTGGGGCCCCACAATTATTCGATAATTTTGAACCAGCCGTTAAATTTTTTTGTTTAAATGCTTCCTCTTTACCAAAAATTAACAAAAGAGGTTTTTAAAGGGATAGTTGAGTTTTGGTAGAGAGGGCGCTAGACTACTTATTTTTTTGTGAGGAAATGGAAAACTGAGTGTAAAATTTGAAAGAGCATAATATTTAAATAATAAAATCATCTTTGTTTGATCAAAATCGGTTCAGAGACGGCTGAAATATCCATAAATATAACAATTTGTAATAAATCTGGGGCCCCAGGTTTATTAGAGAATTTTGAACCAGCCGTTAAAAATTTTAAAAAATGCTTCCTCTTTTCAAAAAGTTACGAAATAGGTATTTAAATGGTTGTTGGTTATTTCTCTATCTAATCACTATTTCAACAAAGCATCACATGCACAATATTTTATTCAAAATGGTTGAAACCTATGAGTGTTTAGAGAGCGCCCTCTTACGTTGTAACGGCTCTTTTTGAATGATAACATGATTTTTACTACGTCATTTTTAATGTTGTGTTCCTTTCTAGTTATAACACTATTAGTTTGTAATGTAATGATGTAGGTTTCGGTTACTAAAATTCAGTTTCATCAAGACTGTACTCTCCTTACCAGAACTCAACTATCCCTTTAAATAGTTATTGATTATTTCTCTATCTAATCAATATTTTAACGAAACATCACATGCACAATATTTTATCTGAAGTGGTTGAAACCGATGAGTGTTTAGAGAGCGCCCTCTTGAGTTTTAACAGCTCTTTTTTTTATGATAACAAGCTTTTTACTTAGTCATTTGTAATTTTTGATTAATGGTGGAGTTATAACTATTAGTTTGTAATGTAATGGTGCAGGTTTTTGGTTACTGTAACATCTTGTATTGCATAAAGAAACTTATCAAAGTTCAATATAATATGTACATGTATCATTCTGAATCAATAATGATACAACTGTAATAATGCATGTTTCCCTCAGTATTACACCAAAATCACATCAAACATTTGATAATTATTTATACATAAACAAGTGTTCTTTTAAAGTACAAGTCGAATGAAGACATAATCTTACCTGGAGCCATTGTTTTGCGTCATTCCTGCGTGCACTCCAGGCTCCCGTCCCCTGACCAGAACGAACCACATTCAACCGGCCTCGTCTAGCCCCATGCTGCGCATCGTACTCAGTCGACGCGGTCAGACTCGAATCAGGGATAGCATTAGACTCAAGTCCAAGGGGCTGCCCAGCTGCAGCAGCTGTGCAAATATGCAATTGACACGAATATGATGGCATTAAAGACTATTGTTGATACATTTTAATGATTATAATGTTGACAAAAAAACATAAATCTCTAACAGAATGGCGAACACTCTTCTGTATTGCTACCGTCACCCGGGATGAATTATATATACATCCATGTTTTTGCTAGATGCATGCATGTAACACAATTAATGATATGGTATTATAACGCTTACCAAAACAATATAATTAGAATTATACAATAAAAAACGCAAACAAAAATTATAATGCTGTGTTTTATTGAAATGGGCGATTCCATATAACATATAATCTTCCCCAATAATGTTATCGAAAGATTTTAAGATGTTATCTAATTATGTTTGTCTTAATGATTCATATCCCGCTATCTGACACAGTTCGTCAGTCACCCGGCGACTGGCCAGTTTTGCGCAGTTTCGACTAACCACTTCAGCAATAGCCTAAAATTTGGTAGCATAAATCGTCGAATAAAACTCATCATTACTCACCCTTAACAAAGATGGTGTAGCTTCCGGTGCAGGTGTTCCCGACACTGTCCGTGGCCTTACATACTATCTTACACGGGCCTGGTTCAATTCGGTACTTCCCGGGAGTCGGCTCGCACTCAACGGTGACCGGCCCACTGACGTCTTGAGCGGTCAAGCCTTCAATGTTCCAGAGGTAATTAGGAGACCCATCAGTTATGACGAGGTGTATATCATCTCGCTCTTCAATTGTCGGGCAAGATTTGTCTGCACAATAGAGGAAAAACAAAAAAAACATATAATAATGTTATTATTTTTAGTATGCGTATGTGTGTAGTAATGGTGGTATTGTCATTGCAATATAACACTCATTTCAAGAGCTAATAATATCTGTACATGTTCCCCTATGGTACTAATATTGTACAGACGGAAATTGTGACTTTAAAGGTATTTTGCAGTCATCACAAAGTCATCGACCGCATCCCCCTTCATTGAACGATTACAGCGATACCGGAATCAAATGATCGCCAAAAAACTGTTTACTTAGATATCTGAAAATACAGAATATTGCTTGAAATTGAAGGCATATCAATACAACAGCCAACAATGATCGAATGCTAAAAAATATCTAGTAGACCTAACATTGTCAAAATCATCAAAATCCAATTGGAAGTCCAGCGGTTACCTCATACCTTGTTTCATTCGTGTTAACAATTATAAGCATGCGACAGGTTATATGGTACTTCGAATTTCCATTTTGTTACAAAGATATTTACCATTAAAGTATTCAGGTGTTAAAATATACACTGGATTGTCGTAAGCGTGTACCAAGTCAGTGCAATGAGTAAGGGCAATTATTGCTTTGCATCTTTGCCCATGACTCGGCCATAAAACGTCTATTCAACTTGAAATTATCACATAATACCCAGTGGTCATGGCAGATAAACACACTATAATTATATTGTATCAACCATTCATCACTTTTTGCACGTGTCAAGAAAGTTACTAGATCCCTTTATGGACTACTTACCCGCACATTCATCCGGAGTTTCCCACGCTGGTGATTTACTGTTACCCTGCAAGGCACATCTGATCTTAGCTTTCGTCCCAGGCTGGTAACCGTCATTGCAGGACACGCTTGCCGTATTACCGATCAAGGTTTTACCTTTCTTATCTAGTATGGATCGACCATTTGATGGATTTGGTGGAGCGCCACAACTCTGAACTGTTATAAGTACATAAATATTCATGTTACTTGTAAGCAACTAAAAAAATAAAAATGTATAAAGATGCACGTAACAACAGCTATATAAACGTGAAAGGGCGACGCACAGAAAACTATTTACTTAAATATCTGAAAATACAGAATATTGCTTTGGAATGAAGGCATGGGGCTGACAGTCATGGCCTGAATGCAGAAAGGGACATTTAAGTTTTGGTATAAAGGACGCTTTAAGAAATACATTTCTTGTGAAGTAATGACAAACTGAGTGTAAAATTGTAAAGAGCACATTATTTCAACGACAGAATCAACTCTATTGGATATCGATTAAGAAACAGCTGAAATATCTGATTGTAATAAATGTGGGGGACCATCCTGTAATTAATAACTTCAGAAAATCTCCCAATTAAATACTTATTTTAACCTTACATACATTTGTAATAAAAAATCAACACATGGTTGAAACTTGAGGTATCTGGAGGGCGCCCTCTTGTGTTAAATGCTGCTTTTATAATGAAAACAGCCCCGTCACTCATCCGTGTATATGTCTTTACTACATTCTTGAATCATTGAACTATAATACAAAAATTACAAGGTTTAAGTACTAAAATTATTTTTGAACAAAACTGTACTATCCATTGAAGGTCTGTCAGTTGTTGGACTACTTACCCATACAGGCATCGGGAGTTTCCCAGGACGGTGATTTACTATCACCCTGCAAGGCGCACCTGATCGTAGCCTTCTTCCCTGGCAGGTACCCATTGTTGCAGGACACGCTCGCCGTGTTACCGAACAAGGTGTTACCCTTCTTATCTAGAATACATCGACCGTTTGCTGGCTTTGGTGGATCGCCACAGCTTTGACCTGTTAAAAGTACATGAAGTTATGAACATGTACGTTACAAAACATTATAAAACGGCTCCGGTAAATTCAGTAACGTGATTGGCTAATAACGATCACGTGGGCATTGATTACTTTTCACCAACTGCACCACCGTGCCGATACTGCGCAACCACCAAGCCGATACCGCGCAACAATCGTGCAGAAGGTGTGCAACCTCGTGACGTCACAATGCTTGTTTACATAGTTCTACGAAGACAAACTCGCGAAAGTGAAACAAAAAGATGTAAAATGCTTCGTTTTGTAAATTATCTGTTCTGTAGTAAATAAATCGTAGCAGTTTCGTAAATTATATGGTGTGTGGTTTGATATGGTTAAATTTTGGAATTGAAATGCATAACATTCTTTGATAATTCTCACTTTAATGGGAAAATATTCGGCAATGTCCCATCAACTGCATTTGATCCAGTGCTGAGCTGCAAAGTCAAATTCAGTGAAGCGAGTGCAGTAGTGATGATTAATTTGGTAAATTCCTAATAAATTCACACTCTAGAGAGTAGATAGACTGGGATACTAATTGTGGCAAGTCTGTTTTCAATAATCCAGCAAAATAAAACAATCCGTGGTTGAGCTCGTTTTATAAAACAAATAATACTACGGCCTTATTATCATGCATCATGTAAATGCATCACACTCTCGGGCTATGTTAGCTGTGCGCATGCGCACTCGGCTTACGCCTCGTGCGTAATGCACAACTAACATAGCCCTCGCGTGCAATACATTTACACAATGCACTCTCGACCGTGTATTATTTGTATAATGCACGTGTAAGCAATAACACAAACCAAATAAACCAAGTTGCACGTAACAAAAGCAAAAGCACAAACTACAAGCCAACGAATACTGTGTTGAAATCAAGTTTGTTGTTCTTGCATTGAATAACACATTCATCCAAAATAGACTAATAGACAACGAAACTAGAGAGGAAAAGGGACTCATAATGACATGAGTAATACATGTACACGGAAAGAAAGAAACACAAAACAACACATGCAAAAACAACATATACTTACGGACACAACTGGGTGTCTTTGCTGTCCAGATCGGGTATAATTCAGAGTCCACATCGCACTTTGCTGTGCTCTTTCCCTTCAATTCGAAACCGGGATCGCAGACGAATGTGACCACGGCCTCTAGTTTGTACTTGTTCTTCACATTTTTGATGGCGCCATTGGCGGGGGCATCCGGTGCGTCACAGTCTGGCAAATCATCGAACCAGAAACAACAAAATACGAGGTTTGAACAAATATTTTTCTATTTTGTCCTGTACACGCACTGTGCAAAGTCAAAATAAATTGCTGTTGTTGCTTTTTGTGGGGCTCGTGGTGTTTGACCGAATACTATAGTTTGCCCGAAACAAGGAGTTAATTTTGACCAAAAATGTTATGCTTCTGCACGAGGAAGAGATGGTTTGCTCGAAAATTATGTGATTGTTTCCCGCACGAGGGGATTATACACAATAAGACAAAATGGGTCAAATCTGCACCCTTTTTTTGCCACATTGGCAGCACATTTATAGGCGCACATTTGCACCTTTAAATGAATGGATAAGCAATCAATGGAAATATTAATGGAAATTAATTTGCGCTCATTTAAAGGTGGAACTTTGCACCTGTAGGTATGGTGTTTAGTTGCACTTTAGTTTAATGTGCAACGTTAAACTCACAGTGGTGAGAGTGGCATGTTAGGATGCTACATTGCACCCAAAAGATGCAACGATGCACCTTTAACCCGAAGGTGCAACTTTTTTTTGTCAATATAAAGGTGCAAATGTGCGCCTATAAAGGTGCTGTCAGTGTGGCAAAAAAAGGGTGAATACTTGACCTTTTTTTCCTTAGTGTGTAAGCCGTATGCGAAAATAAATGATGCAGAATATCAGTAAGTAACCGTATAATGTGAAGTACCGCAAGATATTGTTTATATTGTGATATTGTCAATATTTCTGATACACTGCAACTGATCTTGTTTGCAGAATAAACCATTTTTGGGGTCCATAGCAATAGTAATATCCTCCAACAACTTTTTTTTTTAGAAATGTGTGAAATAATACGAATAATAAATAAACGTGATTAAAGTTAAAGACATGATGATAAAAACAAATCTGTACTTTTAAACTGTTTTGGGTTACACTGGTTGATACGCTTAAATGGAATAAACACGCTGGTGCCATATAATGAATTGTCAACAACTATTATTATACTGTGTACATTAAAATATTGTTGAAATATTAATGTCATATAATGATAATGCACTCGCCACGCCATATTTTGTTTTGTATTTAAAAATGGTGCAATTCGAGCAATACAAATACATTATTAGATTATTATAGATTTCAGCGAAAAAACAGTCGCAGTCATTTTGCCTATTCAGAACCAATTTTTAAGAGGCTTTATGTTGTAAGCATAACGCATATTAATCCCTTCAAAAATGCATTATTCACGTACTTATGTTCTAAGAAAATGTCAGATTATTCAAGTCATTATTTAAAAATGAATAGTGATGTGCATTGATATGCAGCAAGACAATCACCCAAAATGATTATCAAGTAGTCCAGAATTATGGAATAATGATCCATCTGAAATACAGTCATGTTTGTAATCCGTTTTTCGCCGATTAATTAGCAAGGTATTGTAGGTACATGTTTGCATGTGTGTATAGGGTGTATGCATAATAGCGTTTATGTTTTACATTAAAATCACTAACATAAGGATGTGCTTTCTTTTGATTCCAGACACTTTAATGTGTGTGTTGGATTTATATGTCCATTGTATGTCTTTGATAATACGTTTTATGTAAGTGTAGCAAATAATAAATTTGACTTGAAAATTCAAATTGAACAAAAATGTATAAATATAATAATCATTTGTGTGTGATTTGAAAACTTTTGTTAAAGATCCAGCTTACTATAAAACTAACTGGCTTTCGACCGCCAAGAACATAATTATGAAATATTGTTAAAGTTCCCCAATCTGATACCTCACTTATATATTACTTTACCTCTTAACGTGCCAGGGATTTTAATGCTCTATGGCATTTGTGTGCATTGTAACTCGCAAAAATGCGAGCTTGGCACGTTAAGAGTTAAAGAATAATAATATGTTGCCAGATATTTACCTGGTAATGCAAGCAGACTGGCTTGGGCGCCCCAGAAAATGGCTGCCAGGACGGTGCCGGCAATCCACAACTTGGTGCTCCCCATGCTGATGGACCGACTTCAGACTCGATGCACTGTGATAGAAGATAAAACGACGGGAAAAACACAACCTCAACAGTGGTGTTGGTAGACTACTTCTGACAGCTCTGAGAGAATGTGGTCATACTTATATGCTTTTTCATAACAATACAAGATGGTCGACGTGTCAAATGTTAACACATTTTGTTTTAATCGAAAAATAAAATTCGAAAGCTGATTATTAAATTGTGCTTTGAAGGTTAAAGACACTTATCTTCATGGATTTCATACCAAGTTTTCTACGAAACTAGTTTTGCTCTCTTTTGTATGTTTACGGAATGCCCTAAATATAGGAATAATAGCAGTGTGAACACCCTGTGTTATTATGATTGAAAATTACTTCGAATTTCTTAATGAGACATAATTATTGGAAATTCTAGGTACCAAACACAAAGTGCGTAATGTACCTTTCAGTTGAAGGTCATAGATCTTTACAAGTTGATGCTTTCTCTACTTTCTAAGTTAAGAATAATTATCTTCAAAGATGTAATGCCAATTGTTCCACGAAACAATCTTTGTTCTCTTTTGTATGCATATTGGACGCCCTAAGTATTGAAATAACAGCAAGTGTTTTCACCTTTTGTTATTTGATTGAAAATTAGACCTAATGGAAATTCAAGGTACCAAACACAAAGCGTGTAATACACCTTTTAGTTGAAGGTCATTGATGAGCATTTCAGCACTAGCATTGCTATATCTTTTGTATTTGCTGTGAAAACACTGATCAATTGTAAATACAATGATTTTATATGGTAATTAAACAGACAAAATACCATGAATGTATGAACTTCGTTTAAAAATGATAGGTGAGTGTTTAATATGTTCTAGGAATTATCTCGTACATTTTGGTTCAACGATTTTTTTTCAAGAGGTTTTATGGGAGAAATAAAATGCGAAGCGGCTGTTCCCGTTAGCGTGAACATGGATTGTATATTGGAGTGTGATCAACGCAATGCAAGTGCGATATTATTTTCCACTTGGTCTGTTTCACACCAAAACACATGGGGTGTTTCACAAGGATCAAAGTTAAACTTAACTCAAAGTTGGACCGTACGTTCATGAAAAGCCGTTTGTTTATTTGTAAATTTGTTGAAAGTTATTTTGCATGTTAAAAATGGCATTACGCTTCTACACCATCAATTACTATTCACTAATTATTGGGTCTAATGATATATTCTTTAAAATGCATTTCGATAAAAGTTATAACAGGCAACGTATTAAAATAATTTGTCATGCATAATAATGTTTGCGATTTATTTATCGCCTAATGTGATTTAAAATCATCTCTAAGCGTTTCACATTCTTACCCCGGTTATCGGACACACACTCACAATCAATTTGCACATGACGTACACTTTCTGCTCCCTTGAGAGCAATGAATTACGGCAGCCCTATGGCCTATTGCATACACGTCCTACTCCTACCGGGTCCCCATTTATACACCTAGAGAGCAGCAAAAGTGGATTAATTGTCTTGCTGAAGGGCAATCGCAGTGGGTTGGGTTCGAACTCGGGATCTCACGTATCGGAGAGCATGCGCTCTACCAATCTTGCCACACCACGTCCACTGTACTTGGTATGTATTTGATTAGAAAAAAAAAAAACTTTTATTAACACCAAACTGAAAAGGCTGGCGTCACATGCCTTCTTAAAGTGAGGCCTGTAAAGTGTCTAACTCCACGAAAATTACTTGGAGCTTCCTAGTTTCTCTTCTACCGTGTGGTTTAGTTTATGGTAAGAGAATAATTAAATAGGGTTAGATTTGTTCAAATGCCCTTTTAGTATGATGATATCTAACATTCAGCTCAAAAGCGTTAAAGGAACTAAATAATACAACGTACTTTGGCACTTATTCCATAGTTGATGACTGGTAAAATAGGTCTGCCAAATAAACACAGTAGTGATTTTAGACTAATTGTCTGATGCCAAATCTCACTTAGCAGCCAGTTCACGCCCCGCCCACATTTAGGGTCCAGAATCGGCAGTGTGATTGACATGTGATTGAAAATTTATTGGCTTGCGTCATCTACAGAATTAAGTTCATTAGTCCGTTCTTTAGATGACGTCACATTTTGGCGATTTAAAAGGGGCGTTCCCAGGACAATTAGATATTTACTAATTACCCCAAAATGTATTGATTTCATGGGAAATGACTGCCAAATTCTTTTTTTTTTGAGGACAAAATACGTATAGAGAGCCTAATTGTGAAAATTAGGCCATCTAGACGCGACATAGTTCCTTTAACAAACGGTCATAAACCTCATAAACTTCTGTTGTAAAGGCTAACGCATTTTTAACCAGGAAAGCCGTGTCCTTTTTCAATGAAACTTTCACACATCATTTGGACATATCTTACAATAATTTTAGTATAGGATTAAAGTCTCAAATCTCATTTTGGGCAATATCTGACACTTTACAGGCCTCACTTTAAATAACATTATACATTTAAATAGTTCAAGGACTGAATGATTTAAAATATTATATTTGGGAATTGATGTGCAAGGCACGAGTTGTTAATTGTTTAGTGCGGATTTTCACAAATATAACAAAAACACAGGTGCAGAAAAAAAAAAACATTATTCATCAGTTAAATATAATGATCTATGAAAGAAAGGCGGTGCCTTTTCTTAATTATCGATTAGCAAAAATGTGATTATTACATTACACTAATTGTATTTAAATGCATGCATCGTGTGACATGTAATTGATTAATTTTAACTTAATTCTATTTAATCTATGTTCACTATTATTTTAACAAGAACGACGTATAAAACATGGCAAATAAAGCAACGCACATACATTAATATAAAGAATTTTATTTAAAGTGAAACCAGTAAAGTGTCTAACTCCACGAAAATTATTTCGAGTTTCCACATTTTTCTTCTACCATGTTGTTTGGCTGATGGTAAGAGACGAATAAAATAGGGTTAGATTTTTGTTTAAATGCCCCTTTAGTATGACGATATCTATCATTGATAATCATTCAGCTCAAGAGCGTTTAATGAACGGTCAAACACCTTATAAATGGTATACAGTAATTCGTTGTAAAAACTGACGCAAAGTTTCGCTTTTTTAACCAGGAAAGCAGTGGGGCTTTTTTCAATGAAACTTTCGCACATCATTTGGACATATCTTAAAATGATTTTGGTATAGGATTGAAATCTCAAATGTCATTTGGGCAATATCTGACACTTAACAGGTGCACATTTAATTACATGCATCGTGTGACATGTAATTGATTTATTTTAATTGAATTTTATTTAATCTATGTTCACTATTATTTTAATAAGAACGACGTATAAAACATGGCAAAAAAAGCAACGTGCATGATATGAAGAATATAGATCTCAAAAACATATTAAATTAATTCGCGGAGGATAAAATTAACAAAAGTATTGGCACAAACTGATGTACAATTTATCCATTCAATATAAACCTGGGCACCTGGTCCAGTCGTAGCTAACACAAAACAAATTAATACATACACAAAATAAAAAAAATAAAAACATAGATCATACTCAAATTAGAAGAAAAACTTGTCGATTAACTTGTCGAAAATAGTACATTGCACATGCTCACCAAACTTCCAAGGCTTCAACAAGTAATCTCTAAATTAAATTGAATGTAATAACAGTTTAAAGAATAAGGATGTGGTTAAATATGCTACAGAACCGGTTCAGGTGCTGGCCAAACATAATCTAAGTAACTAAAACTGTTAAGTTATTATCAAACTAACATTCATTGCTATCCTAGAACTGTACAAAGATACAAAAAATCATATAAACGACTAAGTTTAATACAGGGCGTTTTTTTTTTATTTAAAAAGCAACTTAACATAAGTACGCGAATCAGAAACCTCACTTTCGGCGATTGTTCGGAAATGTGTATTATTTATGTAAAGTATATTTATTGTAATTATATATATTTATGGATACTTCAGCTGTTTCTGAACTAATAAGCAATACACAATACAAAATAAACTTGCATTAATTACATATTATACAAATTGAACATATATTTGTATTGAAAGGTCAAAGCAAATAGTTCATTTTGTTTGTATAAGAAATTGTTACTCTTGACAAAAATGTTTCTTGATATTGTTTTAATTCGTCAATTTACACGTTGTATGACAATTCATTTGTTGTTATCATGTTTTGTTAATGTCTAATGCTTGTAATGTATGTACAAGGATTGTTTTATACCAATAAATGCCCTGTGGAGTGGAAAACCTTAACCAAATACTTGACTGTAAGCTAAAATGCCTATCAATTCACCCGTACAATGAGCGCAACAGTCAACTTGTTTAAACTAAACGTAGCAGTTTTTAGCGAGTAAATTTTCAACTGAAATGAAAGTTATATCGTGATAGAACGTGAACAATCTGCACTAATATTAATTATGATTATCTACTATATATGTCAGAAATTTTTTTTTAAGGACATACTTTCTCTGCATACAGCTGTATATTCTTCAATTTTAACTTCTTGAAAATATTTTGGCAAATTGTTATTGCCGTTAAGTTGATCGAAATATGAATCATGACCATTATAATAAGCCTCAGTTATTATTGTTTTTTATTTTTTCTACAGGATGCACAAACCTTATTAACGGACTGACCTGCGTCTGCGACAGGAGGTACGGCCGCAACAACCCCAGGCGATACAGCGTGTGCGAGTCCCCACGTGCTGGCCAGTAAAGAATACGACACGAACGATCGACTTACGTCACAACAATCAAATAACCCCTATCGGTGTTAAGTCATCGAGACAAATCTGATGCCATTTTCTCATTACAACTCAAGTGTTTGAACATGTGCGCATATTTCACGCCCATAATACTATGTCATGTGATAACGAACTCAATCAATGTATAGTCTAGAATTGCCTTACTGTTTTATCTTTGGTTTCATATTACCAACATCAAGGGTACCAACATCTACATAAGAGCCCCATGTATGGTATGAATTATTATGCAGATATTTGCGCACATGGGTTGATAGTTACAAAATGTGGACAAATAACGATTTAAGATTGAACGATTCTGTCAGATAGCAAAATCATTGCATGTGTTTATGTCAGTGATCTTTCAGATGAAATAACTAATATCTTGATAATTTTCTCTTATTGATTATCAGAAGCAATTATTATTTGATAATTCGTAAATTTGTGTCTTATATTTTTGTTTATTTTAATGTTTGCTTTGTCATCTTCCCACTTAAAACATGTATACACTAGTCCACGCCTACAGGTCTAGTCCACGTCGGTAGAGTAGATTCGCCCCATCTGATAAGTCTATATTTGTTTTGTAACATATTCAATTTGCGTTTAATGCAGATGTGTAATGTCATGTGTTCATGCTTTACTTTCGTAAAATGTTGATTGATTTGTTTTAGTTTTCTTACATTTTTGATGATCAATAAACTTTCCTATTTAAATCAAAATTACTTTTTAATAACTCGATTAATTAGTGTGTTTGCATTGATGCTATGTGTAGGTAAGCATGGTAGAACTAGAGTTTCACAAAATATATTTAGTTAAACTTCAATATATATTTAGTTAGACTTCAATTATGAAAACCCATCATTACTGTTATGTAATAATAAGAAATTCGTTTTGAAATACAGCATACCGTTTTCCCCCAAGGAAACACAAAAACGTAAATGTCTTAAATATATATATATTCGCTTTTACAAGGCAACTAATTGCCTACCATAACTGTAAGTCTAACTTGAATTTAAGAAGTAATCAAAATCTTTGTGAAACACCCAAAGGTCCTATTAAGCTCACATATAATAATTAATCGGTCTGTTGACAAGGCTTTGGGTCAAACGTCGAAATGACTGGTGATCTACCCTACCGAACAGAACACAGTGTGCCACAGTGTGAACACAGTGGTTTAACTTTAGTCTGGGCTAAAAAGATAAACACCTGTGACATTTCACTAGCCCATTGATGGTAGGTGGCTTGAAATTTTTAGTTATACTAGTATAACCACTCACCAGTAATATAATATCCTGGATGATCCAGGACATTATATAACTTGTGACTGACTACACTATGATTAAAATTCCAAGCGATCCTTTGTTCTATTACATATTTAACTATTTAACTAGTAACGTTTATCCTTTTAGCCCAGTCCAAAGTTGAGCCACTGATGACGATTCGGGCCACTATGTTAAACAGTGGACCACAGTATGAACACACTGTCTAGAATATGTACAATTTTAGCGGTTTAAAAGTGTGAATACTCATCACACTGTGAACACACTGTAAACACACTAAGATCACACTGTGAACACATTGTGATCACACCCTGAGCACGCTGTGACCGCACTGTCACCACGGTGAATTACAGTGTGTTCACACTGTGGCACATTGTGTCCTTTCCAGCACGGTAGGATGTCATCGCTCGTGTGAAAGTCTTCCCATACAATCCCTTTCTGGTATACAGATATTATGATGTGTTAAATGGTTGGTTGTTTACTTGTTTTGTTTTTTTCACAAACGAGTTCAATAATGTATGATTATTTAGGTGTCCTTGCAATCCTGTTTTTCCGTCACAGTAATGTCTCATTTATAATGATTATCTAATCATTAAATATGGGGCAAAGGAAATATTGAAATGTTTCAAAAAACATTGTTATTGTGTGATCGCCGAGACACCGTTAATAACACAGGTCATCTACAAACAAATAGATAATTTTGCAGCATTTTACTTTTGACTTGGCCCATATTCATGTCTACTGCACATTCCATAATTACATCATAACAAATAAGGCACCAATGTTAAGGGGAATGAACAGGCTTCTAAACTACATCAGTGCGGGTAGGATCATTTAAGAAGAAGATAAATATTATCTCCGAAACTTGAATTGCGGAACCTTTGTATATAGTTTGAAATAACCTTCCTATACACTCGCAAGTCGTTTGAGATATTTAGTTGCAAAGGAATGTCGAATCACAGAAAATCCATTGGAGACACGACTGCATTTAACCACTTAAAGCCATCATGTCCGTGCATGAACTGTCCTACAGTGTGTTTGAGTTTGATCATGTGTGTATTATGGTGTGCGTGTATGGATGCTTGTGTGTGTATGTGTATGGAAAATAATTTTTGTAGGACTGGCAGGTAGATCGCATAGAGTTAAGTATTGTAACTCTATTATTTTGTTGTTAAAACATACTATTTATTATTTTAGAATAAAAGGTGTACTTCCTTCTGTACGGAAAGTAAAGAAAATTATTTTGGATTATGAAGAAGAAGAAAAAAAAGTGGCTATTAAAAAGGGTAAATTAGGAGTTCACTTACAAAAGTGGGAACACCATAAAATACATGTAATATGATTAATTTGTATTTTGTTAGAATTATAGGGAATTTGTTAATTATTATTAAGGTTCTGGGTCTCTACTATTTAGCTGAATGTGACAGCTTTCTATATTGTTAATGAATTACTATTTAGGTTTAAATCGAGCAGATATACTGGAATGGGTGTCTGAGGTATATGTGTGACTGTGGGGTGATCGGTGGTTGGGTGGGGATGGGTTTTTTGGGGGGCTAAATGGGGGGGGGGGGGGTAAAGGAGCATGTTTTAGTTCATTTTTATCTTTAGTTATATAACCTCCATTATGTTTATTTCATGTCAGGAAATTGAATATACAGTTGATTTGTATTTGTTTATGAATGTAAGATAACCATTTCTATTTTCGTTCATCATAATTGTATATGTATATTTTGTTTAGTATGTATATTCAAATGTAAATGTTATATTTGGAGGAATAAAAATCACTTAAAATAACAAAAAGTATGTGTGTGTGTGTGTGTGTGTGTAAATATATGTGTGTGTGTGTGTGTGTGTGTGTGTGTGTGTGTGTGTGTGTGTGTATGTGTGTGTATGTGTGTGTTTGTGTGTGTATGTGTGTGTGTGGGTGGGTGTGTGTGCGTGCGTGTAGACAAATTATATTGGTGCTTGTTTGGGTTTCATTACCCAGGACCCAGGATATCAACAAAAACAAATTTAACTGTTCGTTCATATGGCGACTAAATGAGTGGAATTTGTCCTTAGTAACAAAACTACAAGAGAAAAAACAAACAAACAAACCAAATTAAACATGTGATTATGTATATTTGTGTAGTTGATGTGTGTACTGCCCAGCTAGTTTCATGTCACTTCATTGGCGGAGGAAATATGTCGAGCGTAAATTCTAAGATTAATATCCACTCTTAATCTAAACTTAAACTATGATTAAGTTTGTGTCGGATATACAAGCGTGTACAGATTTGATTTGAGAGGTTACCAACATCGGTGATCTTCCTTCTAATCACAGAGTCAAATAACAAGACATTCACACAAATAAATTGCAGGGATGAGTATTTTATTACATTTACTACATATATATCATGGACTTATAAACAATTATGATGCAGAACTATTAAAATAAACGTAAATTTAATAAGTAACAACACTAAACGTGATAGGTTAGCTAACATCATGAACGTGGTCGCATTATGCAGCTTTAATAAGACTCATTACAATAATTATACATATTATGAACCAATTCCTTTGACTATCGATGCACCTGTGTGATAGATTTGTTTTGAATACAAATTGTGTTAATACAAATAACTGGTATGACGGCCAAGGATACATGTGCTTACATGTAGGCTCGCATACGATTTCCGTACGATTGTCTGATACAACGGTATGCCTAAACTTACCATTACTCAAGGGTCTCAAACTAGATTTACCATTAATTAAGAATAATACACTACATCTAAAATTTAAATCTAAACGCTATAAAGAAGGAAACAATTCTAGACTGTAGCTGTATTGTATTTCTTCAAAATGATAATATATGTTAATTTAAAACAAAATTATGACGTGGTCAGCTTCGGGTTGTATAATATTTAATAATGTTAAAATATATCTATATTGTTCATTATGATAGAATAAGGTGCAGCAGTTTCAGGCCCGTCATCATGATTTTTCAAGGGGGGGGGGGGGGGGGGGGTGGTGCGTAATTTACACAAACGGAACTACCAAAAATGTTCGCGGCCGAGGCCAAGACCACTGGTTTAGATGGTCGAGATCGGTAAAAAGTGGATCCAAGACCGGTAAACCAGTGGACCCGAGACTGGTAAAAGTGGACCCGAGACGACACAAAGTGGACCTATCTGATTTGTTCTTATGGGGGGGGGGGGGGGGGAGGGGGCGGTGCAGTACGCACCCAACGAGCCCTCCTGGCTACGGGCCTGAGTATTATTCAATCTACAATGGCAACAACTACAACTCCATGCTACGTGAATTGGTGTAATAGTTAGTAGCTAAAAAAAGTAACTAAAAATATAATTGTTGAATTTCTATGCAGCCTACAAACACGGAGATGTGTAGCAATGATGTAGATCATTTGATATTGATCAATTTTCTGTGTCACACTATTTCGTGTTTATCTAACTAGAACATTAACACAATTTTAGACCTCGACAATGATATACAGATATCAAGTATGACCGGACTGTTCATTTGTAATAAGACTAATAAATTGTTTAAATTTAAAATTATACGCATCATATTATGAACAAAGTATATTATCATTTTTCAAATCTCCGCTATTATGGTTACTAAATAAACAATGTTTTTCTGATTCAACGGCATGCCTAAACTTACTGTTAGTAACTTAAACTTAACTTACCATTAATTAAGAATAATACACTACATCTACAATTTTAATCTACACGCTATGAAGAAAGAAGAAAGTCTAGTCTCTAATTGTATTTTATTTATACGTACTGATAATATATTAATTTAATAGATCAAAGTATTGATAAAACTTAAGATGAAATATGTCGTGTCCAATCCTGTTGTCATATCCTTCATTCAGTTCGTCGTTCAAATGCCTATTTAAAGAATAAACAAATACAAAAAAAGAATATCAATAAGCCGATTGAAAGGACGATTATATGTACATGTATACAGCTTAATTCATTAATAATTCAAAACGGTTTGAGGGCGAGAGACAAATGGAGAGAACATGCAGAATGGGAGAGAGGCAACATTCTCACAATGAAGACAAGTATAAACTAAATATTGGCGAGATAAGACAACGCTTCCAACAACTGTGACGTTATCAAACCAAATGTTATACGTAATTATTTCAAACATGATTGAAAAAGAGCAAAGAAATAAGTCATAGGGTTTTCTATAGCTCAGTCGGAAGAGCACCGGTCTAGCAATCCGGAGATCTCGGGTTCGAATCCCGTTGGAATTCCATTTCTATGCTCTTTTTCAATCACGTATTGATTTTGTAATAAAAATGAGCGATGGGAAATAATACATATAAATGAGAGAATCATATAAAAAGGGTTCTGCAGAAAGGTTTAACTCGTATCATAAATGTTTCTCAAATTTTCTTTTATTCAAAGGGTTCTCGTAACTTTGATGATAAGTGCATGGTTAATAAAAACGTGTATTGTTGTGATCTGATATGTCCATGTTATGGCCGAGTAATAAGCGAAAATGTAAAGTGATATATTCACTATTCACTGCAGTCACTTTGTACGCTTTGAATCCTAATATTCCATCATACAACAAAAAGGAATTGACAAAGTCGAAGCCTGTCTCATGCTTTTATTGATAATGCGAATACAGGAAGGTATCAGAGACCAACTAGAATTCCAAGTATGTTTGGAGGATTTTTGTGATTTGGCTAGAACAGTTTGTCCGAATTGTACTCTCCTCTGGGAATTCGAATTGTTTCATTCGATTGACTTTTGCTTGGAATCGTATTAAAATATTCGCTCATGTGGTGCACAAAGGGATACAAAATGTATTAACATTTATGTTTAAAGAAAGAGTGAATAATTTCAATATTAAGATCTCGCAACGTTTTGTTGCGCCTTGAATGATTTTTCACGAATATAATATTAAGGTTTTTTTCTAAACACAACCCCACATCAAAACAAATTTTAAAAAACATTCACAAAATAACTGCTTAAAATCATAATGACATTCCTTCACTAAAAGAGGCTCTTCCTGCACTAAAAGAATGTCGCCGTGTCTAATACTCTGTCTCTTTGAGTAGCAGGGTGAGCGGGTTAGTAGGAGTCTGCCTCATTTATGGAGGCATTATTTGGCTATAGTTTACTTACAGTCATAGTTGACTTCCAGATACTTGTAGGTACCACCACAGGGGTCGCCGAAGACGCTGTTGGAGGCCAGCACCTTACAGGAGTTCTTCCCCTCGCATTTCTCTCTCACGATGCGCATGCTGCTACTAGCCCGGCAGTTCTGATCACTGACTGCCCGATGCGGGCAGACATCACCGCCGGCCGTCCTGCCATAGTATCCGCCGAAGATCGTGATCTTCCGTCCTGCGCTGCACGTCAACTCAAGGTTACTGTGCTCACACGCACGAGACTGTAGAGCGCAAGAGTACGATACGTCCAAGTACTTGAACGTACCGACGCACGGATCGGTGAAGAAGCCGTTGGTTGCGGGTACCTGACAAGATCGCTTTCCCTCGCAGCAGGCTCTCACAGCGCGGAAGGAAGTGGTCGCGTTGCAGCTGGTAGTCCGGATACTGCTGTGCGGGCAGGCATCGGTGCCCGAGACCTGTCGTCCGTACAACGCGTCGCAGATATGGATGAATGGCTTGCTTGCAGGACATCGAAGGGACGCTGTCTTATGTTCACAAACCCGAGAAGATTGGCATACGGATCCACTGCCGGCTGGATAGGAAAACAAAAACACAAGTTTTATTTGGTAATACTGAAGGAGCATATCTGCAACAGTTATTTGTAATATACATGGGGTGTTTCACAAAGATCCTATTAAAGTTGAACTTAATTGTTTAAGTTAGACTTAAATTGTATGGAAAGCCGTTACTTTCTTTGAATTTGCTTTTGGACCATATCTTTTAAAAGCCATAAACTGTTATTCATTTCATTAAAAGCTTATTATTAGCAAGGAGATGTCATGTTCTTAATGTAACATTTATAACAGCCCGAAAATACTTGACATGAATGGCGTATGAATAAAACAGCTTCTAGATAATCCACTGAAAGGAATAGGAGAATATTGTTTCCTAATAATATTTCAAACAATATCATGCAGGCACTGTCCACATTTCGCAAGGTAAAAATTGTTCTAACCTTATTAATTTATCAAATGGTTCTATTGCATTTTCACTTGCACCACTCATATCGAACAAAGTATCGAACATTGGATATGCGTTTTAGTTTCCGATAAAAAAGAGGTCGAATTAATTATGGCCATAGAAACTAAACTTACAGAAACAAAACTTTGTCCAACAAGTGCACTAACAACACAAACATCTCAATTATGCATATTTGACATTTGCTTTTGTCATGTTTGTAATTTCAAGACGAGTAGACGAACAAATTATAACAAACAATAGAAAGCGTGCTATAAATACAAAATATTATGACATTTGCTCGAGCCATTCCTAACATAAATAATGCAATGACCCCACTCCGCATTATATAAAACCGATTGAACAGAAGTTATTGATAATGTTTATGTTTATCGTGTCAATTCAGCCCGGACTAAAATCTCGTGTCCTGGTATCTAAACTTGGGACTAAGTGTCGACCAATTTCCCCTGAACTTAAGTCTCGCGCAATTTCCCCCACAACCTGCGCGGGAATACATCAAGCAAAAAATACCAGATACAATCGGGAATTGTCCATTAACTAGATTGAAAATATGAATGAAATGCGTATATTTTAGCAAACGTTACTGATACATTGGGTAATTGTATGAATAGTTGCCAAAATATGACTGCAGAATGGTAAACCAATCGTCTATTAGTTGTATTATGAACATTATTCTGAGCGCATGTCAAAATATGTCGAGTTGAATATTTGGCCTGATTTTGCCTATTCTAGCTGCGCGTAAAGGCATACAACCGAGTACAGACTGCCTTACGTCAGACGTTGGTAGCCAGTGCTTATCGCCTAAAATCAGCTGCTGCATTATTTCGGTACCATATTTGAACAAGGAGATTTCGTCATAATGACTCACTGCACGATTTGTATGTACTTCAGTTATCTATATCAACTTATACATTTAAATTTGTATAATTTTTCGAAAACAAATTCTGATCGATGTTGTTGGCTTTAGACGAATGCCGTTGCGCCAAATAAAGCTTTGCACACAGACGCACGCGACGTGACGTAATAATAACAGATTTTAACGATTGAAGTTAGCAACTAAATCAGTCGTAGACCATTCCCTTTTGACGGATACGACATCACAAACGTAGATAGCCTCAAATAATGCAACATTGAATCTACACTTAGTCCGAGGATAACTGGTCCGAGGCCATCTCAGCTACCAGAATACCATCATGTTTATCCACACTTAGTCTAGGGGTGCGGACTTAAATGTAAATTGATTAGTCCAATGTTAAATAATTCAAAATTTAAATAAGTCAATGTTACAAAACAAAATATATACATGGTAGGTTTAGTAGTTTGTAAAGTGCGGATAGTGTAGTATGCACTAGAAGTAAGAGTTTGTCAGTAAGACAATTTATTCACACTGTTTTAACAAGATAACAGATAATCTAGTGGACATATATCTTTAGCTCTTTCAGAGATATTTTTAAACCCTCTACTCGAGTGAAATGGGCATCTGTTATAGCAATTTTTGGGGTTGTAAATGCGTAAATTGTAATGATGTTTACATTCATACAACGAACGAATGAAGAAAAAAATATGAATTACCTTCGACGGGGCCATTTCCGTAAAGCTCCATTCTCATGCTGATGTGACCTTGCCAGGTAACAGGAATCACACGCACGTAGCGGCAGACTAGCGGGGTGGAGAAGGCGTTACGGACTACTGTATCACGGTCAGAATTGCCTGTAAAGACCTGTTAAGAGACGACAAAACACTTTCTTTTCTTATAGGTAAATACAAAAACAAATTAAATCAAAACAATATGAAATTCATATCGATGTTGGTTATCAAGGCGGAAACGTAGCAGAGTCATTATAAAAATGACTCACAGTAGGGTAATAACAATGAGCGTCCATTGACGGAACATTCGCATGTTCAGGCACCTTTTCGAGCCGCCATTACAGATCATGCAGAAAATGATTTGAGGGGTAATGTATAACATGAACAAACTCTTACCACATCTGATCCAGAGTTATCTTTAACCGTGTTAAAAGTCACACCGTCACTGCTGTATGCGACTTTGTAGCTCTTCACCCATTGATTATAGTCCTGACGTCCTTGAGTTGCCAAGGCAACGACCCGATATGGGGATTTAAGATCAATCTGAAAAATTAGAAAAATACATGTTGATTTTGACAAAACGTTTCACATTGAAATACAACTGACTAAGAGTAACTTTCTATTCCAGGACGGATACAATATGCACTTGTACAGTATTGTCAAAATCGCGAATTATATATTTACACACTAAGAAAATAAAGGTTCAAATCTCTACCGTAAATGGTTCAACACGCGTATACAATAGCAGCACCATTAGGGGTGAGATTGTCCACGTAAAAGTTAAGTCTGCACCATCTTGGGACCCACACATTCACCCTTTTGGTGTAGTTTTACCCCAATTTGAAGTGCAGAATTGCACCTTATTGTATCTGTATTTATTAGTGTGTAGGTAACTATAACTTTGTAACGTTCACGCTTCCGTAGCATATTTTACAGCGCAAAGAAACATATCAACAATTATTAGTTGATCGTTACATTCAGCTTAATATACTAAACCTGTTATACATACACAAGTTTCATTTAAAATAATTATTTAAATGATAATCTAACCTGGAGCCATTGGTTTACGTCATTCCTGCGCGCGCTCCAGGCTCCCGTCCCTTGACCAGAGCGAACCACATTCAACCGGCCTCGTCTAGCCCCATGCTGCGCATCGTACTCAGTCGACGCTGTCAAACTCGAATCAGGGATGGCGTTAGATTCAAGTCCAAGGGCAGGGGAAGAACCTTAAAAAAGAAAACAGTTTAAATTAAGTTTGTAATTAAACATTTTATAGATTTTGAATATCGGAGGAGGAAATATCGCGCTATGATTCTCTCCGAGCGATTAGAAATATAATTTGTTTTGTTCTTTTTACAAATCTGTGCATTATTAATTATCTGAGCTCTAATAGAAATGTTGTTTTTTCAAAGTGATATGTTGACAAATTATTGTGACGTCATGATAATCTCTTTTAGGAAGTTGTAACACATATTTTAAGGCAACAATTAGTTTTGTTGGCATCCAACCCGCATACACAACTAAACCAGTTGGCATGACCTGCATCGATAATTTGCGGCTCTGTAGCGCGAGACATTTCAATTGCTCTTTCGTTGAACATTCTAACTTAAGTTGAAATCACGTGGTTGCGTTTAGCAAATAAATAGTCCACTTAGTCATATCACATTTGTTTAAAGTATTCGATCATCATGATCATAATATTATCAAAACTGTAAACAAATTAACAAGATTCAATACTTCATTGCTTTATTAACACACAGCTACTGCTTGAGAGTTCTTAGTTGTTGACGTATATAAGATTTCCGGGGAAACAATCACCTGGAAGCTTTCTATGGCTTTAAAGTACACAGGAGCACCTGGACACGTCCAATGCAAAGCCCATCGCCACTGCATTGTCATGCACGTTATGCAAACACCCATATTATTTTAAAAGCTCCACTATTATATACCTTTTAAAGAGGAAGTACAGTTTTGGTAAGGCTGAGCTTTAGAAACCAAAAACTACACAATAACATTACAAACTAATAGTTATAACTCCACCTTGCTCGAAATGTATATAGAACATTACAAACGACTAAGTAAAAAGCATGTTATCATTCAAAAAGACCAAGTCAAACACAGAAGGGTGCTTTCTAAAAAAGGATCGGTTTCAAGCATTTTTCATACACAAATATGAATATGATGTTTAGTTTAAATAATGAATAAATAGAGAAATCATCAACAACTATTTAAAACCTCTTTCGAACAGTTTTGATAAAGCGTAAGCATTTTCAAAAATTACAAACAAATCATAGAATAAATCAGGGGGCTAGATTTATTCCAATCGGATATATTTATTGATATTTCAGCTGATTCTTAACCGATTTTGATCAAATACAGTTAATTCTGTCATTAGAAATGTATGCGCTTTCAAATTTACACTCAGTTTTTCAAATTTCTCAAACAAATTCTTACATTTAGCGCCCTCTGTACCAAAACTGAACTACCTTTGTAAACCCCATCTAGTGAGCGCTAAAATACAATATACTTCATATTCCAGGGGTTCCATCCACTGGTCCATTCATTTAGACACACAACATAAGTACCCTTGACTTAACCCATGGTAAGGCTTTAAACCATCCGTATGCTTTCAATGTGCGCCGAATAAAACTTGTTTTGTGATAAGAATATAGACTTTGAATATTCCAATATATACATCTGGAAAATTATAAATGGCTAAAACCCCAAAACTTATGGGGGTTCCGCCCCATACACAACTTGCTTGGGCTTCATTAGTTGAGTTGAACAATATTTAATATGCCACCCCTCACTCCCTAATTTCTAGGCATTCTTATATAGGGCATTTTGCTCTATCGCCAGTGACTCAGGAAAATGTTGCCGACCCAATCACAAAAACGTATCGACACCTTTTGAAGAATACATATATTGTTTTGAAAATGCGGGGAAATATTTGTTTAAATGCATTGTAGATTCTGTCTTACTAGATCCATTGCAAAATAGAACCCACCTGCCCGTTTCTCGCAGATGACGATTCTTGAGGCATCACACTCTTTGTCGTTCCACACCCCTCCGGTAGATGTCGCGTAAATCTCGGCACAATGCTCCTTACCTTGAGCATTTGGCTCGGAAGCTTTCCAGTCTGAACAGAATTAAAGACAGTATTATGATCAATCATGTAATTCATGTCTTGTATTTATGGTAGACAACATAATTATTAAACTTTCGAGAGTGGTCGTGTATATCTCCGCACAATTACCGTTTACGACGTCAATTGGCTTAGTGGTACGCCATTCTTAAAACAAGTAAACAATGAATAAAATGGAAATTATGTGTTATTCATTTATTTTGTGCCTTTTTTGTCTGGTACACAACCTCAATTCCCAACTTTCGAGAGATATCGTGTATATTTCGGCATAATTTTCGTGCGGAAAGTCGATCGACCGAGAGCTAAGGTAGTCTGACAAGTATAAAAATGCGGAATATTTATTTGTTTAAATATGCATGTATGACCACTACTATATACGTAAAACAATCACATGTCTACAGTTTGTGTAGTTCATATACTACTGGTATGTATCAACATGTCTATAGAGGGCATCCCCATAGTTATCACTATGTCTGTCTCATAGAGTTATTGATATGTTTATCGATATCCCAGCTGTTTTTTTTAACCAATGTTGATCAAATAAAGTTTATTCTGTAATTAAAATGGAATGCTCTTTAAAATTTGACACTCAGTTTTACACTACCTTGCAAACAAAAATATTGAATCGCCCTCTATACGAACTTCCCTATCCGTTATGCACAACCAATGTTAATACCTATACCCCTAAAAGAATGACAAACAGTTTAAAATAAAAGTTGACGGGCTATTAAAATCGTTTAACCCTTTGTTGATGTTTGTGATGATGATGATCATAATACTATAATGGTGATAGTGTTATTTGCATAATAAAAGCAGTATTAATACTAAATGTATCATCAGCATGAATATCGTATGTCATTATTGTTTTCTTACTCGAGTAATCCATGTTATGACTATCTTCCCCGCACACCCAGTCTTTGAGCGACCGCCCCCTGTTATTGCAATTCATCCACGTCTTCTTATCCTTCGAGAACGAGGCTGTTTTCGCGAGGCTCGTGACGAAGCTGTTTTCTTCGATCGACGAGACGACGAGGAGCTGGGATCCTAGATCGAGGCAGGTCTGCTTGGCCACGTCCCAATCGGCCAACTTCTGCTGCATCTGGTAGCAGTGGTCGCCGAACCGGGACCAGCCGGCGGCGCATGTAGCTGTTTGAAAAAAGGGGGGGAAATGTTATAATCGGGTGATTGAATCCGTTTTGTTTGTTTTAGCTCACAATGAAATGGTGGTCCTGATAATACTTTGTATTTTGGTAATGCATGCGTTACCCAGTTTTATATGATCCATGTTCCTGGGTTTACATTCATACAACGAATGAACAAAGAAACAAATATGAATTACCTTCGACGGGGCCATTTCCATAAAGCTCCATTCTCATGCTGATGTGTCCTTGCCAGGTAACAGGAAGCACGCGTACGTAGCGGCACACTAACGGGGCGGGAAGGGCGTTACGGACTACTGTATCACGGTCAGAATTGCCTGTAAACACCTGTTAAAAGACGACAAAACACTGTTCATTATTCAAAGGTAAATACAAAATCAAATTAAATCAAAACAATATGAAATTCTTTTCGATGTTGGTTATCAAGGAGGAAACGTAGCAGAGTCATTATCAACATGACTCACAGTAGGGTAAAACAATGAGCGCCACGAGCGTCCATTGACGGAACAAACGCATGTTACAGATCATGCAGAACTTGATTTGAGGGGTAATGTATAACATAAAATAACTCTTACCACATCTGATCCAGAGTTATCTTTAACCGTCTTAAAGGTCACACCGTCACTGCTGAAGGCGACTTTGTAGCTCTTCACCCATTGGGGATGATCCTGACGTCCTTGAGTTGCTAAGGCAACGACCCGATATGAGGATTTGAGATCAATCTGAAAATTTACAAATAAACATGGTGATTTAGTCAAAACGTTTCACAATAAAATACAACTGAGTTAGTGTAAGTTTTTTTATTCACAGGACAGATACAAATTACACTTTTATTGTTAAATCCCGAGTAATATACTTACAAATTAAGAAATAAAGATTAAAATCTGTACCCTAATGGGTTTAAAACGCTTATACAATAGCAACATCTTGAGGGTGCGATTTTCCACGTATAAGTTGGGTCTGCACCTTTTGGGGCCCACACATGCAACCTTTTGGTGCAGTTTTACCCCAATTTGAAGTGCAGAATTGCACCTTTCAGGGTTATGCTATTTTAATATTGTTTTGCACTCTTATTGCATCTTTATTTCTTAGTGTGTAGGTAACTTTAACTTTGTAACGTCCATGCTTCTAGGGTAATGCTATTGTAATATTGTTTTGCACACTTATTGCATCTTTATTTCTTAGTGTGTAGGTCACTTTAACTTTGTAACGTCCATGCTTCTATGGTAATGCTATTGTAATATTGTTTTGCACTCTTATTGCATCTTTATTTCTTAGTGTGTAGGTCACTTTAACTTTGTAACGTCCATGCTTCTAGGGTAATGCTATTGTAATATTGTTTTGCACTCTCATCGTATCTGTATTTCTTAGTGTGTAGGTAAACATGTATAACTTTCTAACGTCCATGCTTCTGTAGCATGTTTTACAACGCAAATAAACATATCAAACAATTATTAGTTGATCGTTAAATTCTGCTTAATATACTAAACCTGTTTTATTCAGAATAATTATTGAAATGATAATCGAACCTGGAGCCATTGGTTTGCGTCATTCCTGCGTGCACTCCAGGCTCCCCTCCCTTGACCAGAGCGAACCACATTCAACCGGCATCGTCTAGCCCCATGCTGCGCATCGTACTCAGTCGACGCCGTCAAACTCGAATCAGGGATGGCGTTAGTTTCAAGTCCAAGGGGAAGGGAAGATTCTTCAAAACAAACATTAAACTTGGCTTGTAAAGAAAATTGTATTGATGTTGAATGGCGGTAGAGGAAATATCACGCAAAGATCTTTTCTGAGAGATTCAAAATATGATTTGTTGTGTTCTTTGACCTGCAAAGTTACTTATCTTTACACTTGTTTTCATCTAAGCTCGAATATAAATTGTGGCTTTTCGAAGAACAATGTATTATATATGTTTACAAGACAAGTAATAGTGACATTAAATTATAATCTCGTTTAGCAAGCGCTTTTTGGGGGTTCAAATTGGTGTTTAAAAATGACTTCTACCACGAGACTTATAGAATCACTTTAATATGTTTTCATATGTTTATCCCAAATCCCAAATCCCCCCCCCCCCCCCCCCCCTCTCCGCGATTTGTTTTCTTCTCCGGAACGCGTAAAGATGACGCCCCACTGCTTGGTGACTTTTTTTCTTTTGAGTCTTGCGCATCTTTTAAAAATTCTTTTTTGGGAAAATCGGACCTATCGTTACAAAGTCACGTGACCTTTTGTCTATGCATGTCAGACCGAAAATCACTCAATTTCGTGATTTGTGTAAAAAACATATTGAAATATCAGTTTTCGTAAAAAGAGATATATCATTGGTTATTTGGTCTTGTTTATATTTTAGGTGTTTGTTTTGGTGTTCAAAATAAACTACAAAAACAATGAAATACAAAAGTAACAACAACAATGAATTACAATGAAATACATAAGAAATTATAAAAACAATAGAACACATAAGGAATAACCTGGCTCTTCCAAATTGTATTGTTGTATTATTATTCCAAATGGTCTAAAGAACATATATGTAGTGAAAACCAATGTTTAATTATGAAGAATATATGATTTATGGGTAAAAATATGAATTGTATGACTTTATTTGCATAAATTACCATAAATATGCAAATTAATAATTTGTTGACAAAATTAAAATTACCATTGCATTATATACACTTCACTCAACATGCGTTGAGTTAATTTTTGGTTAAATCCTTAGTTATTCATTAATGCGATATATTTAAAAACGGTGTGTTTCTTTTATTTGTAAAGCGTAAATCTGGATATAACAATTGAAAGGATTAACTTTGATGATCACTTTCAAATTGTTTATGATATTTCATTTACCTGCGACGGGCCCTTTTCCGTAAAGCTCCATTCTCATGCTAATGTGTCTCCTTGCCAGTAACAGGAAGCACGCGTACGTAGCGGCACACTAACGGGGCGGAAGGGCGTTTACGGACTACTGTATCACGGTCAGAATTGCCTGTAAACACCTGTTAAGAGACGACAAAACACTGTTCATTATTCAAAGGTAAATACAAAATCAAATAAATCAAAACAATATGAAATTCGTTTCGATGTTGGTTATCAAGGAGGAAACGTAGCAGAGTCATTATCAACATGACTCACAGTAGGGTAAAACAAAGAGTGCCACGAGCGTCCATTGACGGAACAAACGCATGTTACAGATCATGCTGAACTTGATTTGAGGGGTAATGTATAACATAAAATAACTCTTACCACATCTGATCCAGAGTTATCTTTAACCGTCTTAAAGGTCACACCGTCACTGCTGAAGGCGACTTTGTAGCTCTTCACCCATTGGGGATGATCCTGACGTCCTTGAGTTGCTAAGGCAACGACCCGATATGAGGATTTGAGATCAATCTGAAAAATTTACAAATAAACATGGTGATTTAGTCAAAACGTTTCACAATAAAATACAACTGAGTTAGTGTAAGTTTTTTTTATTCACAGGACAGATACAATTTACACTTTTATTGTTAAATCCCGAGTAATAAGATTAAAATCTGTACCCTAATGGGTTTAAAACGCTTATACAATAGCAAACATCTTGAGGTGCGATTTTCCACGTAAAAGTTGGGTCTGCACCTTTTGGGGCCCACACATGCAACCTTTTGGTGCAGTTTTACCCAATTGGAAGTGCAGAATTGCACCTTTCAGGGTATGCTATTTTAATATTGTTTTGCACTCTTATTGCATCTTATTTCTTAGTGTGTAGGTAACTTTAACTTTGTAACGTCCATGCTTCTATGGTAATGTTATTGTAATATTGTTTTGCACTCCTTATTGCATCTTTATTTCTTAGTGTGTAGGCACTTTAACTTTGTAACGTCCCATGCTTCTAGGGTAATGCTATTGTAATATTGTTTTGCACTCTCATCGTATCTGTATTTCTTAGTGTGTAGGTAACATGTATAACTTTGTAACGCCCATGCTTCTGTAGCATGTTTTTACAACGCAAAGAAACATATCAAACAATTATTAGTTGATCGTTAAATTCTGCTTAATATACTAAACCTGTTTATTCAGAATAATTATTGAAATGATAATCGAACCTGGAGCCATTGGTTTGCGTCATTCCTGCGTGCACTCCAGGCTCCCTCCCTTGACCAGAGCGAACCACATTCAACCGGCATCGTCTAGCCCCATGCTGCGCATCGTACTCAGTCGACGCCGTCAAACTCGAATCAGGATGGCGTTAGTTTCAAGTCCAAGGGGAACGGAAGATTCTTCAAAAACAAACATTAAACTTGCTTGTAAAGAAAATTGTATTGATGTTGAATGGCGGTAGAGGAAATATCACGCAAAGATCTTTTCCGAGAGATTCAAATATGATTTGTTGTGTCTTTGACCTGCAAAAGTTACTTATCTTTACACTTGTTTTCATCTAAGCTCGAATATAAATTGTGGCTTTTCGAAGAACAATGTACTATATATTGTTTACAAGACAAGTAATAGTGACATTAAATTATAATCTCGTTTAGCAAGCGCTTTTTAGGGTTCAAATTGGTGTTTAAAATGACTTCTACCACGAGACTTATAGAATCACTTTAATATGTTTCATATGTTTATCCCAAATCCCAAATCCCCCCCCCCCCCTCCCCCTCCTCCGCGATTTGTTTTCTTCTCCGGAACGCGTAAAGATGACGCCCCACTGCTTGGTGACTTTTTTTCTTTTGAGTCTTGCGCATCTTTTAAAAATTCTTTTTTGGGAAAATCGGACCTATCGTTACAAAGTCACGTGACCTTTTGTCTATGCATGTCAGACCGAAAATCACTCAATTTCGTGATTTGTGTAAAAAACATATTGAAATATCAGTTTCGTAAAAGAGATATATCATTGGTTATTTGGTCTTGTTTATATTTTAGGTGTTTGTTTTGGTGTTCAAAATAAACTACAAAACAATGAAATACAAAAGTAACAACAACAATGAATTACAATGAAATACATAAGAAATTATAAAAACAATAGAACACATAAGGAATAACCTGGCTCTTCCAAATTGTATTGTTGTATTATTATTCCAAATGGTCTAAAGAACATATATGTAGTGAAAACCAATGTTTAATTATGAAGAATATATGATTTATGGGTAAAAATATGAATTGTATGACTTTATTTGCATAAATTACCATAAATATGCAAATTAATAATTTGTTGACAAAATTAAAATTACCATTGCATTATATACACTTCACTCAACATGCGTTGAGTTAATTTTTGGTTAAATCCTTAGTTATTCATTAATGCGATATATTTAAAAACGGTGTGTTTCTTTTATTTGTAAAGCGTAAATCTGGATATAACAATTGAAAGGATTAACTTTGATGATCACTTTCAAATTGTTTATGATATTTCATTTACCTGCGACGGGCCCTTTTCCGTAAAGCTCCATTCTCATGCTTATGTGTCCTTGCCAGGTAACAGGAAGCACGCGTACGTAGCGGCACACTAACGGGGCGGGAAGGGCGTTACGGACTACTGTATCACGGTCAGAATTGCCTGTAAACACCTGTTAAGAGACGACAAAACACTGTTCATTATTCAAAGGTAAATACAAAATCAAATTAAATCAAAACAATATGAAATTCGTTTCGATGTTGGTTATCAAGGAGGAAACGTAGCAGAGTCATTATCAACATGACTCACAGTAGGGTAAAACAAAAAGTGCCACGAGCGTCCGTTGACGGAACAAACGCATGTTACAGATCATGCTGAACTTGATTTGAGGGGTAATGTATAACATAAAATAACTCTTACCACATCTGATCCAGAGTTATCTTTAACCGTCTTAAAGGTCACACCGTCACTGCTGAAGGCGACTTTGTAGCTCTTCACCCATTGGGGATGATCCTGACGTCCTTGAGTTGCTAAGGCAACGACCCGATATGAGGATTTGAGATCAATCTGAAAATTTACAAATAAACATGGTGATTTAGTCAAAACGTTTCACAATAAAATACAACTGAGTTAGTGTAAGTTTTTTTATTCACAGGACAGATACAATTTACACTTTTATTGTTAAATCCCGAGTAATAAGATTAAAATCTGTACCCTAATGGGTTTAAAACGCTTATACAATAGCAACATCTTGAGGGTGCGATTTTCCACGTAAAAGTTGGGTCTGCACCTTTTGGGGCCCACACATGCAACCTTTTGGTGCAGTTTTACCCCAATTTGAAGTGCAGAATTGCACCTTTCAGGGTTATGCTATTTTAATATTGTTTTGCACTCTTATTGCATCTTTATTTCTTAGTGTGTAGGTAACTTTAACTTTGTAACGTCCATGCTTCTATGGTAATGCTATTGTAATATTGTTTTGCACTCTTATTGCATCTCTATTTCTTAGTGTGTAGGTCACTTTAACTTTGTAACGTCCATGCTTCTAGGGTAATGCTAATGTAATATTGTTTTGCACTCTCATCGTATCTGTATTTCTTAGTGTGTAGGTAAACATGTATAACTTTGTAACGTCCATGCTTCTGTAGCATGTTTTACAACGCAAAGAAACATATCAAACAATTATTAGTTGATCGTTAAATTCTGCTTAATATACTAAACCTGTTTTATTCAGAATAATTATTGAAATGATAATCGAACCTGGAGCCATTGGTTTGCGTCATTCCTGCGTGCACTCCAGGCTCCCCTCCCTTGACCAGAGCGAACCACATTCAACCGGCATCGTCTAGCCCCATGCTGCGCATCGTACTCAGTCGACGCCGTCAAACTCGAATCAGGGATGGCGTTAGTTTCAAGTCCAAGGGGAACGGAAGATTCTTCAAAACAAACATTAAACTTGGCTTGTAAAGAAAATTGTATTGATGTTGAATGGCGGTAGAGGAAATATCACGCAAAGATCTTTTCCGAGAGATTCAAAATATGATTTGTTGTGTTCTTTGACCTGCAAAGTTACTTATCTTTACACTTGTTTTCATCTAAGCTCGAATATAAATTGTGGCTTTTCGAAGAACAATGTACTATATATGTTTACAAGACAAGTAATAGTGACATTAAATTATAATCTCGTTTAGCAAGCGCTTTTTGGGGGTTCAAATTGGTGTTTAAAAATGACTTCTACCACGAGACTTATAGAATCACTTTAATATGTTTTCATATGTTTATCCCAAATCCCAAATCCCCCCCCCCCCCCCCCCCCCTCCTCCGCGATTTGTTTTCTTCTCCGGAACGCGTAAAGATGACGCCCCACTGCTTGGTGACTTTTTTTCTTTTGAGTCTTGCGCATCTGTTAAAAATTCTTTTTTGGGAAAATCGGACCTATCGTTACAAAGTCACGTGACCTTTTGTCTATGCATGTCAGACCGAAAATCACTCAATTTCGTGATTTGTGTAAAAAACATATTGAAATATCAGTTTTCGTAAAAAGAGATATATCATTGGTTATTTGGTCTTGTTTATATTTTAGGTGTTTGTTTTGGTGTTCAAAATAAACTACAAAAACAATGAAATACAAAAGTAACAACAACAATGAATTACAATGAAATACATAAGAAATTATAAAAACAATAGAACACATAAGGAATAACCTGGCTCTTCCAAATTGTATTGTTGTATTATTATTCCAAATGGTCTAAAGAACATATATGTAGTGAAAACCAATGTTTAATTATGAAGAATATATGATTTATGGGTAAAAATATGAATTGTATGACTTTATTTGCATAAATTACCATAAATATGCAAATTAATAATTTGTTGACAAAATTAAAATTACCATTGCATTATATACACTTCACTCAACATACGTTGACTTAATTTTTGGTTAAATCCTTAGTTATTCATTAATGCGATATATTTAAAAACGGTGTGTTTCTTTTATTTGTAAAGCGTAAATCTGGATATAACAATTGAAAGGATTAACTTTGATGATCACTTTCAAATTGTTTATGATATTTCATTTACCTGCGACGGGCCCTTTTCCGTAAAGCTCCATTCTCATGCTAATGTGTCCTTGCCAGGTAACAGGAAGCACGCGTACGTAGCGGCACACTAACGGGGCGGGAAGGGCGTTACGGACTACTGTATCACGGTCAGAATTGCCTGTAAACACCTGTTAAAGAGGAATTCCACCCCAGAAATGTGATATTTGCTATAAAATGAGGTGAATATGAAGAATCGGGATCGAAAATTTGAGCCAAAACGGATAGGCAATAAAAAAGTTATGACAGGACGAACTTTGCTCCGATTTTTAGTATCGTTCGCAATTGCTATCGATCGTGACGTCACTTGCGAGCTGCAGCCATTTTGACTTCTACATGGAAATTTAACAAAATTTAAATTTTCTTCATAACAAAGCAAATTTATGAGCTTACACATTCAAATGAGGTTGCCCCATCGATATTCTTTTATGAATTCGTGAAAAAAGGAGAGAAAAGTTAATTTTTAGCATCGAAAAATGAGAAATAAGTGTATTTTCATGTACTAAAGCCATGGCGAGGTGCTCGTGAATGAGGTTGCATATGGCGGCAATTTTGAAACGATCGCTCATTATTACATAATGTTCAAACAGGTATAACTCCCGTGTTTCTTGTCCGATTTTGATCAAATTTTCACCAATCATTCGTCTTGTTCTGCTTATTCAAAAAACGAATAGTTATATCAGGCCCGGACTACCCCTTTAAGAGACGACAAAACACTGTTCATTATTCAAAGGTAAATACAAAATCAAATTAAATCAAAACAATATGAAATTCGTTTCGATGTTGGTTATCAAGGAGGAAACGTAGCAGAGTCATTATCAACATGACTCACAGTAGGGTAAAACAAAGAGTGCCACGAGCGTCCATTGACGGAACAAACGCATGTTACAGATCATGCTGAACTTGATTTGAGGGGTAATGTATAACATAAAATAACTCTTACCACATCTGATCCAGAGTTATCTTTAACCGTCTTAAAGGTCACACCGTCACTGCTGAAGGCGACTTTGTAGCTCTTCACCCATTGGGGATGATCCTGACGTCCTTGAGTTGCTAAGGCAACGACCCGATATGAGGATTTGAGATCAATCTGAAAATTTACAAATAAACATGGTGATTTAGTCAAAACGTTTCACAATAAAATACAACTGAGTTAGTGTAAGTTTTTTTATTCACAGGACAGATACAATTTACACTTTTATTGTTAAATCCCGAGTAATAAGATTAAAATCTGTACCCTAATGGGTTTAAAACGCTTATACAATAGCAACATCTTGAGGGTGCGATTTTCCACGTAAAAGTTGGGTCTGCACCTTTTGGGGCCCACACATGCAACCTTTTGGTGCAGTTTTACCCCAATTTGAAGTGCAGAATTGCACCTTTCAGGGTTATGCTATTTTAATATTGTTTTGCACTCTTATTGCATCTTTATTTCTTAGTGTGTAGGTAACTTTAACTTTGTAACGTCCATGCTTCTATGGTAATGTTATTGTAATATTGTTTTGCACTCTTATTGCATCTTTATTTCTTAGTGTGTAGGCACTTTAACTTTGTAACGTCCATGCTTCTAGGGTAATGCTATTGTAATATTGTTTTGCACTCTCATCGTATCTGTATTTCTTAGTGTGTAGGTAAACATGTATAACTTTGTAACGCCCATGCTTCTGTAGCATGTTTTACAACGCAAAGAAACATATCAAACAATTATTAGTTGATCGTTAAATTCTGCTTAATATACTAAACCTGTTTTATTCAGAATAATTATTGAAATGATAATCGAACCTGGAGCCATTGGTTTGCGTCATTCCTGCGTGCACTCCAGGCTCCCCTCCCTTGACCAGAGCGAACCACATTCAACCGGCATCGTCTAGCCCCATGCTGCGCATCGTACTCAGTCGACGCCGTCAAACTCGAATCAGGGATGGCGTTAGTTTCAAGTCCAAGGGGAACGGAAGATTCTTCAAAACAAACATTAAACTTGGCTTGTAAAGAAAATTGTATTGATGTTGAATGGCGGTAGAGGAAATATCACGCAAAGATCTTTTCCGAGAGATTCAAAATATGATTTGTTGTGTTCTTTGACCTGCAAAGTTACTTATCTTTACACTTGTTTTCATCTAAGCTCGAATATAAATTGTGGCTTTTCGAAGAACAATGTACTATATATGTTTACAAGACAAGTAATAGTGACATTAAATTATAATCTCGTTTAGCAAGCGCTTTTTGGGGGTTCAAATTGGTGTTTAAAAATGACTTCTACCACGAGACTTATAGAATCACTTTAATATGTTTTCATATGTTTATCCCAAATCCCAAATCCCCCCCCCCCCTCCCCCTCCTCCGCGATTTGTTTTCTTCTCCGGAACGCGTAAAGATGACGCCCCACTGCTTGGTGACTTTTTTTCTTTTGAGTCTTGCGCATCTTTTAAAAATTCTTTTTTGGGAAAATCGGACCTATCGTTACAAAGTCACGTGACCTTTTGTCTATGCATGTCAGACCGAAAATCACTCAATTTCGTGATTTGTGTAAAAAACATATTGAAATATCAGTTTTCGTAAAAAGAGATATATCATTGGTTATTTGGTCTTGTTTATATTTTAGGTGTTTGTTTTGGTGTTCAAAATAAACTACAAAAACAATGAAATACAAAAGTAACAACAACAATGAATTACAATGAAATACATAAGAAATTATAAAAACAATAGAACACATAAGGAATAACCTGGCTCTTCCAAATTGTATTGTTGTATTATTATTCCAAATGGTCTAAAGAACATATATGTAGTGAAAACCAATGTTTAATTATGAAGAATATATGATTTATGGGTAAAAATATGAATTGTATGACTTTATTTGCATAAATTACCATAAATATGCAAATTAATAATTTGTTGACAAAATTTAAATTACCATTCCATTATATACACTTCACTCAACATGCGTTGAGTTAATTTTTGGTTAAATCCTTAGTTATTCATTAATGCGATATATTTAAAAACGGTGTGTTTCTTTTATTTGTAAAGCGTAAATCTGGATATAACAATTGAAAGGATTAACTTTGATGATCACTTTCAAATTGTTTATGATATTTCATTTACCTGCGACGGGCCCTTTTCCGTAAAGCTCCATTCTCATGCTTATGTGTCCTTGCCAGGTAACAGGAAGCACGCGTACGTAGCGGCACACTAACGGGGCGGGAAGGGCGTTACGGACTACTGTATCACGGTCAGAATTGCCTGTAAACACCTGTTAAGAGACGACAAAACACTGTTCATTATTCAAAGGTAAATACAAAATCAAATTAAATCAAAACAATATGAAATTCGTTTCGATGTTGGTTATCAAGGAGGAAACGTAGCAGAGTCATTATTAACATGACTCACAGTAGGGTAAAACAAAAAGTGCCACGAGCGTCCGTTGACGGAACAAACGCATGTTACAGATCATGCTGAACTTGATTTGAGGGGTAATGTATAACATAAAATAACTCTTACCACATCTGATCCAGAGTTATCTTTAACCGTCTTAAAGGTCACACCGTCACTGCTGAAGGCGACTTTGTAGCTCTTCACCCATTGGGGATGATCCTGACGTCCTTGAGTTGCTAAGGCAACGACCCGATATGAGGATTTGAGATCAATCTGAAAATTTACAAATAAACATGGTGATTTAGTCAAAACGTTTCACAATAAAATACAACTGAGTTAGTGTAAGTTTTTTTATTCACAGGACAGATACAATTTACACTTTTATTGTTAAATCCCGAGTAATAAGATTAAAATCTGTACCCTAATGGGTTTAAAACGCTTATACAATAGCAACATCTTGAGGGTGCGATTTTCCACGTAAAAGTTGGGTCTGCACCTTTTGGGGCCCACACATGCAACCTTTTGGTGCAGTTTTACCCCAATTTGAAGTGCAGAATTGCACCTTTCAGGGTTATGCTATTTTAATATTGTTTTGCACTCTTATTGCATCTTTATTTCTTAGTGTGTAGGTAACTTTAACTTTGTAACGTCCATGCTTCTATGGTAATGCTATTGTAATATTGTTTTGCACTCTTATTGCATCTCTATTTCTTAGTGTGTAGGTCACTTTAACTTTGTAACGTCCATGCTTCTAGGGTAATGCTAATGTAATATTGTTTTGCACTCTCATCGTATCTGTATTTCTTAGTGTGTAGGTAAACATGTATAACTTTGTAACGTCCATGCTTCTGTAGCATGTTTTACAACGCAAAGAAACATATCAAACAATTATTAGTTGATCGTTAAATTCTGCTTAATATACTAAACCTGTTTTATTCAGAATAATTATTGAAATGATAATCGAACCTGGAGCCATTGGTTTGCGTCATTCCTGCGTGCACTCCAGGCTCCCCTCCCTTGACCAGAGCGAACCACATTCAACCGGCATCGTCTAGCCCCATGCTGCGCATCGTACTCAGTCGACGCCGTCAAACTCGAATCAGGGATGGCGTTAGTTTCAAGTCCAAGGGGAACGGAAGATTCTTCAAAACAAACATTAAACTTGGCTTGTAAAGAAAATTGTATTGATGTTGAATGGCGGTAGAGGAAATATCACGCAAAGATCTTTTCCGAGAGATTCAAAATATGATTTGTTGTGTTCTTTGACCTGCAAAGTTACTTATCTTTACACTTGTTTTCATCTAAGCTCGAATATAAATTGTGGCTTTTCGAAGAACAATGTACTATATATGTTTACAAGACAAGTAATAGTGACATTAAATTATAATCTCGTTTAGCAAGCGCTTTTTGGGGGTTCAAATTGGTGTTTAAAAATGACTTCTACCACGAGACTTATAGAATCACTTTAATATGTTTTCATATGTTTATCCCAAATCCCAAATCCCCCCCCCCCCCCCCTCCTCCGCGATTTGTTTTCTTCTCCGGAACGCGTAAAGATGACGCCCCACTGCTTGGTGACTTTTTTTCTTTTGAGTCTTGCGCATCTGTTAAAAATTCTTTTTTGGGAAAATCGGACCTATCGTTACAAAGTCACGTGACCTTTTGTCTATGCATGTCAGACCGAAAATCACTCAATTTCGTGATTTGCGTAAAAAACATATTGAAATATCAGTTTTCGTAAAAAGAGATATATCATTGGTTATTTGGTCTTGTTTATATTTTAGGTGTTTGTTTTGGTGTTCAAAATAAACTACAAAAACAATGAAATACAAAAGTAACAACAACAATGAATTACAATGAAATACATAAGAAATTATAAAAACAATAGAACACATAAGGAATAACCTGGCTCTTCCAAATTGTATTGTTGTATTATTATTCCAAATGGTCTAAAGAACATATATGTAGTGAAAACCAATGTTTAATTATGAAGAATATATGATTTATGGGTAAAAATATGAATTGTATGACTTTATTTGCATAAATTACCATAAATATGCAAATTAATAATTTGTTGACAAAATTAAAATTACCATTGCATTATATACACTTCACTCAACATACGTTGACTTAATTTTTGGTTAAATCCTTAGTTATTCATTAATGCGATATATTTAAAAACGGTGTGTTTCTTTTATTTGTAAAGCGTAAATCTGGATATAACAATTGAAAGGATTAACTTTGATGATCACTTTCAAATTGTTTATGATATTTCATTTACCTGCGACGGGCCCTTTTCCGTAAAGCTCCATTCTCATGCTTATGTGTCCTTGCCAGGTAACAGGAAGCACGCGTACGTAGCGGCACACTAACGGGGCGGGAAGGGCGTTACGGACTACTGTATCACGGTCAGAATTGCCTGTAAACACCTGTTAAGAGACGACAAAACACTGTTCATTATTCAAAGGTAAATACAAAATCAAATTAAATCAAAACAATATGAAATTCTTTTCGATGTTGGTTATCAAGGAGGAAACGTAGCAGAGTCATTATCAACATGACTCACAGTAGGGTAAAACAAAGAGTGCCACGAGCGTCCATTGACGGAACAAACGCATGTTACAGATCATGCAGAACTTGATTTGAGGGGTAATGTATAACATAAAATAACTCTTACCACATCTGATCCAGAGTTATCTTTAACCGTCTTAAAGGTCACACCGTCACTGCTGAAGGCGACTTTGTAGCTCTTCACCCATTGGGGATGATCCTGACGTCCTTGAATTGCTAAGGCAACGACCCGATATGAGGATTTGAGATCAATCTGAAAATTTACAAATAAACATGGTGATTTAGTCAAAACGTTTCACAATAAAATACAACTGAGTTAGTGTAAGTTTTTTTATTCACAGGACAGATACAATTTACACTTTTATTGTTAAATCCCGAGTAATAAGATTAAAATCTGTACCCTAATGGGTTTAAAACGCTTATACAATAGCAACATCTTGAGGGTGCGATTTTCCACGTAAAAGTTGGGTCTGCACCTTTTGGGGCCCACACATGCAACCTTTTGGTGCAGTTTTACCCCAATTTGAAGTGCAGAATTGCACCTTTCAGGGTTATGCTATTTGAATATTGTTTTGCACTCTTATTGCATCTTTATTTCTTAGTGTGTAGGTAACTTTAACTTTGTAACGTCCATGCTTCTATGGTAATGTTATTGTAATATTGTTTTGCACTCTTATTGCATCTTTATTTCTTAGTGTGTAGGCACTTTAACTTTGTAACGTCCATGCTTCTAGGGTAATGCTATTGTAATATTGTTTTGCACTCTCATCGTATCTGTATTTCTTAGTGTGTAGGTAAACATGTATAACTTTGTAACGCCCATGCTTCTGTAGCATGTTTTACAACGCAAAGAAACATATCAAACAATTATTAGTTGATCGTTAAATTCTGCTTAATATACTAAACCTGTTTTATTCAGAATAATTATTGAAATGATAATCGAACCTGGAGCCATTGGTTTGCGTCATTCCTGCGTGCACTCCAGGCTCCCCTCCCTTGACCAGAGCGAACCACATTCAACCGGCATCGTCTAGCCCCATGCTGCGCATCGTACTCAGTCGACGCCGTCAAACTCGAATCAGGGATGGCGTTAGTTTCAAGTCCAAGGGGAACGGAAGATTCTTCAAAACAAACATTAAACTTGGCTTGTAAAGAAAATTGTATTGATGTTGAATGGCGGTAGAGGAAATATCACGCAAAGATCTTTTCCGAGAGATTCAAAATATGATTTGTTGTGTTCTTTGACCTGCAAAGTTACTTATCTTTACACTTGTTTTCATCTAAGCTCGAATATAAATTGTGGCTTTTCGAAGAACAATGTACTATATATGTTTACAAGACAAGTAATAGTGACATTAAATTATAATCTCGTTTAGCAAGCGCTTTTTGGGGGTTCAAATTGGTGTTTAAAAATGACTTCTACCACGAGACTTATAGAATCACTTTAATATGTTTTCATATGTTTCTCCCAAATCCCAAATCCCCCCCCCCCCCCCCCCTCCCCCTCCTCCGCGATTTGTTTTCTTCTCCGGAACGCGTAAAGATGACGCCCCACTGCTTGGTGACTTTTTTTCTTTTGAGTCTTGCGCATCTTTTAAAAATCCTTTTTTGGGAAAATCGGACCTATCGTTACAAAGTCACGTGACCTTTTGTCTATGCATGTCAGACCGAAAATCACTCAATTTCGTGATTTTTGTAAAAAACATATTGAAATATCAGTTTTCGTAAAAAGAGATATATCATTGGTTATTTGGTCTTGTTTATATTTTAGGTGTTTGTTTTGGTGTTCAAAATAAACTACAAAAACAATGAAATACAAAAGTAACAACAACAATGAATTACAATGAAATACATAAGAAATTATAAAAACAATAGAACACATAAGGAATAACCTGGCTCTTCCAAATTGTATTGTTGTATTATTATTCCAAATGGTCTAAAGAACATATATGTAGTGAAAACCAATGTTTAATTATGAAGAATATATGATTTATGGGTAAAAATATGAATTGTATGACTTTATTTGCATAAATTACCATAAATATGCAAATTAATAATTTGTTGACAAAATTAAAATTACCATTGCATTATATACACTTCACTCAACATGCGTTGACTTAATTTTTGGTTAAATCCTTAGTTATTCATTAATGCGATATATTTAAAAACGGTGTGTTTCTTTTATTTGTAAAGCGTAAATCTGGATATAACAATTGAAAGGATTAACTTTGATGATCACTTTCAAATTGTTTATGATATTTCATTTACCTGCGACGGGCCCTTTTCCGTAAAGCTCCATTCTCATGCTAATGTGTCCTTGCCAGGTAACAGGAAGCACGCGTACGTAGCGGCACACTAACGGGGCGGGAAGGGCGTTACGGACTACTGTATCACGGTCAGAATTGCCTGTAAACACCTGTTAAAAGACGACAAAACACTGTTCATTATTCAAAGGTAAATACAAAATCAAATTAATTCAAAACAATATGAAATTCGTTTCGATGTTGGTTATCAAGGAGGAAACGTAGCAGAGTCATTATCAACATGACTCACAGTAGGGTAAAACAATGAGTGCCACGAGCGTCCATTGACGGAACAAACGCATGTTACAGATCATGCAGAACTTGATTTGAGGGGTAATGTATAACATAAAATAACTCTTACCACATCTGATCCAGAGTTATCTTTAACCGTCTTAAAGGTCACACCGTCACTGCTGAAGGCGACTTTGTAGCTCTTCACCCATTGGGGATGATCCTGACGTCCTTGAGTTGCTAAGGCAACGACCCGATATGAGGATTTGAGATCAATCTGAAAATTTACAAATAAACATGGTGATTTAGTCAAAACGTTTCACAATAAAATACAACTGAGTTAGTGTAAGTTTTTTTATTCACAGGACAGATACAATTTACACTTTTATTGTTAAATCCCGAGTAATAAGATTAAAATCTGTACCCTAATGGGTTTAAAACGCTTATACAATAGCAACATCTTGAGGGTGCGATTTTCCACGTAAAAGTTGGGTCTGCACCTTTTGGGGCCCACACATGCAACCTTTTTGTGCAGTTTTACCCCAATTTGAAGTGCAGAATTGCACATTTCAGGGTTATGCTATTTTAATATTGTTTTGCACTCTTATTGCATCTTTATTTCTTAGTGTGTAGGTAACTTTAACTTTCTAACGTCCATGCTTCTATGGTAATGCTATTGTAATATTGTTTTGCACTCTTATTGCATCTCTATTTCTTAGTGTGTAGGTCACTTTAACTTTGTAACGTCCATGCTTCTAGGGTAATGCTAATGTAATATTGTTTTGCACTCTCATCGTATCTGTATTTCTTAGTGTGTAGGTAAACATGTATAACTTTGTAACGTCCATGCTTCTGTAGCATGTTTTACAACGCAAAGAAACATATCAAACAATTATTAGTTGATCGTTAAATTCTGCTTAATATACTAAACCTGTTTTATTCAGAATAATTATTGAAATGATAATCGAACCTGGAGCCATTGGTTTGCGTCATTCCTGCGTGCACTCCAGGCTCCCCTCCCTTGACCAGAGCGAACCACATTCAACCGGCATCGTCTAGCCCCATGCTGCGCATCGTACTCAGTCGATGCCGTCAAACTCGAATCAGGGATGGCGTTAGTTTCAAGTCCAAGGGGAAGGGAAGATTCTTCAAAACAAACATTATACTTGGCTTGTAAAGAAAATTGTATTGATGTTGAATGGCGGTAGAGGAAATATCACGCAAAGATCTTTTCCGAGAGATTCAAAATATGATTTGTTGTGTTCTTTGACCTGCAAAGTTACTTATCTTTACACTTGTTTTCCTCTAAGCTCGAATACAAATTGTGGCTTTTCGAAGAACAATGTATTATATATGTTTACAAGACAAGTAATAGTGACATTAAATTATAATCTCGTTTAGCAAGCGCTTTTTGGGGGTTCAAATTGGTGTTTAAAAATGACTTCTACCACAAGACTTATAGAATCACTTTAATATGTTTTCATATGTTTAACCCAAATAATGGCGGGGGGCATAATGCCCCCCCCCCCCCCCCCCCCCATCCGCGATTTGTTTTCTTCTCCGGAACGCGTAAAGATGACGCCCCACTGCTTGGTGACTTTTTTTCTTTTGAGTCTTGCGCATCTTTAAAAAATTCTTTTTTGGGAAAATCGGACCTATCGTTACAAAGTCACGTGACCTTTTGTCTATGCATGTCAGACCGAAAATCACTCAATTTCGTGATTTGTGTAAAAAACATATTGAAATATCAGTTTTCGTAAAAAGAGATATATCATTGGTTATTTGGTCTTGTTTATATTTTAGGTGTTTGTTTTGGTGTTCAAAATAAACTACAAAAACAATAAAATACAAAAGTAACAACAACAATGAATTACAATGAAATACATAAGAAATTATAAAAACAATATAACACATAAGGAATAACCTGGCTCTTCCAAATTGTATTGTTGTATTATTAAATTATATGTAGTGAAATCCAATGTTTAATTATGAAGAATATATGATTTATGGGTAAAAATATGAATTGTATGACTTTATTTGCATAAATTACCATAAATATGCAAATTAATAATTTGTTGACAAAATTAAAATTACCATTGCATTATATACACTTCACTCAACATGCGTGCATTTTTCACGAAGATCGGCCGCTTCGCGGCCGAGATCTTAAGGGGGGCCATAATGCCCCCCCCCCCCCCTCCCCGGCGGTAGAAAGACCTCAAATAGCCCGGCCTTTTTAGGGTTAAACAAAATTTACTTGCAGGCCCTGAGCCACGAAAACAAAGAAGAAAGGCCCATTTTGTAACGGTCTCGGGTCCACTTTTTATCTAATCGAGTGATCTCAGGCAACAATCGATTTTCTTAAGGGGCACTGACAGTGGTGACATGTTTGCACACTTATATTATAATATGGGGAATCCAACAAGCAAAATTAAAGACTATTGTACTCAAAATTATAGTTCAAAAACAATCATATCGAGAAACATAAAATTGTACATCTTTAGCAAGTCAACATTCAAAAACGCATTTGTTCAAAGGTATACTGGCTTACGCATTTTTTATTTTAAAGGTAGATATTGTGCTGCTTTCCTAACAAACTAATGAAAGCTTTTTATTTTATTCAGCTTCATAGTTAAAAGGAACTTTTGCGGAAAATCAGAATTAAGTTGTTTTTAAACTTGAATTTTGAATTTTAGTGAATACTTTTGATGTATCAAAAGGCATATTACGCTTGAATGACATGAACTATTTTGACTCTAAAATCAAGTGTCAATTCAACTTTATCATAAATGAAAAAATAAAGAGATAGTTAATTTTTGGTTAAATCCTAAGTTATTCATTAATGCGATATATTGAAAAACGGTGTGTTTCTTTTATTTGTAAAGCGTAAATCTGGATATAACAATTGAAAGGACCCCTTTGATGATCACTTTCAAATTGTTTATGATATTTCATTTACCTGCGACGGGCCCTTTTCCGTAAAGCTCCATTCTCATGCTGATGTGTCCTTGCCAGGTAACAGGAAGCACGCGTACGTAGCGGCACACTAGCGGGGCGGGGAGTTCGTTCCGAACCACTGAATCACGGTCAGAATTGCCTGAGAAGACCTTTAAAGAAAGGGCAATATTCTTGACATATTCAAATGTAATACAACAATTGAAAAAAGAGATATAATGTAAAAAAATAAAGTAAATTATTAATGTACATGAATGTGCTATTTAAATTGCATATAGCAAATACACTGTTACATGACATGATGTATAATAATTGGATCATAGCGACCATTACAACGATGAGCCGCTAACGTGAAGAAACGCTGAAAGCTTAACAAGTTGGTATTTCATCATTTGTTTGTGTTTAAGTATAAGTAGTACGAGAAAATTGTATCATTGAGTGGTTTTAAGAAAAACATGCAATTTGACTTACCACATCTGATCCGGAGCTATCTTTGACTGTGATAAAGTTCACACTGTCAATGCTGTAGGCGACTTTGTAGCTCTTTACCCATTGGTTATAATCCTGACGTCCTTGTGTTGCCAAGGCAACGACCCGATATGGGGATTTGAGATCAATCTGAAACGGGGCAAAACAATTAAAGGGATAGTTGAGTTTTGGTATAGAGGGCGCTACACACAATATTTTTTTGTGAGATAATGAAAAACTGGGTGTCAAATTCGAAAGACAGAATAAACTTTATTTGATCGAAATCGGTTCAGAAATGGCTGAAATATCAAAAAACATAACCATTTGTAATAATTGTGGGGCCCCACAATTATTCGATAATTAGGAACCAGCCGTTAAATTTTTTGTTTAAATGCTTCCTCTTTACAAAAATTAACAAAAGAGGTTTTTAAATAGTTATTGATTATTTCTCTATCTAATAACTATTTTAACAAAACATCACATGCACAATATTTTATCTAAAGTGGTTGAAACCGATGAGTGTTTAGAGAGCGCCCTCTTGAGTTGTAACAGCTCTTTTTATTTTTTAATGATAACAAGCTTTTTACTTAGTCATTTGTAATTTTTAATTAATGGTAGAGTTATAACTATTAGTTTGTAATGTAATGGTGCAGGTTTTGGTTACTAAAATTCAGTTTGACCAAAACTGTACTGTCTTTACCAGAACTCAACTATCCCTTAAGTTTGATCGTGATAATTGTGTCCACTTTTATAGAATATTGCCCCACTGTAACATCTTGTATTGCATAAAGAAACATATCGAAGTTCAATATAATATGTACATGTATCATTCTGAATCAATAATGATACAACTGGAATAATGCAAGTTTCCCTCAGTATTACACCAAAATCACATCAAACATTTGATAATTATTTATACATAAACAAGTGTTATTTTAAAGTACAAGTCGAATGAGTACATAATCTTACCTGGAGCCATTGCTTTGCGTCATTCCTGCGTGCACTCCAAGCTCCCGTCCCTTGACCAGAACGAACCACATTCAACCGGCCTCGTCTAGCCCCATGCTGCGCATTGTACTCAGTCGACGCGGTCAGACTCGAATCAGGGATAGCATTAGACTCAAGTCCAAGGGGCTGACCAGCTGCAGCAGCTGTGCAAATATGCAATTAACACGAATATGATGGCATTAAAGACTATTGTTGATACATTTAATGATTATAATGTTGACCAAAAAACATAAATCTCTAACAGAATGGCGAATACTCTTCTGTATTGCTACCGTCACCCGGGATGAATTGTATATACATTCATGTTTTTGCTAGATGCATGCATGTAACACAATTAATGATATGGTATTATAACGCTTACCAAAACAATTTAATTAGAATTATACAATAAAGAACGCAAACAAAAATTATAATGCTGTGTTTTATTGAAATGGGCGATTCCATATAACATATAATCTTCCCCAATAATGTTATCGAAAGATTTTAAGATGTTATCTAATTATGTTTGTCTTAATAATATAATATTCATATCCCGCTATCTGACACAGTTCGTCAATCACCCGGCGACTGGCCAGTTTTGCGCAGTTTCAACTACGGTAACCACTTCAGCAATAGCCTAAAATTTGGTAGCATAAATCGTCGAATAAAACTCATCATTACTCACCCTTAACAAAGATGGTGTAGCTTCCGGTGCAAGTGTTCCCGACATTGTCCGTGGCCTTACACACTATCTTACACGGACCTGGTTTAATGCGGTACTTCCCGGGAGTCGGCTCGCACTCAACGGTGACAGGCCCACTGACGTCTTGAGCGGTCAAGCCTTCAATGTTCCAGAGGTAATTAGGAGACCCATCAGTTATGACGAGGTGTATATCATCTCGCTCTTCAATTGTCGGGCAAGATTTGTCTGCACAATAGAGGAAAAAACAAAAAACGTATAATAATGTTATTATTTTTAGTATGCGTATGTGTGTAGTAATGGTGGTATTTTATATCCTTTTCAATAAAACACTCATTTCAAGAGCTAATAATATCTGTACATTTTCCCTCATGGTACTAATATTGTACAGACGGAAATTGTGACTTTAAAGGTAAGTCAGTCATCGACAAAGTCCTCGATCGCATCCCCCTTCATTGAAAGATTACAGCGATACCGGAATCAAATGATCCATGATCAAATACTATTAAAGAAAAATCGCTAAAAAACTGTTTACTTAGATATCTGAAAATACAGAATATTGCTTTAAATTGAAGGCATATCAATACAGCGGCCAACAATGATCGAATGCTAAAAGAGATCTAGTATGCCTAACATTGTCCAAACCATCAAAATCCAATCGGAAGTCCAGCGGTTACCTCATACATTGTTTTATTCGTGTATTAAACGCATGGGACAGGTATTATGGTACTTACTACTTCGAATTTCCATTTCGTTAACAAGATATTTACGATTGAAGTATTCAGGTGTAAAAATATACACTGGATTGTCGTAAGCGTGTACAAAGTCAGTGCAATGAGTCAGGAAATATTGCTTTGCATTTTTTGCTCATGACTCGGCCATATAACGTATATTCAACTTGAAATGATCACATAATACCCATGGTCATGTCAGATAATCCCAATATATATTGTATCAACCATTCATCACTTTGTGCACGTGTCAAAAAAGTTACTGGATCCATTTACGGGCTACTTACCCGCACATTCATCCGGAGTTTCCCACGATGGTGATTTACTGTTACCCTGCAAGGCACACCTGATCTTAGCCTTCGTCCCAGGCTGGTATCCGTCATTGCATGACACGCTTGCCGTATTATCGATCAAGGTTTTACCTTTCTTATCTAGTATGGATCGACCGTTTGCTGGGTTTGGTGGAGCGCCACAACTTTGAGCTGTTATAAGTACATACATATTCATGTTACTTGTAAGCAATTAAAAAAAGAAAAAAATTAAATAAAGATGCACGTAACAATAGCTTCATTAACATGAAAGGGCGACGCCCAGAAAACTATTTACTTAGATATCTGAAAATACAGAATATTGCTTTGGAATGAAGGAATGGGGCTGACAGTCATGGCCTGAATGCTGAAAGGGACAGTTAAATTTTGGTATAAAGGGCGCTTTAAGAAATACATTTCTTGTGAGGTAATGACAATCTGAGTGTAAAATTGTAAAGAGCACAATATGTCAATGATGTAATCAACTCTTTTGGATATAAATCGGTTAAGAAACAGCATATATAATCTGATTGTTAATGTGGGGGCCATTCTGTAATTAATTACTTTTACAAATCTTTTAATATTTGCACATTTTTTTGAAAATATAATATATTGGCTTTAAAATAGTTTTTGATGATCTCTCTATTAAATACTTATTTTAACCTTACATTCATTTGTGTTAAAGGCTGCTTTTATAATGAAAACAGCCCCGTCAAGTAGCTGTTTATGGTCCTTTCACAACTGGATTAATGAGGGGATTAAGCTCAAAGGATTAAGAGAGGGACTTTGAATGACATCGGGTGGACCGTGGGAACGGCCCTTCCAAGTTCAGAGGGGATTAAAGTTCATGGACCTCTTGTATAGAATAAGAAAGAAAGAAAAGAAGTGATAAAGAGAGAAAGAAAGAGAAATCCGTGTAAATGTTTTACTACCATTCTTGAATCATTGAACTATAATGAAAATTACAAGGTTTAATTACTACAATTATTTTGGAACAAAACTGTTATATCCATTTAAGGTCTGTCAGTTGTTGGACTACTCACCCGTACAGGCATCGGGAGTTTCCCAGGACGGTGATTTACTACCACCCTGCAAGGCGCACCTGATCGTAGCCTTCTTCCCTGGCAGGTACCCGTCATTGCAGGACACGCTCGCCGTGTTACCGATCAAGTTTTTACCTTTCTTATCTAGTATGGATCGACCGTTCGCTGGGTTTGGTGGAGCGCCACAACTTTGAGCTGTTATAAGTACATACATATTCATGTTACTTGTAAGCAATTAAAAAAAGAAAAAATTAAATAAAGATGCACGTAACAATAGCTACATTAACATGAAAGGGCGACGCCCAGAAAACTATTTACTTAGATGTCTGAAAATACAGAATATTGCTTTGGAATGAAGGAATGGGGCTGACAGTCATGGCCTGAATGCTGAAAGGGACAGTTAAAATTTGGTATAAAGGGCGCTTTAAGAAATACATTTCTTGTGAGGTAATGACAATCTGAGTGTAAAATTGTAAAGAGCACAATATGTCAATGATGTAATCAACTCTTTTGGATATAAATCGGTTAAGAAACAGCATATATATCGGATTGTTAATGTGGGGGCCATTCTGTAATTAATTACTTTTAAAAATCTTTTAATATTTGCACATTTTTTTGAAAATATAATAGATTGGCTTTAAAATAGTTTTTGATGATCTCTCTATTAAATACTTATTTTAACCTTACATTCATTTGTGTTAAATGCTGCTTTTATAATGAAAACAGCCCCGTCACTTATCCGTGTAAATGTTTTACTACCATTCTTGAATCATTGAACTATAATGAAAATTACAAGGTTTAATTACTAAAATTATTTTTGAACAAAACTGTACTATCCATTTAAGGTCTGTCAGTTGTTGGACTACTCACCCGTACAGGCATCGGGAGTTTCCCAGGACGGTGATTTACTACCACCCTGCAAGGCGCACCTGATCGTAGCCTTCTTCCCTGGCAGGTACCCATTGTTGCAGGACACGCTCGCCGTGTTACCGATCAAGTTTTTACCTTTCTTATCTAGTATGGATCGACCGTTCGCTGGGTTTGGTGGAGCGCCACAACTTTGAACTGTTATAAGTACATACATATTCATGTTACTTGTAAGCAATACAACAAAATAAAGATGCACGTAACCATAGCTTTATTAACGTGAAAGGGCGACGCCCAGAAAACTATTTACTTAGATATCTGAAAATACAGAATATTGCTTTGGAATGAAGGCAATGGGGCTAACAGTCATGGCCTGAATGCTGAAAGGGACAGTTAAGTTTTGGTATAAAGGGCGCTTTAAGAAATAAATTTTTTGTGAGGTAATGGCAATCTGAGTGTAAAATTGTAATAGCACAATATTATAATGACAGAATCAACTCTATTGGATATAAATCGGTTAATAAACAGCTAAAATATCTGATTGTAATAAATGTGGGGGACCATTCTGTAATTAAATACTTTAGAAAATCTCTTAAAATCTGAAAAAATTGTTGTAAATATAATATATTGGCTTTTAAATAGTTTGTGATGATCTCTCTATTAAATACTTATTTTAACCTTACATACATTTGTGTTGAAGGCTGCTTTTATAATGAAAACAGCCCCGTCACTTACCCGTGTAAATGTTTTACTACCATTCTTGAATCATTGAACTATAATGAAAATTACAAGGTTTAATTACTAAAATTATTTTTGAACAAAACTGTACTATCCATTGAAGGTCTGTCAGTTGTTGGACTACTTACCCGTACAGGCATCGGGAGTTTCCCAGGACGGTGATTTACTATCACCCTGCAAGGCGCACCTGATCGTAGCCTTCTTCCCTGGCAGGTACCCATTGTTGCAGGACACGCTCGCCGTGTTACCGAACAAGGTGTTACCCTTCTTATCTAGAATACTTTCACCGTTTGATGGGTTTGGTGGATCGCCACAGCTTTGACCTGTTAAAAGTACATGAAGTTATTAACATGTACGTTACAAAACATTATAAAACGGCTCCGGTAAATTCAGTAACGTGATTCGCTAATACCGATCACGTGGGCATTGATTACTTTTTACCAACTGCACCACCGTGCCGATACTGCGCAACCACCATGCCGATACCGCGCAACAATCGTGCAGAAGGTGTGCAACCCCGCGACGTCACAATGCTTGTTTACATAGTTCTACGAAGACAAACTCGCGAAAGTGAAACAAAAAGATGTAAAATGCTTCGTTTTGTAAATTATCTGTTCTGTAGTAAATAAATCGTAGCAGTTTCGTAAATTATATGGTGTGTGGTTTGATATGGTTAAATTTTGGAATTGAAATGCATAACATTCTTTGATAATTCTCACTTTGATGGGAAAATATTCGGCAATGTCCCATCAACTGCATTTGATCCAGTGCTGAGCTGCAAAGTCAAATTCAGTGAAGCGAGTGCAGTAGTGATGATTAATTTGGTAAATAGACTGGGATACTAATTGTGGCAAGTCTGTTTTCAATAATCCAGCAAAATAAAACAATCCGTGGTTGAGCTCGTTTTATAAAACAAATAATACTACGGCCTTATTATCATGCATCATGTAAATGCATCACACTCTCGGGCTATGTTAGCTGTGCGCATGGGCACTCGGCTTACGCCTCGTGCGTAATGCACAACTAACATAGCCCTCGCGTGCAATACATTTACACAATGTACTCTAGACCGTGTATTATTTGTATAATACACGTGTAAGCAATAACGCAAACCAAATAAACCAAGTTGCACGTAACAAAAGCAAAAGCACAAACTACAAGCCAACGAATACTGTGTTGAAATCAAGTTTGTTGTTCTTGCATTGAATAACACATTCATCCAAAATAGACTAATAGACAACGAAACTAGAGAGGAAAAGGGACTCATAATGACATAAGTAATACATGTACACGGAAAGAAAGAAACACAAAACAACACATGCAAAAACAACATATACTTACGGACACAACTGGGTGTCTTTGCTGTCCAGATCGGGTATAATTCAGAGTCCACATCGCACTTTGCTGTGCTCTTTCCCTTCAATTCGAAACCGGGATCGCAGACGAATGTGACCACGGCCTCTAGTTTGTACTTGTTCTTCACATTTTTGATGGCGCCATTGGCGGGGGCATCCGGTGCGTCACAGTCTGGCAAATCATCGAACCAGAAACAACAAAATACGAGGTTTGAACAAATATTTTTCAATTTTGTCCTGTACACGCACTGTGCAAAGTCAAAATAAATTGCTGTTGTTGCTTTTTGTGGGGCTCGTGGTGTTTGACCGAATACTATAGTTTGCCCGAAACAAGGAGTTAATTTTGACCAACAATGTTATGCTTCTGCACGAGGAAGAGATGGTTTGCTCGAAAATTATGTGATTGTTTCCCGCACGAGGGGATTATACACAATAAGACAAAATGGGTCAAATCTGCACCTTTTTTTTGCCACACTGGCAGCACATTTATAGGCGCACATTTGCACCTTTAAATGAATGGATAAGCAATCAATGGAAATATTATCGGAAATTAATTTGCGCTCATTCAAAGGTGGAACTTTGCACCTGTAGGTATGGTGTTTAGTTGCACTTTAGTTTAATGTGCAACGTTAAACTCACAGTGGTGAGAGTGGCATGTTAGGATGCTACATTGCACCCAAAAGATGCAACGATGCACTTTAACCCGAAGGTGCAACTTTTTTTTGTCAATATAAAGGTGCAAATGTGCGCCTATAAAGGTGCTGTCAGTGTGGCAAAAAAAGGGTGAATACTTGACCTTTTTTTTCTTAGTGTGTATGCCGTATGCGAAAATAAATGATGCAGAATATCAGTAAGTAACCGTATAATGTGAAGTACCGCAAGATATTGTTTATATTGTGATATTGTCAATATTTCTGATACACTGCAACTGATCTTGTTTGCAGAATAAACCATTTTTGGGGTCCATAGCGATAGTAATATCCTCCAACAACTTTTTTTTTGTAGAAATGTGTGAAATAATACGAATAATAAATAAACGTGATTAAAGTTAAAGACATGATGATAAAAACAAATCTGTACTTTTAAACTGTTTTGGGTTACACTGGTTGATACGCTTAAATGGAATAAACACGCTGGTGCCATATAATGAATTGTCAACAACTATTATTATACCGTGTACATTAAAATATTGTTGAAATATTAATGTCATATAATGATAATGCACTCGCCACGCCATATTTTGTTTTGTATTTAAAAATGGTGCAATTCGAGCAATACAAATACATTATTAGATTATTATAGATTTCAGCGAAAAAACAGTCGCAGTCATTTTGCCTATTCAGAACCAATTTTTAAGAGGCTTTATGTTGTAAGCATAACGCATATTAATCCCTTCAAAAATGCATTATTCACGTACTTATGTTCTAAGAAAATGTCAGATTATTCAAGTCATTATTTAAAAATAAATAGTGATGTGCATTTATATGCAGCAAGACAATCACCCAAAATGATTATCAAGTAGTCCAGAATTATGGAATAATGATCCATCTGAAATACAGTCATGTTTGTAATCCGTTTTTCGCCGTTTAATTAGCAAGGTATTGTAGGTACATGTTTGCATGTGTGTACAGGGTGTATGCATAATAGCGTTTATGTTTTACATTAAAATCACTAACATAAGGATGTGCTTTCTTTTGATTCCAGACACTTTAATGTGTGTGTTGGATTTATATGTCCATTGTATGTCTTTGATAATACGTTTTATGTAAGTGTAGCAAATAATAAATTTGACTTGAAAATTCAAATTGAACAAAAATGTATAAATATAATAATCATTTGTGTGTGATTTGAAAACTTTTGTTAAAGATCCAGCTTACTATAAAACTAACTGGCTTTCGACCGCCAAGAACATAATTATGAAATATTGTTAAAGTTCCCCAATCTGATACCTCACTTATATATTACTTTACCTCTTAACGTGCCAGGGATTTTAATGCTCTATGGCATTTGTGTGCATTGTAACTCGCAAAAATGCGAGCTTGGCACGTTAAGAGTTAAAGAATAATAATATGTTGCCAGATATTTACCTGGTAATGCAAGCAGACTGGCTTGGGCGCCCCAGAAAATGGCTGCCAGGACGGTGCCGGCAATCCACAACTTGGTGCTCCCCATGCTGATGGACCGACTTCAGACTCGATGCACTGTGATAGAAGATAAAACGACGGGAAAAACACAACCTCAACAGTGGTGTTGGTAGACTCCTTCTGACAGCTCTTAGAGAATGTGGTCATACTTAAATGCTTTTCATAACAATACAAGATGGTCGACGTGTCAAATGTTAACACATTTTGTTTTAATCGAAAAATAAAATTCGAAAGCTGATTATTAAATTGTGCTTTGAAGGTTAAAGACACTTATCTTCATGGATTTCATACCAAGTTTTCTACGAAACTAGTTTTGCTCTCTTTTGTATGTTTACGGAATGCCCTAAATATAGGAATAATAGCAAGTGTGAACACCCTGTGTTATTATGATTGAAAATTACTTCGAATTTCTTAATGAGACATAATTATTGGAAATTCTAGGTACCAAACACAAAGTGCGTAATGTACCTTTCAGTTGAAGGTCATAGATCTTTACAAGTTGATGCTTTCTCTACTTTCTAAGTTAAGAATAATTATCTTCAAAGATGTAATGCCAATTGTTCCACGAAACAATCTTTGTTCTCTTTTGTATGCATATTGGACGCCCTAAGTATTGAAATAACAGCAAGTGTTTGCACCTTTTGTTATTTGATTGAAAATTAGACCTAATGGAAATTCAAGGTACCAAACACAAAGCGTGTAATACACCTTTTAGTTGAAGGTCATTGATGAGCATTTCAGCACTAGCATTGCTATATCTTTTGTATTTGCTGTGAAAACACTGATCAATTATTAATACAAAGACTTTATATGGTAATTAAACAGACAAAATACCATAAATGTATGAACTTAGTTTAAAATGATAGGTGAGTGTTTAATATGTTTTAGGAATTATCCCGTTCATTTTGGTTCAACGATTTTTTTCAAGAGGTTTTATGGGAGAAATAAAATGCGAAGCGGCTGTTCCCGTTAGCGCGAACATGGATTGTATATTGGAGTGTGATCAACGCAAGGCAAGTGTGATATTATTTTCCACTTGGTCTGTCTCACACCAAAACACATGGGGTGTTTCACAAGGATCAAAGTTAACCTTAACTCAAAGTTGGACCGTACGTCCATGAAAAGCCGTTTGTTTATTTGTAAACTTGTTGAAAGTTATTTTGACATGTTTACATTGGCATTACGCTTCTACACCATCAATTACTATTCACTCATTTTTGGGTCTAATGATACATTCTTTAAAATACATTTCGATAAAAGTTATAACAGGCAACGTATTAAAATAATGTGTCACGCATAATAATGTTTGCGATTTATTTATCGCCTAATGTGATTTAAAATCATCTCTAAGCGCTTTACATTCTTACCCCGGTCATCGGACACACACTCACAATAAATCCGCACATGACGTGCACTTTCTGCTCCCTTTGGAGCAATTAATTCTGGCAGCCCTATGGCCTATTGCATACACGTCCTACTCATATATACACCTAGTTAGAGAGCAGCAAAAGTGGATTAATTGTCTTGCTGAAGGGAAATCGCAGTGGGTTGGGTTCGAACTCGGGATCTCACGTATCGGAGAGCATGCGCTCTACCAATCTTGCCACACCACGTCCACTGTTCTTTGTATGTACTTGATTAGAAAAAAAACCCTCTTTGATCTATTAACACCAAACTGAAAACGGTGGCGTCACATGCCTTCTTAAAGTGAGGCCTGTAAAGTGTCTAACTCCACGAAAATTACTTTGAGCTTCCTCGTTTCTCTTCTACCTTGTGGTTTAGCTTCTGGTAAGAGAATAATAAAATAGGGTTAGATTTTTTCAAATGCCCATTTAGTATGATGATACCTATCATTCAGCTCAAAAGCGTTAACAAACGGTCATGAACCTCATAAACGTCCGTTGTAAAAGTTAACGCATTTTTTCGCTTTTTTAACCAGGAAAGCAGTGTTTTTTTTATGAACCTTTTACACATCACTCGGACATATCTTACAATGATTTGGGTACAGGATTGAAGTCTCAAATGTCATTTTGGGCAATATCTTACACTTTACAGGCCTCACTTTAAATAACATTATACATCTAAATAGTTCAAGGACTAAATGATTTAAAATATTGTATTTGGGAATTGATGTGCAAGGCATGAGTTGTTAAATGTTTAGTGCGGATTTTCTCAAATATAACAAAAACACAGGTGCAGACAAAAACTAATATTATATATCAGTTCAATCATTAGATTTATGAAAGAAAGGCGGTGCCTTTTCTCAATTATCGATCAGCAAAAATGTGATTATTACATTCCACTAATTGTATTTAAATGCATGCATCGTGTGACATGTAATTGATTTATTTTAACTTAATTCTATTTAATCTATGTTCACTTTTATTTCAACAAGAACGACGTATAAAACATGGCAAATAAAGCAACACACATACATTGTTAGATGTTCTTTAAATGCCCATTTAGTATGACGATATCTATCATTGATAATCATTTAGCTCAATAGCGTTACTGAACGGTCAAACAACTCATAAATGTTATACAGTAGTTCGTTGTAAAGACTGCCGCAAATTTTTGTTTTTTAAACTAGGAAAGCAGTGTTTTTTTCAATGAAACTTTTGCACATAATTTTGACATATCTTAAAATGATTTTGGTATAGGATTGAAATATCATATGTCATTTGGGCAATTTATGGCACTTTACAGGTGCACCTTTAATTGCATGCATCGTTTGTCATGATTTGTTTTAAATTTAATTCTATTTAATCTATGTTCAATATTATTTTGATAAGAACAACGTATAAAACATGGCAAAAAGGCAACGTATATGATATAGAGAATATAGATCTCAAAAACACATTACATTAATTCGCAGAGGATCAAATGAACAAAAGTTTTGACACAAACGTATGTACAATTCATCCATAAAATAACAACCTGGGCACCTGGTCTAGTCGTGGCTAACACAAAACAAAATAATACATACGCAAAATTAAAAAAAAATTAAAACATAGATCATACTCAAATTAGAAGAAAAATTTGTCGATTAACTTGTCTAAAATAGTACATTGCACGTGCTCACTAAACTCCCAAGGCTTCTACAAGTAATTTCTAAATTGAACGGAATGTAAGAACAGTTTACAGAATAAGGATGCAGTTGAATATGCTACAGAACCGGTTTAGGTGCTGGCCAAACATAATCTAAGTAACCCAAACCGTTAAAGAGGAATTCCACTCCAGAAATGTGATGTTTGCTATAAAATGAGGTGAATATGAAGAATCATGATCGAAAATCTGAGTCAAAACGGTAGAGCAATAAAAAAGTTATGACAGAATGAACTTTGCTCCGATTTTTAGAATCGTTCGGAATTGCTATCGATCGTGACGTCACTTGCGAGCTGCAGCCATTTTGACTTCTACATGGAAATCTTACAAAATTTAAATTTTCTTCGTAACAAAGCAAATTTATGAGCTTAAAAATTCCAATGAGGTAGGCCCATCGATATTCTTCTATGAATTCGTGAAAACAAGTAGAGAAAAATTAATTTTTAGCAACGAAAATGAGAAATAAGTGTATTTTCATGTACTAAAGCCATGGCGAGTTGCTCGTGAATGATGCTGCATATGGCGGCAATTTTGAAACGATCGCTCATTACTACATGATGTTCAAAGTATAACTCCCGTGTTTCTTGTCCGATTTTGATCAAATTCTCACCAATTATTCCTCTTGTTCTGCTTATTCAAATAATGAATAGTTTTATCAGGCCCGGAATACCCCTTTAAGTTATTATCAAACTAACATTTATTGGCATCCTAGAACGGTACAAAGAAAAACAACAACATCATATAAACTACTAAGTTACAGGGTGTTTTTTTTTTTTTATTATTCAAAAAGCAACTTTCAACATAAGTACGTCATTCAGAAACCTCACTTTCGGCATATGTTCGGAAATGTGTAGGATTTGTAAAGTACTTTTATTGTAATTACATATATTTATGGATACTTCAGCCGTTTCTGAACTAATGTTTATCAAATAAAGTTGATTATGTAAATTAATCGTGTTCTTTTTATACCTTGATAAAGGCAACGTATATGATATAGAGAATATAGATCTCAAAAACACATTACATTAATTCGCAGAGGATCAAATGAACAAAAGTTTTGACACAAACGTATGTACAATTCATCCATAAAATAACAACCTGGGCACCTGGTCTAGTCGTGGCTAACACAAAACAAAATTATACATACGCAAAATTAAAAAAATAAAAACATAGATCATACTCAAATTAGAAGAAAAATTTGTCGATTAACTTGTCTAAAATAGTACATTGCACGTGCTCACTAAACTCCCAAGGCTTCTACAAGTAATTTCTAAATTGAACGGAATGTAAGAACAGTTTACATAATAAGGATGCAGTTGAATATGCTACAGAACCGGTTCAGGTGCTGGCCAAACATAATCTAAGTAACCCAAACCGTTAAGTTATTATCAAACTAACATTTATTGGTATCCTAGAACGGTACAAAGAAAAACAACAACATCATATAAACTACTAAGTTACAGGGTGTTTTTTTTTTTATTCAAAAAGCAACTTTTAACATAAGTACGCCATTCAGAAACCTCACTTTCGGCATATGTTCGGAAATGTGTATGATTTGTAAAGTACTTTTATTGTAATTACATATATTTATGGATACTTCAGCCGTTTCTGAACTAATGTTTATCAAATAAAGTTGATTGTGTAAATTAATCGTGTTCTTTTTATACCTTGATAAAGGCAACGTATATGATATAGAGAATATAGATCTCAAAAACACATTACATTAATTCGCAGAGGATCAAATGAATAAAAGTTTTGACACAAACGTATGTACAATTCATCCATAAAATAACAACCTGGGCACCTGGTCTAGTCGTGGCTAACACAAAACAAAATAATACATACGCAAAATTTAAAAAATAAAAACATAGATCATACTCAAATTAGAAGAAAAATTTGTCGATTAACTTGTCTAAAATAGTACATTGCACGTGCTCACTAAACTCCCAAGGCTTCTACAAGTAATTTCTAAATTGAACGGAATGTAAGAACAGTTTACAGAATAAGGATGCAGTTGAATATGCTACAGAACCGGTTCAGGTGCTGGCCAAACATAATCTAAGTAACCCAAACCGTTAAGTTATTATCAAACTAACATTTATTGGTATCCTAGAACGGTACAAAGAAAAACAACAACATCATATAAACTACTAAGTTACAGGGTGTTTTTTTTTTATTAAAAAAGCAACTTTTAACATAAGTACGCCATTCAGAAACCTCACTCTCGGCATATGTTCGGAAATGTGTAGGATTTGTAAAGTACTTTTATTGTAATTACATATATTTATGGATACTTCAGCCGTTTCTGAACTAATGTTTATCAAATAAAGTTGACTGTGTAAATTAATCGTGTTCTTTTTATACGTTGTATTAATAGACCGATATCAAAAATAACTGCAATAACATGTTTAAACCGTCGAAAATTCCTCCGCTACTTTTTAAACACCGCCATTTAAAGGGATATTTTATTTTTGGTATAGAGGGCACTACACTAAAATAATTTGTTGTGAGTAAATGAAAAACTGCGTGTCAAATCCGGAAGAGCATATAATTTCATTGACAGAATACAATTCATTTGATCGAAATCGGTTAAGAAATAGCTGAAAAATCCATAATCATAACCATTTGTAATGTTGTGGGGCCCTACAATTATTCTATAATTTTGAAAAGAAATGCTTCTTCTTTTCAAAAATTTACAAAAGAGGGGTTTGAATAGTTGTTAATTACTTGTTCAACAAAACATCTCATGCACAATAATTTTGTGTACATGGTTGAAACCAATTAGTTTTTAGAGGGCGCGCTTTTGAGTTTTAACTGCTCTTTTTTTTAATGATAACAGGCTTTTTACTTAGTCATTTGTAATTGTTCACTCCTTTCGAGCATGGTTGAGTTGTAACTATTAGCTTGTAATGTAATTATGCAGGTATTAACTACTAATATTCAGTTTGAACAAAACTGTACTCTCTTTACCAAAACTCAAGAATTCATATAATATTTGTGATTTCATAGTTGTGGCAAAATTATGTCGGTATAGGCGGATGTTGCATTTATTAAACAGACAAAATTGAACTTTTACATGCAATGACGACACGCGCCATTGGTGCAAAGCAGAGTGATTTCGGGATTTGTCTGTTTGTTTGTTTGTTTAATTTTTTGGGGGAGGGGACATAATTATGGTGATTTTTTAGTTGGATTTCCTTGTACATGCATTTTGTTCGTAAGGAACTCTTATCATATTTTGTATTAGGTATGAAAATGTCAAATTGTCAAATTGTCAAATTGCAACAAATGTTGCGCCCTCTTGATGTCGGGGCCATATGTTACTTTAATTTACCCTTGTGTTACTTTAATATACCCTTTATAGATTTGGATGAATAATCTGTGGTATACTGGTAGTTAGAAGAGTAGTAGTAGTAGACTGGTAGTCGGGATTAATTAAGAAATCTATTGCTCTTAGAAGATGTCTATAATTATGTATCTGGTGGACTCAATTAGCAACGCACCTTGATAAGTTTCGGAACAACTCCCCATTACTATGTGTTGTCCACACAATTGCGTAGTATTTTTTTATTTCCTTTTTTACAAACGACGTATAGTTCAAATTGAATATGGTTGAACATGAATTATGTTAATTTTACCATGCACAAACTCAGTTATTGTGCAATTGTCAAGTTGTACCAGGGGCGTCGATCCTGGGGGGGCAGGGGGGGGCGGTCGCCCCCCAATGAAAATATTGGGGGGGCGAACATATCATTTCGCCCCCCCAATAATTCCGAAAATGAGGAAGAAAAAAATCGAGTGATATAATGCCAAAGAGGGGAAAGACACATTTATCAATAATTAATCTTCAAAGTAGCAGTTTTTTAGTTTGAAAAGGACTGTAAATCTCTTTTTTGCCGCGCGCTTCGCGCGCATACAGTTTCTCATATTGCAAGTTTCATTTTGCTTGCGGGAACTCACCTTTCGAAATGTGTTGGGCAGTGTAATTTTTCAAACGCACACCTCAAACGAAGTTTATTAAGCCCTCATATATAGATAGCACACCGTCACAGAAAATAAAATAATCTGAAATATATCTTTGAGTCAATTCAGTCCATATGCGCTGAACGCAAATCAAATTGGAATATCATGTCCCCCCACATTTGAAAGTGGAGGAGATTGTCCCCCTCCGTTTGTCATTATGTATGTTTGGTTCCATATACTTCATATTACGTGAAATTTCTGTCTCAGGTGTGCACCAAATCGCACAATTTCACGCCCAAAAATACAAAAGCTCCCTACTGTGGGAGGGGGACACCTCCTCCCACACCCTCCCCCGCTCGGTTAGTTCGCTTCCTCACAATGTCTCTCCTCCACTTTTGAGAAGTTGTTGACGCCCTTGCTTAGTTCCATGGGAGTCCAATGCCCTAGACTATATCGATGGCTCTATAGTATACAGGATCACGTGGATCCATCTCATGCAAGGCTCAATCTTTTCCTCGCTATGCCATTTAAAAATACGTTACGAGTAGGTTCACTATTTTATACAATTTTAACACCCATGATAGGAGTTGCACATGTCTGAAATCTAAAAGCTTCCGGGGGCTCCGCCCCCTGGACCCCCTTATTGTCCCAAATGTGGGTGCCCCCAAAGTCAGGTTTTCGAGCCATCAAGACACTTTCAATGAGCGCATAATAAAACTTCCGGGCATGCCAATGTGGGGCTTTTAGCTCTCTCAGTGGTCACTCTGGATTTTTTTCATCAAATTTCGCCCCCCCCCCCCAATCGCAAAAACGGATCGACGCCCCTGAGTTGTACGTTTGGATCAAACTAGGAAGATGGATTAACCTATTAAAGTGCTGGATATAAGATGCATTTTACAAAATAAAACAGACTGTATTGTTTACAATATTTACAAAATAGAGAAATAAACTGTTTATTGTTCGTTGGTAAACACACAATAGTCCGTAACAATTATGTTTAAGCAATACACAATACAAAATAAACTAGCATTAATTACATATTATACAAATTGAACATATATTTTTAATTGAAAGGTCAAAGTAAATAGTTCTTTTTGTTTGTATAAGAAATTGTTACTCTTGACAAAAATATTTCTTGATATTTTTTTAATTCGTCAATTTACACGTTGTATGACAATTCATTTGTTGTTATCATGTTTTGTTAATGTCTAATGCTTGTAATGTATGTAAAAGGATTGTTTTATTGCCCTGTGGAGTGGAAAATGTTAACCAAATACTTGACTGTAAGCTAAAATGCCTATCAATTCACCCGTAAAATGGGCGCAACAATCAACTTGTTTAAACTAAACGTAGCAGTTTTAAGCGAGTAAATTTTCAATTGAAATGATAGTTACATGTATATTGTAATAGAACGTGAACAATCTGCACTAATATTAGTTGTGCAATTAGATTATCTACTATATAATATTATGTAAGAAAACAGATGTTAAGAACATACTTTCTCTGCATACAGCTGTATTCTTCAGTTTTAATTCCTTGAAAATCTTTTGGCAAATTGTTATTGAAATATGAATCATGACCATTATGATTAGACTCAGTTATTATTGTTTTTCTTTTTGCTACAGGACGCACGAACCTCATCAACGGACTGACCTGTATCTGCGACAGGAGGTACGGCCGCAACAACCCCAGACGCTACAGCGTGTGCGAGTCCCCACGTGCTGGCCAGTAAAGAATACGACACGAACGATCGACTAATAAACGTCACAACAATCAAATAACCCCTATCGGTATTAAGTCATCGAGACAAATCTGATGCCATTGTCTGATTACAACGCAAGTGTTTGAACATGTGCGCATATTTCACGCCCATAATACTATGTCATGTAATAACGAACTCAATCAATGTATAGTCTACAATTGCCTTACTGTTTTATCTTTGGTTTCATATTACCAACATCAAGGGTACCAACATCTACATAAGAGCCCCATGTATGGTATGAATTATCATGCAGATATTTGCGCACATGGGTTGCAGAATGTGGACAAGTAACGATTTAAGATTGAACGATTCTGTCAGATAGCAAAATCATTGCATGTGTTTATGTCAGTGATCTTTCAGATGAAATAACTAATATCTTGATAACTTTCTCTTATTGATTATCAGAAGCAATTATTATTTGATAATTCGTAAATTTGTGTCTTATATTTTTGTTTATTTTAATGTTTGCTTTGTCATCTTCCCACTTAAAACATGTATACACTTGTCCACGCCTACATGTCTAGTCCACGTCGGTAGAGTAGATTCGCCCCATCTGATAAGTCTATATTTGTTTTGTAACACATTCAATTTGCGTTTAATGCAGATGAGTAATGTCATGTGTTCATGTTTTAATTTCGTAAAATGTTGATTGATTTGTTTTAGTTTTCTTACATTTTTGATGATCAATAAACTTTCCTATTTAAATCAAAATTACTTTTTAATAACTCGATTAATTAGTGTGTTTGCATTGATGCTATGTGTAGGTAAGCATGGTAGAACTAGAGTTTCACAAAATATATTTAGTTAAACTTCAATATATATTTAGTTAGACTTCAATTATGAAAACCCATCATTACTGTTATGTAATAATAAGAAATTCGTTTTGAAATACAGCATACCGTTTTCCCCCAAGGAAACACAAAAACGTAAATGTCTTAAATATATATATATTCGCTTTTACAAGGCAACTAATTGCCTACCATAACTGTAAGTCTAACTTGAATTTAAGAAGAAATTAAAATCTTTGTGAAACACCCAAAGGTACTATTAAACTCACATATATTAATTAATATGCCTTTTGACGAGGCCTTGGGTCAAACGTCGAAGTGACTGGTGATCTACCGAACAGGACACAGTGTGAAAACAGTGATAACACACTGACCCGAATTCTTATCAGTGGCTCAACTTCATCCTGTTTTCTGTAACAGTAATGTCTCATTTATGATGGTTATCTAATCATTAAATATGGGGCAAAGGAAATATTGAAATGTTTCAAAATACATTGTTATTGTGTGATCGCCTAGACACCCGTTCATAACACAGATCATCTCCAAAGAAATAGAGAATTCGAATTGACAATAACTTGCATTTTGCAACATTTTACTTTTGACTTGGGCCCATATTCATGTCTACTGCACATTCCATAATTACATAATCATAATAAATGAGGCACCAATGTAAAGGGGAATGAACAGGCTTTTTAATTACATCAGTGCGGGTATAGGATCATTTAATAAGAAGATAAATATCAACTCCGAAACTTGAATTGCGGAACCTTTGTATAATTATATGATTTTATATAGACTTCAGCATCTAAATATCCCAAACGACTTGCGAATGTATATTATACACTCGTTTGGGATATTTAGATGCAAAGGGTTTTCGAATCACAAATAATCCATCTGAGACATGACTGCATTAAACCACTTAGAGCCATCATTACCGTGCATGAACTGTCGTACAGTGTGTTTGAGTTTGATCATGTGTGTATTATGGTGTGCGTGTATGGATGCTTGTGTGTGTATGTGTGTGTGTGTGTGTGTGTGTGTGTGTGTGTGTGTGTGTGTGGGTGGGTGTGTGTGTGTGTGTGTGTGCGTGTAGACACATTATATTGGTGCTTGTTTGTGTTTGATTATCCAGGACACATCAACAAAAACAATTCTACGTGTTCGTTATATGTTATATGGCGAAATGAGTGGAATTTGTCCTTAGTAACAAAACTACAAGAGACGAACAAACAAAAAACAAACTAAACTAAACATGTATGTATATTTGTGTAGTTGATAGGTGTACTGCCCAGCTTGCTTCATGTCACTTCATTGGCGGAGGAATTATGTCGAGCGTAAATTCTAAGATTTGTATCCACTCTTAACATTCAAAACTATGAGTTACTTTATGTCGGTTATACAAGCATTTACAGATTTTTTTGAGAGGATATCAGCATCACTGATCCACCTTTTAATCACAGAGTCAAATAACAAGACATTCACACAAATAAATTGCAGGGATGTGTATTTTATTACATTTACTACATATTTATATACCATGGACTTATGAACAATTATGATACAGAACTATTAAATTAAACGTAAATTTGATAAGTAACAACACTAAACGTGATAGGTGAGCTAACATGGTCGCATTATGTAGCTTTAATAAGACTCATTACAATAAATATACATATTATAAACCAATTTCTTTGACTATCGATGCACCTGTGTGATAGATTTGTTTTGAATCCGGAATTGTGTTAATACAAATAACTGGTATGACGGTCAAGGATACATGTGTTTACATGTAGGCTTGCATACGATTTCAGTACGATTTTCTTATACAACGGTATGCCTAAACTTACGATTACTCAAGGGTCTCAAACTAGATTTACCATTAATTAAGAATAATACACAACATCTTAAATGTCAATCTAAATGCTATGAAGAAGGAAAACAGTCTAGACTGATTCTGTATTGTATTTCTTCAAAATGATAATGTATAAATTTAATTAAAAATTATGACGTCAGCTTCGTGTTGTATAATATTTAATAATGTTAAAATATACCTGTATGTTTTTGTTCATTATGGTAGAATAAGGTGCAGCAGTTTCAGGCCCATCGCCAGGATATTTCAGGAGGGGGGGGGGGGGGGGGGATGGGGTGAGTAATAAAAAAAAACCGGACCGCCAAAAATGTTCGCGGCCGAGGCCGAGACCTTTGGTTTAGATGGTCGAGACCGGTAAAAAGTGGACCCAAGACCGGTAAACTTTGGACCCTAGACCGGTAAAATTGGACCCGAGACCGACAAAAGGTGGACCTTTCTGATTTGTTTGTATGGGGGTGGTGTGGGGGAGCGGTGCAGTACGTACCCAACGGGCCTGAGTATTATACAATCTACAGAGGAAAAAACTACAACACAACTCTAGTATGCTACGTGAATTGGTGTAATAATAAGCAACTTAAACTAAACATATAATTGTTGATTTTCTATGCAGCCTACATACACAGAGATGTATAACAATGATTTTGCCGATTCAAACATGGATCATAATATGATAGTGATCAACTTTCTGTGTCACATTATTTCGTGTTTATCTAAATAGAACACAATTTTAGACCTCGTCAATGATATACAGATATCAGGTATGACCGGACTGTTCATTTGTAATAAGACTAATACATTGCTTAAACCTATAACTATATGCATCATATTATGAAGAAAGTATATTATCATGTTGTAAATCTCCGCCATTAGGGTTACTAAATAAACAATGTTGTTTTGTGATACAACGGTATGCCTAAACTTATATACTGTTACTATTGTGACTTAAACTTAATTTAACATGAATTAAGAATAATACACTACATCTAAAATTGTAATCTACACGCTATGAAGAAAGAAGAAAGGCTAGTCTGTATTTTTACTTATTTATACGTAATGATAATATATTAATTTAATAGATCAAACTATATTAAAAACTAAAGATGAAAGTTGTCGTGTCCAATCCCGTTGTCATCTCCTGTATACAGTTCGTCGTTCAAATGCCTATTTAAAGAATAAACAAATACAAAAGAAGAATATCAATAAGCAGATAGACGATTATATGTATATGTATGCAGCTTGATTCATTAATACTTTAAGACGGTTTGAGGGAGAGATAAATGGAGAGAAACAGGCAGAGAGGGAGAGATGCAAAATTCCCATAATGAAGACAAGTTTATAGTATATCTTGGCGAGATTAGACAACGGTTCCAACAACTGTGACGTTATCAAACCAAATGTTATACGTAATGATGTCAAACATATAAGGAAACTGACCAGAAATATAATTATAATGTGACTGAAAAAGAGCAAAGAAAAACGTCATAGGGTTTGCTATAGCTCAGTCGGAAGAGCACCGGTCTAGCAATCCGGAGGTCTCGGATTCGAATCCCATTGGAATCCCATTTTGTTATGCTCGTTTTCAATCACGTAATGATTTCGTAATACAAATGAGCGATTGAAAATAATACATATATATAAATGGAAGAAGCATATAAAAAGGGTTCTGCAGAAAGGTTTAACTCGTATCATAAATGTTTCTCAAATCTTCTTTTATTCAAAGGGTTCTCGTAACTTTGATGACAAGTGCATGGTCAATAAAACGTGTATTGCTGTGATCTGATATGTCAATGTTATGGCCGTGTAATAATGAATAGCGTAATAGCGAAAATGTAAAGTGATATAATCTCTATTCACTGCAGTCACTTTTAACGCTTTTATGACTATGAATAGTTACAAATCCGAACAACAAAAAGGAATTGACAAAGACGAAACCTGTCTCATGCTTGTATTAATAATCCGAATACGGGAAGGTATCAAAGACCAACTATAGAGTTCCAAATATGTTTGGAGGATTTTGGCAATTTGGCTAGAAACCTTAAAAGTAAAGCAACGGTTTGTCCGAATTGTACTCTCCTCCGGGAATTCGAATTGTTTCAGTCGTTTGACACTTGCTTGGAATGGTATTAAAATATTCGCTTATATGGTGCACAAAGGGATACAAAATGTATTAACATTTACACTCTTAGAAATATTGGGCAAAGCTTGGATACATAAGTGCCCTCATTGATGGGTAAACCCAGCTGGGCATTTCTATGTCAAATTATTGCTCATTCTTACCCAAAATTAACAGTAATTGGGTAAGAATGAGCATTAATTGGACAAAATATTATGCAGTTGGGCATAGAAATTCCCAGTTTTGGTTTACCCATCAATGAGGGCACTTATGTATCCAAGCTTTACCCAATATTTCTAAGAGTATAATATGTATAAAGAAAGAGTGAATAATTTCATTATTAAGATCTCGCAACGTGTTGTTACGCCTTGAATGAATGTTCACGAATTTAATATTAAGGCTTTTTTCTAAACACAATCCCCCATCCCCCCCCCCCCCCAAAAAAAAAAAAAAAACATTCACCAAAAAACTGTTTAAAATCATAATGACATTCTTGCACCAAAAGAGGCTCTTTGTCGAATGTCGCCGTGTCTAATACTCTTTGAGTAGCAGGGTGAGCGGGTTAGTGGGAGTCTGCCTCACTTATGGAGGCATTATTTGGCTATAGTTTACTTACAGTCATAGTTGACTTCCAGATACTTGTAGGTACCAACGCAGGGGTCGCCGAAGACGCTGTTGGAGGCCAGCACCTTACAGGAGTTCTTCCCCTCGCATTTCTCTCTCACGATGCGCATGCTGCTACTAGCCCGGCATTTCTGATCACTGACTGCCCGATGCGGGCAGACATCACCGCCGGCCGTCCTGCCATAGTATCCGCCGAAGATCGTGATCTTCCGTCCTGCGCTGCACGTCAGCTCAAGGTTGCTGTGCTCGCACGCACGAGACTGTAGAGCGCAAGAGTAGGACACATCAAGGTACTTGAACGTACCGACGCACGGATCGGTGAAGAAGCCGTTAGTAGCGGGTACCTGACAAGACTGCTTGCCCTCGCAGCAGGCCTTCACAGCGCGGAAGGAAGTGGTCGCGTTGCAGCTGGTGGTCCGGATACTGCTATGCGGGCAGGCCGCGGAGCCCGAGACCTGTCGTCCATACAACGCGTCGCAGATATGGATGAATGGCTTGCTTGCAGGACATCGAAGGGACGCTGTCTTATGTTCACAAACCCGAGAAGATTGGCATACGGATCCACTGTCTGCTGGATAGGAAGAAAAAAAACACAAGTTATTTTTGGTAATACTGAAGGAGCATATCTGCAACAATTATTTTGAATATACATGGGGGTGTTTCACAAAGATCCTATTAAAGTTGAACTTAATTTTAAATTAGACTTAAACAGTATGGAAAGCAGTTAGTTTCTTTGAATTTTCGTTTGGACCATTTCTTTTAAAAACCATAAAATGTTATTCATTTCATTAAAAGCTTATTATTAGCAAGGAGATGTCATGTTCTTAATGTAACATTTATAACAGCCCGAAAATACTTTCATCGTGGCTCGTGAATGTATTTAATTCCAAGGCTAAAATTGGCTTACCATACTTTGAAAGTACAACTAAGGGTTAATTTCAACTTAAGATTCTTGGTAAAACGCCTCCATGGTCTTGACATAAAAAGGACACCATTGACATGAATGGCGTATGAATAAAACAACTTCCAGATATAATCGACTGAAAGGAATAGGAGAATATTGTTTCCTAATAATATTTCAAACAATATCATGCAGGCACTGTCCAAATTTCGCTAGGTAAAAATTGTTCTAACCTTATTAATTTATCAAATGATTATATTGGATTTTTATTTGCACCACTCATATCGAATAAAGTATCGAACATTGGATACGCGTTTCCAATTACAGTTTCCGATAACAAAGAGGTCGAATTGATTATGGCCTTAGAAACTAAACTTACAGAAAAAACTGTTTGTCCAACAACACAAACATCTCAATTATGCATATTTGACATTTGCTTTTGTCATGTTTGTAATTTCAAGACGAGTAGACGAACACATTATAACAAACAATAGAAAGCGATTTATAAATACAAAATGTTATGACATATATGCTCGAGCCATTCCTGACATGAAATATACAATTATCCCACTCATAATATATAACAAAGATTGAACTGAAGTTATTGATAATGTTTCTGTTTTACGCGTCAATTCAGCCCGGACTAAAATTTCGTATCCTGGTATCTAAACTTGGGACTAAGTGTCGACCAATTTCCCCTGAACTTAAGTCTCGCGCCATTTCCCCCACAACCTGCAAAAAATAATCAAGCAGAAAATACCAACTGCAATCGCGAAATGTCCGTAAACTAGATTGAAAATATGAATGAAATGCGTATATTTTAGCAAACGTCACTGAGGCATTGGATAATTGTATGAATAGTTGCCAAAATATGACTGCAGAATGGTAAACCAATCGTCTATTAGTTTTATTATGAACATAATTTATTATGAACATTATTAGTTTTATTATGAACATTATTCTGAGCGCATGTCAAACTATGTCGAGTTGAATATTTGGCCTGATTTGGCCTATTCTAGCTGCACGTGAAGGCGTACAATCGCGTACAGACTGCCTTACGTCAGACGTTACGACTTTGGTAGCCAGTGCGTATCGCCTAAAATCAGCTGCTGCATTATTTCGGTCTTCGGGTTACACTTTAACTGTTTTAATAAAGAATATACCATATTTGAACAAGGAGATTTCGTCATAATGACTCACTGCACGATTTGTATGTATTTAAGTTAGCAACTAAATCAGTCGTAGAACATTCACTTTTGACGGATACGACATCACAAAAGTAGCTAGCCTCAAATTATACAACATTGTATCTACACTTAGTCCGAGGATAACTGGTCAGAGGCCATCCCAGCTTCCAGAATACCATCATGTTTTTGTCCACATTTAGTATAGGGGTGAAGACTAGAATGTAAATTGATTAGTCCAAGGTTATGTCCTTGGTCTAGCCTAAGTTGATACATTTAGTAGATTACCACCCATGGAAAATATACTAAACTTCTATAATGTTAATAAATACAAAGTCAAGGTTACAAAACAAAATAATATACATGGTAAGTTATTATGTTTAGTAGTTCGTATATAGTGCGGATAGTGCAGTTTACACTAGAAGTAAAACGTTGTCAGTAATTATTCAAATTATTCACACCGTTTTAACAAAAGAACAGATAGTCTAGTGGACATATAGCTTTAGCTCATTCAAATATATGTTTAAACACTCAACTCGATTGAATGGGCATTTGTTGTATCGATTTTCTGGGATGTAAATGCGAACATAGTATTGATCTTTACATTCATACAACGAACGAACCAAGCAAAAATACTAATTACCTTCGACAGGCCCATTTCCGTAAAGCTCCATTCTCATGCTGATGTGTCCTTGCCAGGTAACAGGAAGCACACGCAGGTAGCGGCACACTAGAGGGGTGGAGAAGGCGTTACGGACCACTGTATTACGATCAGAATTGCCTGTAAAGACCTGTTAAGAGACGACAAAACACTTTCTAAATACAAAATACAAATTAAATCGAAACAACATGAAATTCGTATCGTTGTTGGTTATCAAGGAGAAAACGCAGCAGAGTCATTATAAAAATGACGCACAGTAGGGTAAAACAATGAGCGCCACGAGCGTCCAATGACGGAACATACGCATGTTCAAGCACCTTTTCGAGCCGCCATTACATATCTTGCAGAAAATGATTTGAGGGGTAATGTAAAAAAACATGAAAAAACTCTTACCACATCTGATCCAGAGTTATCTTTAACCGTGTTAAAGGTCTCACCGTCACTGCTGTAGGCGACTTTGTAGCTCTTCACCCATTGGTTATAGTCCTGACGTCCTTGAGTTGCCAAGGCAACGACCCGATATGGGGATTTGAGATCAATCTGAAAAATTAGAAAATAATATGCATGTTTATTTGGACAAAACGTTTCACATTGAAATATATCTGATTAAGTGTAACTTTATATTCACATGACAGATACAATGTACACTTGTATTGTCAAATCGCGAATGATATATTCACACACTACGAAATAAACGTTAAAACATGTACCCTCATTTGTGAAAAACGAAGCTACCATAGCAGCACCTTTAGGTGTTAAAGTTGGGTCTGCACCCTTTGGGGCCCACACATTCACACTTTTGGTTCAAATACCCCAATTTAGGGTTGTACCAAAAGGGTTATGCCATTGTAAAATTGTTTTGCACCATAATTATATCTGTGTTTCTTAATGTGTAGGAATATACTAAACATGTTATACATACACTCGTTTCAATCAGGTATTTTTTAATAAGGACATTATCTAACCTGGAGCCATTGGTTTGCGTCATTCCTGCGTGCACTCCAGGCACCCCTCCCTTGACCAGAACGAACCACATTCAACCGGCATCGTCTAGCTCCATGCTGCGCATCGTACTCAGTCGACGCCGTCAGACTCGAATCAGGGATGGCATTAGTTTCAAGTCCAAGGGGAAGGGAAGATTCTTCAAAACAAACATTACACTTTGCTTGTAAAGAAAATTGTATTGATGTTGAATGACGGTGGAGGATATATCACGCAAAGATCTTTTCCGAGAGATTCAAAATATTATTTGTTGTGTTCTTTGACCTGCAAAGTTACTTATCTTTACACTTGTTTTCCTCTAAGCTCGAATATAAATTGTGGCTTTTGTTTACAAGACAAGTAATAGTGACATTAAATTATAATCTCGTTTAGCAAGCGCTTTTTGGGGGTTCAAATTGGTGTTTAAAAATTACTTCTACCACGAGACTTATAAAATCACTTTAATATATTTTCATATGTTTAACCCAAATAATGGCGGGGGGCATAATGCCCCCCCCCCCCCCCCCTCCGCGATTTGTTTTCTTCTCCGGAACGCGTAAAGATGACGCCCCACTGCTTGGTGACTTCTTTCTTTTGGGTCTTGCGCATCTTTAAAAATTTTTTTTGTGGAAAATCGGATCTATCGTTACAAAGTCACGTGACCTTTTGTCTATGCATGTCAGACCGAAAATCACTCAATTTCGTGATTTGTGTACAAAACATATTGAAATATCAGTTTTCGTAAAAAGAGATATATCATTGGTTATTTGGTCTTGTTTATATTTTAGGTGTTTGTTTTGGTGCTCAAAATAGTCGAATTTTAGTTAGAAATAAAATAAACAACAAAACCAATAAAATACAAAGTAACAACAACAATGAATTACAATGAAATACATAAGAAATTATAAAAAACAATAGAACACATAAGGAATAACCTGGCTCTTCCAAATTGTATTGTTGTATTATTATTCCAAATGGTCTAAAGAACATAATATGTAGTGAAAACCAATGTTTAATTATGAAGAATATATGATTAATGGGTAAAAATATGAATTGTATGACTTTATTTGCATAAATTACCATGCAAATTAATAATTTGTTGACAAAATTAAAATTACCATTGCATTATATACACTTCACTCAACATGCGTGCATTTTTTTCACGAAGATCGGCCGCTTCGCGGCCAAGATCTTAAGGGGGGCCATAATGCCCCCCCCCCCCTCCTCCCCGGCGGTAGAAAGACCTCAAATAGCCCGGCCTTTTTAGGGTTAAACAAAATTTACTTGCAGGCCCTGAGCCACGAAAACAAAGAAGAAAGGCCCATTTTGTAACGGTCTCGGGTCCACTTTTTATCTAATCGAGTGATCTCAGGCAACAATCGATTTTCTTAAGGGGCCCAGTGGTGACATGTTTGCACACTTATATTATAATATGGGGAATCCAACAAGCAAAATTAAAGACTATTGTACTCAAAATTATAGTTAAAAAACAATCATATGGAGAAACATAAAATTGTACATCTTTAGCAAGTCAACATTCAAAAACGCATTTGTTTAAAGGTATACTGGCATACGCAATTTTTTATTTTAAAGGTAGATATTGTGCTGCTTTTCTAACAAACTAATCAAAGCTTTTTACATTATTCAGCTTCATAGTTAAAAGGAACTTTTGCGAAAAATCAGAATTAAGATGTTTTTAAACTTGAATTTTGAATTTTAGTGAATACTTTTAAAGTTTTGGAAAGTTTAGTCTAAAAAATAAGATTTTTGGCAAATGAGCTTAAGAACTGTCATGTTTATTTGTCTGCATAGTGAAATACTGAAACTAGAATGTACTTATTATGCAGAATAAATCATTTTAGACCGAGATAGGACAGGTATGTGAATATTTTATTAAAAGCATCAAGGTGATTTATCAAAAGGCATATTACACTTTAATGACATGAACAATTTTGACTCTAAAATCAAGTGTCAATTCTACTTCTTTATCATAAATGAAAAAATAAAGAGATAGTTAATTTGTGGTTAAATCCTAAGTTATTCATTAATGCGATATATTTAAAAACGGTGTGTTTCTTTTATTTGTAAAGCGTAAATCTGGATATAACAATTGAAAGGATTAACTTTGATGATCACTTTCAAATTGTTTATGCTATTTCATTTACCTGCGACGGGCCCTTTTCCGTAAAGCTCCATTCTCATGCTGATGTGTCCTTGCCAGGTAACAGGAAGCACGCGAACGTAGCGGCACACTAACGGGGCGGGGAGGGCGTTACGGACTACTGTATCACGGTCAGAATTGCCTGTAAACACCTGTTAAAAGACGACAAAACACTGTTCATTATTCAAAGGTAAAAACAAAATCAAATTAAATCAAAACAATATGAAATTCGTTTCGATATTGGTTATCAAGGAGCAAACGTAGCAGAGTCATTATCAACATGACTCACAATAGGGTAAAACAATGAGCGCCTCGAGCGTCCATTGACGGAACAAACGCATGTTACAGATCATACAGAACTTGATTTGAGGGGTAATGTATAACATAAAATAACTCTTACCACATCTGATCCAGAGTTATCTTTAACCGTGTTAAAGGTCACACCGTCACTGCTGAAGGCGACTTTGTAGCTCTTCACCCATTGGGGATGATCCTGACGTCCTTGAGTTGCTAAGGCAACGACCCGATATGGGGATTTGAGATCAATCTGAAAAATGAGAAATATACATGATGATTTTGACAAAGCTTTTCACATTGAAATACAACTAAGTGTAACTTTCTGTTCCAGGACAAATACAATTTACACTTGTACAGTATTGTCAAAATCGCGAATTATATATTTACACACTAAGAAAATAAAGGAATAAATCTGTACCCTAAAGGGTTCAACACGCTTATACAATAGCAGCACCTTTAGGGGGCGATTTTTCTACGTAAACGATGGGTCTGCACCAGTCCCTTTTGGTGCAGTTTTGCCCAAATTTGAAGTGCAGAATTTCACCTTTCAGGGTTATGCTATAGCAACATTGTTTTGCTTCCTTATGGTATCGTTATTTCTTGGTGTGTAGGTAACTATATTTGTAATATTGATGCTTCTGTAGCATATTTTACAGAGCAAATAAACATATCAAACAATTATTTGTTGATCGGTACATTCTGCTTAAAAAACCAAACCTGTTATACATACACAAATTGTATTCAGAATAATTAGTTAAATGATAATCTTACCTGGAGCCATTGGTTTCCGTCATTCCTGCGTGCACTCCAGGCACCCCTCCCTTGACCAGAACGAACCACATTCAACCGGCATCGTCTAGCTCCATGCTGCGCATCGTACTCAGTCGACGCCGTCAGACTCGAATCAGGGATGGCATTAGTTTCAAGTCCAAGGGGAAGGGAAGATTCTTCAAAACAAACGTTAAACTTTGCTTGTAAAGAAAATTGTATTGATGTTGAATGACGGTGGAGGAAATATCACGCAAAGATCTTTTCCGAGAGATTCAAAATATTATTTGTTGTGTTCTTTGACCTGCAAAGTTACTTATCTTTACACTTGTTTTCCTCTAAGCTCGAATATAAATTGTGGCTTTTGTTTACAAGACAAGTAATAGTGACATTACATTATAATCTCGTTTAGCAAGCGCTTTTTGGGGGTTCAAATTGGTGTTTAAAAATGACTTCTACCACGAGACTTATAAAATCACTTTAATATATGTTCATATGTTTAACCCAAATAATGGCGGGGGGCATAATGCCCCCCCCCCCCCCCCTCCTCCGCGATTTTTTTTTTCTTCTCCGGAACGCGTAAAGATGACGCCCCACTGCTTGGTTACTTTTTTTCTCTTGGGTCTTGCGCATCTTTAAATGTTTTTTTTTTGGAAAATCGGATCTATCGTTACAAAGTCACGTGACCTTTTGTCTATGCATGTCAGACCGAAAATCACTCAATTTCGTGATTTGTGTACAAAACATATTGAAATATCAGTTTTTGTAAAAAGAGATATATCATTGGTTATTTGGTCTTGTTTATATTTTAGGTGTTTGTTTTGGTGTTCAAAATAGTTGAATTATAGTTAGAAATAAAATAAACAACAAAACCAATAAAATACAAAGTAACAACAACAATGAATTACAATGAAATACATAAGAAATTATAAACAATAGAACACATAAGGAATAACCTGGCTCTTCCAAATTGTATTGTTGTATTATTATTCCAAATGGTCTAAAGAACACAATATGTAGTGAAAACCAATGTTTAATTATGAAGAATATATGATTTATGGGTAAAAATATGAATTGTATGACTTTATTTGCATAAATTATCATGCAAATTAATAATTTGTTGACAAAATTAAAATTACCATTGCATTATATACACTTCACTCAACATGCGTGCATTTGTTCACGAAGATCGGCCGCTTCGCGGCCGAGATCTTAAGGGGGGCCATAATGCCCCCCCCCCCCCTCCCCGGCGGTAGAAATACCTCAAATAGCCCGGCCTTTTTAGGGTTAAACAAAATTTACTTGCAGACCCTGAGCCACGAAAACAAAGAAGAAAGGCCCATTTTGTAACGGTCTCGGGTCCACTTTTTATCTTCGCGGCCGAGATCTTAAGGGGGGCCATAATGCCCCCCCCCCCTCCCCGGCGGTAGAAATACCTCAAATAGCCCGGCCTTTTTAGGGTTAAACAAAATTTACTTGCAGGCCCTGAGCCACAAAAACAAAGAAGAAAGGCCCATTTTGTAACGGTCTCGGGTCCACTTTTTATCTAATCGAGTGATCTCAGGCAACAATCGATTTTCTTAAGGGGCCCAGTGGTGACAAGTTTGCACACTTATATTATAATATGGGAAATCCAACAAGCAAAATTAAAGACTATTGTACTCAAAATTATAGTTAAAAAATCATATGGACAAACATAAAATTGTACATCTTTAGCAAGTCAACATTCAAAAACGCATTTGTTCAAAGGTATACTGGCATACGCATTTTTTATTTTAAAGGTAGATATTGTGCTGCTTTTCTAACAAACTAATAAAAGCTTTTTACATTATTCAGCTTCATAGTTAAAAGGAACTTTTGCGAAAAATCAGAATTAAGATGTTTTTAAACTTGAATTTTGATTTTTAGTGAATACTTTTAAAGTTTTGGAAAGTTTAGTCTAAAAAATAAGATTTTTGGCAAATGAGCTTAAGAACTGTCATGTTTATTTGTCTGCATAGTGAAATACTGAAACTAGAATGTACTTATCATGCAGAATAATTCATTTTAGACCGAGATAGGACAGGTATGTGAATATTTTATTAAAAGCATCAAGGTGATTTTTGGTTAAATCCTAAGTTATTCATTAATGCGATATATTGAAAAACGGTGTGTTTCTTTTATTTGTAGAGCGTAAATCTGGATATAACAATTGAAAGGACCCCTTTGATGATCACTTTCAAATTGTTTATGATATTTCATTTACCTGCGACGGGCCCTTTTCCGTAAAGCTCCATTCTCATGCTGATGTGTCCTTGCCAGGTAACAGGAAGCACGCGTACGTAGCGGCACACTAGCGGGGCGGGGAGGTCGTTCCGAACCACTGAATCACGGTCAGAATTGCCTGAGAAGACCTTTAAAGAAAGGGCAATATTCTTGACATATTCAAATGTAATACAACAATTGAAACAAAAGATATAATGTAAAAAAATAAAGTAAATTATTAATACATGAATTTGCTATTTAAATTGCATATAGCAAATACACTGTTACATGACATGATGTATAATAATTGGATCATAGCGACCATGACAACGATGAGCCGCGAACGTGAAGAAACGCTGAAAGCTTAACAAGTTGGTATTTCATCATTTGTTTGTGTTTAAGTATAAGTAGTACGAGAAAATTGTATCATTGAGTGGTTTTAAGAAAAACATGCAATTTGACTTACCACATCTGATCCGGAGCTATCTTTGACTGTGATAAAGTTCACACTGTCAATGCTGTAGGCGACTTTGTAGCTCTTCACCCATTGGTTATAATCCTGACGTCCTTGTGTTGCCAAGGCAACGACCCGATATGGGGATTTGAGATCAATCTGAAACGGGGCAATACAATTAAAGGGATAGTTGAGTTTTGGTATAGAGGGCGCTACACACAATATTTTTTTGTGAGATAATGAAAAACTGGGTGTCAAATTCGAAAGACAGAATAAACTTTATTTGATCGAAATCGGTTCAGAAATGGCTGAAATATCCAAAAACATAACCATTTGTAATAATTGCGGGGCCCCACAATTATTCGATAATTTGGAACCAGCCGTTACATTTTTTGTTTAAATGCTTCCTCTTTACAAAAATTAACAAAAGAGGTTTTTAAATAGTTATTGATTATTTCTCTATCTAATCACTATTTTAACAAAACATCACATGCACAATATTTTATCTAAAGTGGTTGAAACCGATGAGTGTTTAGAGAGCGCCCTCTTGAGTTGTAACAGCTCTTTTTATTTTGTAATGATAACAAGCTTTTTACTTAGTCATTTGTAATTTTTAATTAATGGTGGAGTTATAACTATTAGTTTGTAATGTAATGGTGCAGGTTTTGGTTACTAAAATTCAGTTTGACCAAAACTGTACTGTCTTTACCAGAACTCAACTATCCCTTTAAGTTTTATCGTGATAATTGTGTCCACTTTTATAGAATATTGCCCCACTGTAACATCTTGTATTGCATAAAGAAACATATCGAAGTTCAATATAATATGTACATGTATCATTCTGAATCAATAATGATACAACTGTAATAATGCAAGTTTCCCTCAGTATTACACCAAAATCACATCAAACATTTGATAATTATTTATACATAAACAAGTGTTCTTTTAAAGTACAAGTCGAATGAGTACATAATCTTACCTGGAGCCATTGCTTTGCGTCATTCCTGCGTGCACTCCAAGCTCCCGTCCCTTGACCAGAACGAACCACATTCAACCGGCCTCGTCTAGCCCCATGCTGCGCATTGTACTCAGTCGACGCGGTCAGACTCGAATCAGGGATAGCATTAGACTCAAGTCCAAGGGGCTGACCAGCTGCAGCAGCTGTGCAAATATGCAATTAACACGAATATGATGGCATTAAAGACTATTGTTGATACATTTAATGATTATAATGTTGACAAAAAAACATAAATCTCTAACAGAATGGCGAATACTCTTCTGTATTGCTACCGTCACCCGGGATATTTTTGCTAGATGCATGCATGTAACACAATTAATGATATGGTATTATAACGCTTACCAAAACAATTTAATTAGAATTATACAATAAAGAACGCAAACAAAAATTATAATGCTGTGTTTTATTGAAATGGGCGATTCCATATAACATATAATCTTCCTCAACAATGTTATCGAAAGATTTTAAGATGTTATCTAATTATGTTTGTCTTAATGATATAATATTCATATCCCGCTATCTGACACAGTTCGTCAATCACCCGGCGACTGGCCAGTTTTGCGCAGTTTCGACTACGGTAACCACTTCAGCAATAGCCTAAAATTTGGTAGCATAAATCGTCGAATAAAACTCATCATTACTCACTCTTAACAAAGATGGTGTAGCTTCCGGTGCAAGTGTTCCCGACATTGTCCGTGGCCTTACACACTATCTTACACGGACCTGGTTCAATGCGGTACTTCCCGGGAGTCGGCTCGCACTCAACGGTGACAGGCCCACTGACGTCTTGAGCGGTCAAGCCTTCAATGTTCCAGAGGTAATTAGGAGACCCATCAGTTATGACGAGGTGTATATCATCTCGCTCTTCAATTGTCGGGCAAGATTTGTCTGCACAACAGAGGAAAAACAAAAAAACGTATAATAATGTTATTATTTTTAGTATGCGTATGTGTGTAGTAATGGTGGTATTGTCATTGCAATATAACACTCATTTCAAGAGCTAATAATATCTGTACATGTTCCCCTATGGTACTAATATTGTACAGACGGAAATTGTGACTTTAAAGGTATTTTGCAGTCATCAAAGTCACAAAGTCATCGACCGCATCCCCCTTCAGTGAACGATTACAGCGATACCGGAATCAAATGATCGCCAAAAAACTGTTTACTTAGATATCTGAAAATACAGAATATTGCTTGAAATTGAAGGCATATCAATACAACAGCCAACAATGATCGAATGCTAAAAAAGATCTTAGTAGGCCTAACATTGTCAAAATCATCAAAATCCAATTGGAAGTCCAGCGGTTACCTCATACCTTGTTTCATTCGTGTTAACAATTATAAGCATGCGACAGGTTATATGGTACTTCGAATTTCCATTTCGTTAAAAAGATATTTACCATTAAAGTATTCAGGTGTTAAAATATACACTGGATTGTCGTAAGCGTGTACCAAGTCAGTGCAATGAGTAAGGGCATATTGCTTTGCATCTTTGCCCATGACTCGGCCATATAACGTCTATTCAACTTGAAATTATCACATAATACCCAGTGGTCATGGCAGATAAACACACTATAATTATATTGTATCAACCATTCATCACTTTGTGCACGTGTCAAGAAAGTTACTAGATCCCTTTACGGACTACTTACCCGCACATTCATCCGGAGTTTCCCACGCTGGTGATTTACTGTTACCCTGCAAGGCACACCTGATCTTAGCCTTCGTCCCAGGCTGGTAACCGTCATTGCAGGACACGCTTGCCGTATTACCGATCAAGGTTTTACCTTTCTTATCTAGTATGGATCGACCGTTTGATGGATTTGGTGGAGCGCCACAACTCTGAACTGTTATAAGTACATACATATTCATGTTTCTTGTAAGCAAATAAAAAAATAAAAATGTATAAAGATGCACGTAACAACAGCTATATAAACGTGAAAGGGCGACGCCCAGAAAACTATTTACTTAAATATCTGAAAATACAGAATATTGCTTTGGAATGAAGGCATGGGGCTGACAGTCATGGCCTGAATGAAGAAAGGTTTTGGTATAAAGGACGCTTTAAGAAATACATTTCTTGTGAGGTAATGACAAACTGAGTGTAAAATTGTAAAGAGCACATTATTTCAACGACAGAATCAACTCTATTGGATATCGGTTAAGAAACAGCTGAAATATCTGATTGTAATAAATGTGGGGGACCATCCTGTAATTAATAACTTCAGAAAATCGTTTAAAATCTGCACATTTTTTTGAAAATATAATATATTGGCTTTTAAATAGTTTTTGATGATCTCCCAATTAAATACTTATTTTAACCTTACATACATTTGTAATAAAAAATCAACACATGGTTGAAACTTGAGGTATCTGGAGGGCGCCCTCTTGTGTTAAAGGCTGCTTTTATAATGAAAACAGCCCCGTCACTTATCCGTGTATATGTTTTACTACAATTCTTGAATCATTGAACTATAATACAAAAATTACAAGGTTTAATTACTAAAATTATTTTTTATCAAAACTGTACTATCCATTTAAGGTCTGTCAGTTGTTGGACTACTTACCCGTGCAGGCATCGGGAGTTTCCCAGGACGGTGATTTACTATCACCCTGCAAGGCGCACCTGATCGTAGCCTTCTTCCCTGGCAGGTACCCATTGTTGCAGGACACGCTCGCCGTGTTACCGAACAAGGTGTTACCCTTCTTATCTAGAATACATCGACCGTTTGCTGGCTTTGGTGGATCGCCACAGCTTTGGCCTGTAAAAAATACATGAATAGTTACGTAACAAAACAACGAACTTGTAAGCCATGACACAAACCAAATGAACCAAGATGCACGAAACAAAAGCAAAAGCACAAACTACAAGCCAACGAATACATTTGGGATATATCGTATTGAAATCAAATTTGTTGTTCTTACATCGAATAACACATTCATCCAAATTAGGCGATTAGACACCGAAAATAGACTGAACGAAAATAATCATGAAGACATAAGTAATACATATACACACAAACATACAAACACACAACAACACATGCAAACAAAAACGTAATTGAAGAGCTTAGTTCCAAAAGGTGCTAATCCACTTTCCTTTAACAAAATGATTTCACGATATGAGTACATTAAGAAGCTACGTCGCTATCTAGAAATCCAAATTTAGGATAAATTGCACAATACAAATCCAAATATGGAACGTTTCATTTTCTTATTCCCATAGGCATGTGTACAAAGTTGGGCAAATAAACCGGATTTTTTTCGAAAGATGAAAAAGTGGATTTAGCGCCTTTTGGAATGTAGTTCTTCATATACTTACGGACACATCTGGGTGTCTTTGCTGTCCAGATCGGGTATAAATCAGAGTCCACATCGCACTTTGCTGTGCCCTTTCCCTTCAATTCGAATCCGGGATCGCAGACGAATGTGACCACGGCCTCTAGTTTGTACTTGTTCTTCACATTTTTGATGGCGCCATTGGCGGGGGCATCCGGTGCGTCACAGTCTGGTAAATCATCGAACCAGAAACAACAAAATACGAGGTTTGAACAAATATTTTTCAATTTTGTCCTGTACACGCACTGTGCAAAGTCAAAATAAATGTAAGCGGATTGCTGTTGTTGCTTTTTGTGGGGCTCGTGGTGTTTGACCGAATACTATAGTTTTCCCGAAACAAGGAGTTAATTTGGACCAAAAATGTTATGCTTCTGCATGAGGAAAAGATGGGTTTCCCGTAAATTAGGTGATTGTTTCCCGCACGAAGAGATTCTACCTGAATGTTGGTTGTTGCAATACCCGCGGATACTCGCTTGTTCGTATATTTGTCATTCAAATGGTGAATTAACACATCGAAGATTTGCGGGGCGTACGTTTATGTAATTACCAAGAGCTTCGGATGAGGGAACAACGGCATGGGCGTCGATTGCAGGTTGCAGAGGATCATTATTGCCCCTGTAGTGCAATATTCTTTAAAACACACGTTGAGGACATTTGCTCCCCAAATTCAAAATCGTCCGGGGCTGTGCCCTCTGGACTCCTCTGTTGTATAACCATTTCATGATGAAATTTAAATGTCTTAAGTGATTCCACTTGATACAAATGCATATTGCGGATTAATGTGTTTGTCCCCTTAGATAAACGTGAAAAAAGCTAGAGACATGATAATAAAAACAAATCTGTACTTTTAAACTGTTTTGGGTTACAGTGGATGATAAGATTACATGGAATAAACACACTAGTACCATATACAGTAAACTGTCAACAACTATTGTTATACTCTATACATTGATATATTGTTGAAATATTAATGTTATATAATGTTAATGCACTCAACTTGCCATATTTAATGTTTGTATTAAAATATGGTGCGATTCGAGCAATACAAATATTATAAGATTATTATAAATTTTATTTTAAAAAGTCGTAGTTATATTGCGTATTCGGAACCGATTTGTATGAGGCTAAAATGTAAGCATAACGCATATTAATCCCTTTAAAATTACAATATTTACGTACCTTTGTTTTAAGAAAATGTATGATATTTAAAGTCATTATTTGTAAATTATTATTAATATGCATATTATGCAGCAAGAAATATTAATAACTTTAATATACCATCCAAAATGAGAATCAAGCTATCATGAATCGTTATTCCGATAGAGTCCAGAATTATGGAATAATGATCCATCTGAAATACAATCATGTCTGTATTTATCCGCTTTTCGCCGATTAATTAGCAAGGTATTGTAGGTAGATGCATGCATGTGTGTGAAAATAAATGTGTTATATAGTAGGGTTCTCGTGGATTCGTAATTGCGTTATTATTTTACATGGAAATCATTAACATATAGGATTTGCCTTTCTCTTGACTCAAGACACTTTAATTTGTTCGTTTGTTGTATATGTGCATTGTATTTCTTTGAAATTTTTGTGTAGCAATTAATCATTTGGACTTGAAAAATCAAATTGAAATTGATATTTTAAAAATCCCTTTGTGTAGGATGTTAAAAGTCATTTTAACGTGCCAAGCTCGCACTTTTGCGAGTTACAATGCACATACATGCCATAGAGCATTAATCCCTGGCACGTTAAGAGTTAAAGGTCTAGCCTACTTTCAAACATAACTGGCTTTCAACCGCCAAGAACATAGTTATACAATAATTATATCATTATAACGTGCCAAGCTCGCATTTTTGCGAGTTACAATGCACATACATGCCATAGAGCATTAAAATCCCTGGCACGTTAAGAGTTAAAGGTCTAGCCTACTTTCAAACATAACTGGCTTTCAACCGCCAAGAACATAGTTATAAAATATTGTAAAGGTTCCACAATCTGATACCTCACTTATATTTTTAATTTAAAGAATAATAATGTGTTGCCAGATATTTACCTGGTAATGCAAGCAGGCTGGCTTGGGCGCCCCAGAAAATTGCTGCCAGGACGGTGCCTGCAATCCACAACTTGGTGCTCCCCATGCTGATGGACCGACTTCAGACTCGATGCACTATGATAGAAGACAAAACGACGGGGAGAAACACAACCTCAAAAGTAGTGTTGGTAGACTCCTTCTGACAACTCCGAGTGAATGTGGTCATATTTATATGCTAGCCATAACAATTAAAGATCGTCTAGGTATCAAATATTAACACATTTGTTTTAATCGCAAGATAAAATTCGAGACCTGAATATTATATTGTGCTTTGTAGGTTTTCAAAGATGTGATAATAAGTTTTCCACGAAACAAGTTTTGCTCTCCTTTGTACGCTTTGTAACGCCTTACATATTGAAATAATAGTAAGTGTGAACACCTTTTGTTATTATGATTGAAAATTACTTCGAATCTCTTAATTAGACATAATGGAAATTCTAGGTACCAAACACAAAGCGTGTATTATTATTAAGAGTATAATTATTTTCAGTTGAAGGTCATAGATCTTTACAAATTGATGTTCTCGTTACAGTGTCGGTAATTAAGGTTAGAGGTGGTTATCTTCAGAGATGTAATGCCAATTGTTCCACGAAAAGGAGCTTTGGTATTTTTTGTATGCATATGGAACGCCCTAATATCATGTTGATTTTTGAAAGTGTGATCTTTCGTTACATGATTGATACTTACTTCGATTCTCTTAAATATACAATCATATTTATTAGAAATTCTACATATAAAACACAAAGCGTGTAATATATCTTACAGTTGAAGGTCATAGATCTTTACAAATTGATGCTTTCTATACTTGCTAGGTTAAGGATAATAATCTTCAAAGATGTTATGCCAAATGTTCCACGAAACAAACTTTGTTCTCTTTAATATGCATATTAGACGCCCCAGTGGCGTAGCGTGGTCGGACTGATTGGGGGGGGCACGCAAAATTATTTGGGTGGGCACACCTTATGTATCTCTTTATTTTTTCTAAAAATGGCCCCTTATGTTTTCTATTGTTTTTTCAAAATTATTCTGGGGGCACAGCCCCCCCCCCCCCCGTGCCCCCCGTAGCTACGCCACTGAGACGCCCTACATATTGGAATAACAGCAAGTGTTTGCACCTTTTGTTATGTGATTGATAATTAGACCTAATGGAAATTCAAGGAACCAAACACAAAGCGTATAATACACCTTTTAGTTGAAGGTCATTGATGAGCATTTCAGCACTAGCATTGCTATGTCTTTTGTATTTGCTGTGAAAACACTGATCAATTGTAAATACAATGATTTTATATGGTAATTAAACAGACAAAATACCATGAATGTATGAACTTCGTTTAAAATGATAGGTGAGTGTTTAATATGTTCTAGGAATTATCCCGTACATTTTGGTTCAACGATTTTTTTCAAGAGGTTTTATGGGAGAAATAAAATGCGAAGCGGCTGTTCCCGTTAGCGTGAACATGGATTGTATATTAGAGTGTGATCAACGCAATGCAAGTGTGATATTATTTTCCACTTGGTCTGTTTCACACCAAAACACATGGGGTGTTTCACAAGGATCAAAGTTAAACTTAACTCAAAGTTGGACCGTACGTTCATGAAAAGCCGTTTGTTTATTTGTAAACTTGTTGAAAGTTATTTTGCATGTTAAAAATGGCATTACGCTTCTACACCATCAATTACTATTCACTAATTATTGGGTCTAATGATATATTCTTAAAATGCATTTCGATAAAAGTTATAACAGGCAACGTATTAAAATCATTTGTCATGCATAATAATGTTTGCGATTTATTTATCGCCTAATGTGATTTAAAATCATCTCTAAGCGCTTTACATTATTACCCCGGTTATCGGACACACACTCACAATCAATTCGCACATGACGTGCACTTTCTGCTCCCTTGAGAGCAATGAATTATGGCAGCCCTATGGCGCACTTGACGGTATGTAAGTACAATTGCATACACGTCCTACTCCTACCGGGTCCCCATGTATACACCTAGTTAGAGAGCAGCAAACATGGATTGATTGTCTTGCTGAAGGGCAATCGCAGTGGGTTGGGTTCGAACTCCGGATCTCACGTATCGGAGAGCATGCGCTCTACCAATCTTGCCACACCTCGTGCACTGTACTTGATTAGAAAAAAAAATCTTTGATCTATTAACACCAAACTGAAAAGGGTGGTGTCACATGCCTTCTTAAAGTGAGGCCTGTAAAGTGTCTAACTCCGCGAAAATTACTTGGAGCTTCCTCGTTTCTCTTCTACCGTGTGGTTTAGTTTATGGTAAGATAATAATAAAATAGGGTTAGATTTGTTCAAATGCCCCTTTAGTATGAGGATATCTAACATTCAGCTCAAACGCGTTAAAGGAACTAAAGAATACAACGTACTTTGGCACTTATTCCATAGTTGATGACTCGTAAAATAGGTCTGCCAAATAAATACAGTAGTGATTTTAGACTAATTTCCTGATGCCAAATCTCACTTAGCAGCCAGTTTACGCCCCGCCCACATTTAGGGTCCAGAATCGGCAGTGTGATTGACATGTGATTGACAATTCATTGGCTTGCGTCATCTACATAATTAAGTTCATTAGTCCGTTCTTTAGATGACGTCACATTTTGGCGATTTAAAAGGGGCGTTCCCAGGACAATTAGATATTTACTAATTACCCAAAAATGTATTGATTTCATGGGAAATGACTGCCAAATTATTTTTCTTGAGGAAAGAATACGTATTGAGAGCCTAATTGTGAAAATTATGCCATCTAGACGCTGTAGTTCCTTTAACAAACGGTCATTAACCTAATAAACGTCCGTTGTAAAAGATTTTATCGCTTTTTTAACCAGGAAAGCAGTGTTCTTTTTCAATGAAACTTTCACACATCATTCGGACATATCTTACAATAATTTAAGTACAGGATTGAAGTCTCAAATGTCATTTGGGGCAATATCTGACACTTTACAGGCCTCACTTTAAATAACATTATACATTTAAATAGTTCAAGGACTGAATGATTTAATAATGTATTTGGGAATTGATGTGCAAGGCATGAGTTGTTAAATGTTTAATGCGGATTTTCACAAATATAACAAAAGCACAGGTGCAGACAAAAACAATATTCATCAGTTAAATCTAATGATCTATGAAAGAAAGGCGGTGCCTTTTCTCAATTATCGATTAGCAAAAATGTGATTATTACATTACACTAATTTTTATTTAAATGCATGCATCGTGTGACATGTAATTGATTTATTTCAACTTAATTCTATGTCATCTATGTTCATTATTATTTTAACAAGAACGACGTATAACACATAGCAAATAAAGCAACGCACATACATTAATATAAAGAATTTTATTTAAAGTGAAACAAGTAAAGTGTCTTACTCCACGAAAATTATTTGGAGTTTCCACACTTTTCTTCTACCATGATGTTTGGCTTATGGTAAGAGAAGAATAAAATAGGATTAGATTTGTGTTAATGCCCCTTTAGTATGACGATATCTATCTTTGATAATCATTCAGGTCAAGAGCGTTAGTGAACGGTCAAACACCTTATACACGTTATACAGTAATTCGTTGTAAAAACTGGCGCAAATTTTCGCTTTTTAACCAGGAAAGCAAGGTTTTTTTTCAATGAAACTTTCGCACTCATTTGGACATATCTTAAAATGATTTTGGTATAGGATTGAAATCTCAAATGTCATTTGGGCAATATCTGACACTTAACAGGTGCACCTTTAATTACATGCATCGTGTGACATGTAATTGATTTATTTTAATTGAATTTTATTTAATCTATGTTCACTATTATTTTAATAAGAACGACGTATAAAACATGGCAAAAAAAGCAACGTGCATGATATGAAGAATATAGATCTCAAAAACATATGAAATTAATTCGCGGAGGATAAAATTAACAAAAGTATTGGCACAAACTGATGTACAATTTATCCATACAATATAAACCTGGGCACCTGGTCCAGTCGTGGCTAACACAAAACAAAATAATACATACACAAAATAAAAAAATAAAAACATAGATCATACTAAAATTAGAAGAAAAACTTGTCGAATAACTTGTCGAAAATAGTACATTGCACATGCTCACTAAACTTCCAAGGCTTCAACAAGTAATCTCTAAATTAAATTTAATGTAATAACAGTTTAAAGAATAAGGATGTAGTTAAATATGCTACAGAACCGGTTCAGGTGCTGGCCAAACATAATCTAAGTAACTAAAACTGTTAAGTTATTATCAAACTAGCATTCATTGGTATCCTAGAACGGTACAAAGAAAAACAACAACATCCTATAAATGACTAAGTTACAGGGCGTTTTTTGTTATTCAAAAAGCAACTTTTAACATAAGTACGCCATTCAGAAACCTCACTTTCGGCATATGTTCGGAAATGTATAGGACTTGTAAAGTACATTTATTGTAATTATATATATTTATGGATACTTCTGCCGTTTCTGAACTAATGTTTATCAAATAAAGTTGATTGTGTACTAAGTTAATGGTGTTCTTTTTATACCTTGTATTAATAGACCTACATGTATAGTAAAAATAACTGCAATAACATGTTTTAAACAGTGTAAACGTCTTCCGTTACTTTCTAAGCCTCGCCATTTAAAGGGATAGTTGATTTTTTGTAAAGAGGGCGCTACACTAAAATAATTTGTTGTGAGTTAAAGGGATAGTTGAGTATTGGTCAAACTTAACTTTAGTAACCAAAACCTGCACGATTACGATACAAACTAATAGTTATAACTTCACCATGCTCGAAAAGTATACACAATTACAAACGACAAAGTAAAACCCCTGTTATCATTCAAAAAGAGCCGTTACAACTCGAAGTGTCAAATTAACTCGGCGCGAAGCACTAGCGTTGTAGGTCCTAATACGGGACTGTATAGTGCAGTGTGCGGTAATACGGGACTGTAGTGCAGTCACTGTGTGCGGTAATACTATACAGTAGTACGTGTATATTATGTATCGCAACCATAGAAGTATGACTCCAACACTGCCGTTGACGCAACTCGCAAGCCCCATTCGCATTCGTTCGCCTTTCGTTCACAGTCGCGTTAACACACGGATAGACTGGTCCATGAGGCGCATATATCACTGATTTTTTGCGGAATGGAAGGAAAAATCATAATCTTAATCCACCCGGTAGTTGGATCACATATTGGAGAGTAAATTGCTGGTAAGTACCGTATCATATGTATAGTTTTAAGCACAATTAGCGTGCACACAAATATTTGGTTTCAGTCTTTTATTAGGAGAACATAGAACGCTAGTGCCTCGCACTAGCGGTTCTAAAAAGTGATACCCGGGCGTCAACCACTTTTATATGATATTTTGAAAGCAAATTTCACAACAATTAGAGCATTTGAATGGAAATTATTATTATTTCCCATGTTTTTTTCGATGATCTTTCATATGGAATTGAAATCAACCAAATCCGTTACAATCGATGTTGGGGGGGCACTTTGGAAATTACCAAAACTCAACTTGGCCTTTAATGAAAAACTGCGTGTCAAATCTAGAAGAGCATACAATTTCATGGACATAATACAATTTATTTGATCGAAATCAATTAAGAAATGGCTGAAACATCTATAATCATTACCATTTGTAATGTTGTGGGGCCCTACAATTATTCTATAATTTTGAACCAGCCGTTACAAAAAAATAGTAATGCTTCTTCTTTTCAAAAATTTACAAAAGAGGTTTTTAAATAGTTGTTAATCACTTTTTCAACAAAACATCACATGCACAATAATTTTGTGTAAATGGTTGAAACTAATAAGTTTTTAGAGAGCGCGCTTTTGAGTTTTAACTGCTCTTTTTGAATGATAGCAGACTTTTTACTTAGTCATTTATAATTGTTCACTCCTTTCGAGCATAGTGGAGTTGTAACTATTAGTTTGTAATGAAATTATGCAGGTCTTAGTTACTAATATTCAGTTTGAACAAAACTGTACTTTCTTTACCAAAAATCAAATATTCATATAATATTTGTGATTTCATAGTTGTGGCAAAATTACGTCGGTATAGGCGGATGTTGCATTTATTATACAGACAAAATCGAACTTTTACATGTAATGACGCAACGCGCCATTGGTGCAAAGCAGACTGATTTCGGGATTTGTCTGTTTGTTTTTTTTTTGTTTTTTTTTTGTGGGGGAGGGGACCTTATGGTGATTTTTGAGTTGGATTTCCTTGTACATGCATTTTGTTCGTAGTAGAACTCTTATCATATTTGTATTAGGTATCAAAATGTCAAATTGTCAAATTGTCAAATTGCAACAAATGTTGCGCCCTCTTGATGTCGGGGCCATATGTTACTTTAATATACCCTTGTGTTACTTTAATATACCCTTGTGTTACTTTAATATACCCTTGTGTTACTTTAATATGCCCTTTATAGATTAGGAGGAATAATCTGTGGTATACTGGTAGTTAGAAGAGTAGTAGTAGTAGACTGGTAGTCGGGATTAATTAAGAAATTTATTGCTCTTAGAAGATGTCTATAATTATTTATCTGGTGGACTCAATTAGCAACGCACTTTGATAAGTTTCGGGACAACTCCTTATTATTATGTGTGGTACACACATGTTCCACCTTTTCACTATACTTTATGGTCACACTTTGTTTTAGGTTTTACAAATATTTTTTACGGGACATTTATTGTACTCGAACAAGGAAAATACATATATTTTGAGAAAATTGAAAACAAATTAAAAAATAGAAACGTACGGGGAGTTATCTACAACGTTGCCAAAGTGCGTTATCAATAAGTAGACATTTCGAAAGAGGTACAGTTTTATTAAATCATGAATGATTGCGTTCAACCTGTTATACAACATACCCCCACTACTGCGTTTGTTATGTCAAACAACGATGTTGTCCGAGTTGTATTGCCCTTTCATTACTAAATAATGCCTTAATACCTTTTTACCAGACATATCGCATATCACAACACTTTGTTGGAAATAGGCTTTCACACACAGATCACATATCACGTCGGTCAGTTCATACATACAAGGGCACTGATGGACAAACACGCACAGTGCACTATGGTTTGTTCATATACACAAAAACACTGATGGGCAAACACGCACAGTATATGGTTTGCTCAAACACGCAAGGACACTGATGGTCAAACACGCACAGTTCACTATGGTATGCTCATACACACAAGGACACTGATGGACAAACACGCACAGTGCACTATGGTTTGCTCATATACACAAGGACACTGATGGTCAAACACGCACAGTTCAATTATGGTTTGCTCAAACACACAAGGACACTGATGGTCAAACACGCACAGTTCACTATGGTTTGTTCATACACACAATGACACTGATGGACAATCACGCACAGTTCAATATGGTATGCTCATACACCCAATGGCACTCAACATCTCAATGGGCAAACACGCACAGCTCACCATGCTCATGTACACGCACAGTTCACCATGCTCATACACGCACAGTTCACCATGCTCATTCACACAAGGACACTGATGGGCAAACACGCACAGTTCACTATTGTATGCTCATACACCCAAGGAAACTAATGGTCAAACACGCACAGTTCACTATGGTTTGCTCATACACACAATGACACTGATGGACAAACACGCACAGTGCACTATGGTCTGTTCATACAGACAATGACACTGATGGACAACACGCACAGTGCACTATGGTCTGTTCATACAGACAAGGACAATGATGGACAATCACGCACAGTTCAATATGGTATGCTCATACAAACAAGGACACTGATGGTCAAACACACAGTTCACTATGGTCTGCTCATACACCCAATGGCACTCAACATCTCAATGGGCAAACACGCACAGTTCACCATGCTCATACACGCACAGTTCACCATGCTCATTCACACAAGGACACTGATGGGCAAACACGCACAGTTCACTATTGTATGCTCATACACCCAAGGAAACTAATGGTCAAACACGCACAGTTCACTATGGTTTGCTCATACACCGAATCAAACTGATTGGCAAACACGCACAGTTCACTATTGTCTGGTCATACATACCTTGCATTTTACAGATTTGCAGGTTTTATTAGTATGTCAGTGTGTTTCAGACCATTCATAATTATTAGTTATCTAACTGAAATCACACCGAAGAAGACAAACATCGAACATTTTTCGGGGAGTTTTGAATTTATTACATCTATAACTACTTGACAGTGGACTTAAATAAAGTGTTGACGAAAAACAAAACTAACAGTGAGTGATAAAGTATGGACAAATTATCGTTGTACGATGCTGCAATCCTAGTACATTTCACCAGTATAGTTTATATCTCAATATTACCTACCAATTTATGTGTATTTCCACAAAATGTGTGCTACCGGTAATAATAATAATAATGTGAAAATTATATAGCGCAGCTACTATAAATATATACTCTACTGCGCTTGAATAATTATTAAATTTGTATTACCCATGGTCATCAAGTATTTTTCAAAGTTCAAACCCACACAATGATATTGCGTTCTTTTTCAACTCCCCGGGAAGCATACTACGTTTGATATTATGAGTTCATCTGGCGCAGATGTTTGATCAACTTGGAATAAGGTCGGCTGTGTAACCACTGAATCGCAGAAATGGATATGCTTACTGGTTGTAAGAAGGAATTAATCTCGTAGATAAGTCTTAATATATTAAATAAAGATTTACACCGTGCTTTCTTAGATGGTCGTGTAGGGGGCAGTACACACGCATTATAAGAATTGCGTTATAATAGAGCGTAAACTTATACGAGTGAGCGTATTAGGCTTTGATATATATAGTCAATGTAACTTACTATTAATTTATGATTACCAATCTACATCTAAAGAAACCTTTACATCATGATGAATGGGTGAGACGGACTGACATTTCTTTAAGATGGTAACAAGGATTCCATTTTGAAAAGATATATTTAAGACTTCAATCATAAACCAATATCATCGCAAGACGTTTCTGAATAATGTGTGAGAGTTCAATTCATAGAAAATGAAAACTGTTTATACTAAGTTTAAAAAGTGAAAATGTATATGTCAGATTGTCTCCCGATCGTTCGCGCAATGTATCTAATCTCTGATACTAGGAACGATCGATGTATTCTTATACTATGACTACAACCGAAAAGCGATCAGGAATGCTTCGCAATTCATTCTTAAATGTTTCCATAATTAGGGAGACATTTTAGAAATCAAATTAGTTTGTAATCATTTAAAGCAAAACAACAAGGTACAAGATAAATGTGAAAGCTCCAATTCGTTTTGGTTGAATTTGACGAATAGATCACTTAAATAGTTAACAACAAAGTATATTCAAATTCCAGAACTAAACACAAATATGACATGAATAGGCACAGACTGTGTTTCGTCCATGTTACTTTAAACGTAATGATTTCTAAATCTATTTGTCAACTTAAGATTTTTCCTTTCCGATCATTTCGTAATTTTCTGTCCTTCATCCAGTAGGCCTAAACATCTAGATGCCTGAAAATTAAAACAAAAAGATGTATAGATGAATATTAGTAAAGCAAAACAAACATAATATCAAAGGTTTGTACATACATGTTGATGCATTGATCGAGGTTTAATTAGAATGGGAGAGAAAACGACAGTGGGAGAGCAAATATCGATTATTTGTATAATATCAACAACCGATTATATTACAATAGAAACAATACAATAATAATTATAGGTACAACTCATAAAGAGCCTAATATGATACAGTACCATCTCTACATAATCGGTTTACAATACTTACGCTTTATTAACTAGCAAACCCAAATATCACATTCTAACGTTTGCATTACCTTGTTTTAAACAACATTTACCAAATGTGCATTGTTTTTTCTATCCTGAACATTTTTGTTTCCAGTATTTCGGAGGAGAGGAGCAGACTTCCAGTATCCCATGTGCATTATGGCATGTATATTAATTTTACTTACAGTCATATGTGACTTGCAGATACTTGTAGGTACCAACGCAGGGGTCGCCGAACACGCTGTTGGAGGCTAACACCGTACAGGAGTTCTTCCCGTCGCATCTCTCTCTCACGATGCGCATGCTGCTTCCAGCCCGGCATTTCTGATCACTGACTGCCCGATGCGGGCAGACATCACCGCCGGCCGTCCTGCCATAGTATCCGCCGAGGACTGCGATCTTCCGTCCTGCACTACACTTCAGCTCAAGGTTGCTGTGCTCGCATGCACGAGACTGTAGAGCGCAAGAGTAGGACACATCTAGGTACTTGAACGTACCGACGCACGGATCGGTGAAGAAGCCGTTGGTTGCGGGTACGTCGCAAGACTGCTTGCCCTCGCAGCGGTTTCTCACACGGCCAAAGGAACTGGTCGCGTTGCAGCTGGTTGTCCGGATACTTCTATGAGAGCAGGCCTCGGAGCCCGAAACCTGTCGTCCGTACAACGCATCGCAGATGTGGATGAATGGCTTGCTCGCCGGACACTGAATGGACGCTGTCTTATGCTCACAGACTCGAGAAGATTGGCATACGGAGCCGCTGTCCGCTGGATATGAAACACAAAATGTACGTTATAATATTTCATTGTACAATACTTAAGTTACAGATTGGCAGCAAACAGTTTGAGCAAACTAGATTTTTTTAAAGTAGTAAGCAACCCCCCCCCCCCCCCCTTTAATTCAGGAAGGTCTGCTTGTTACTGGTCTCGGGTCAACGTTGTATCGATCTCGACCATCTAAGCAAGTGGTCTTGGACCTGTTGCCACCGCCCCCCCCCCCCCCCCCCCCCATTCGCCGCTTACATGACTCAACTAGTGGTCTTGGTCTCGGCCTCGAACGTTTTTGGCTACGGACATCACCCCCCCCCCCCCCCACCCCCCTCCAACTTATAGGAAATCCTGGTTACGGACATGTTAATAAGGTTTACACAATCTTTACACTTGATATTTTCTAAGCGCGAATAGAATTTAGAACATTCAGGTAGGATATAAATGAACCAAATTGACAATGAACGGATTTTTTAAATAACGGTAACACATTTCTAATATATATAAATAAAGATATCATCACTATAATGTAGAAATACATGATATGTAAAGAGTTAAAAGTAACTTATAATCAACGTGAACAACACCTCCGGCTATAACTCGACAAAGTGATCGAACCATATCTCATATCTGTGATGGAATGCTGGATAGTGGCATTCCTTATTGTTTATACATGGTCCCCGAGAACAAAACTATTACCGAATCTCGAGTTTGTTATACGCAGTTTTTACAACTTACTTATTTCAACCTAAATATTGCAGTATCATAATATATTGCGTTATTACGATAATGAACATAGTTTATACCGATAAAATGTTATTTCCAAAAGTCTCGTTCAAGTTTTAAAATCCGAATGTTGATACCTTTCGACGATTTTAAAATAAGAATGATTACAATACAAAGCCTTAAAGGGATAGTTGAGTTTGGGTATAGAGGGCGCTACACAAAATAATTTTGTTATGAGATAACGAAAAACTGATTCTCAAATAGTAATGACAGACTAAACTTTACTTGATCAAAATCGGTTCAGAAATGGCTGAATTATCCAAACACATAACCATTTGTAATAATTGTGGGGCCCCACAATTATTCGATAATTTTGAACCAGCCGTTTAATTATTTTTATTCAATCAAAAGAGGTTTTAAATAGTGGTTGATTATCTCTCTATCTAGTATTATCTCTCTATCTAGTCACTATGCACTATTTAAAATGGTTAAAACTGATTATTTAGAAAGCGCCCTCTAAACAAAAAATTACACGACCAAAATTACGGTTCTTTGTATCTTTTTTCATCGGAAAATATACCCTATCCGATGGACATAAATATTTTGTTACTCTATTTTGGGAGGTGCCCCGTTCCGTTTTTTGGGGTGCCATCCTGTATATGATTAAATAGACAACATCGTATAATCCATATTAACCTAGTTGGAATTAATATGTGGATATTTGTTTCATGATTTGTCAAAGTCTATCAACAGTAACATGAAGCGTTATCATTTGCTATTAGGGCATTTAAATCAACACTTCAGAGACACACAAGTTTTTGGCACTATAATTTAATTTCATACATTGTTATTTTTTGTTTTAATAATAATTTGAAGGGGTAGTATAGTTTTGGTAAGGCTGAGCTTTAGTAACACAAACCTGCACAATAACACTACAAACTAAAATTTATAACTCCACCGTGCTCGAAAGGTATAGAAAATTACAAACGACTTATTAAAAAGCAAGTTATCATGGAAAAAGAGCCATTAAAACACAAGAGGGCGCTCTCTAAAAATCATTGGTTTCAACCATGATTTTAAAAAAATTATGCATGTGATGTTTTGATGTTACAATGATTAGCTAGATAGAGAGATCATCAACAACTATTTATAAACCTCTTTTGAACATTTTAGAAAAAGTGTACGCATTTTTCACATTTATAAAAAAAATCATCGAATAAATCTAGGATATATATCTATTGATATTTCAGCCGTTTCAGAACCGATTTTCATCAAACAAAATTTATTCTGCCATGAAAATAGTATGCCCTTTCAAATTGTACACTTATTTTGTTTCATTACGTCACAAACAAATTATTGCGTGCAACGCCTTCTATTCCAAAACTGAACTACCCCTTTTAGGTGAAATACTAAAACGTGTTCTGTTTCTTCGTTGTAAAGAGTACATTGGAGTATTAACTGTGATATGAGTAACCCTGTTTTACTTTCAAATTGTAAATAATATATCACTTACCTTCGACGGGACCATTTCCGTAAAGCTCCATTCTCATGCTGATGTGTCCTTGCCAGGACACAGGAAGCACACGCATGTAGCGGCAGACTAGCGCGGTTGGGAGGGCGTTACGGACCACTGTATCACGGTCAGAATTGCCTGTAAAGACCTGTTAAGAGACGACAAAACACTTTAATTTATTAAAAGGTAAATACAAAACAATATGAACATTTGTATTGATTATAATTATTAAGAAGGATAAGTGGCAGAATCATTATAAAGATGACTCGCAGTAGGGTAATAAAGATGAGCGCCGCGAGCGTCCAGAAATGGAACATGTGCCTTTTGAGGCGCTTATTCGAGCCACCATAACATTCCATAATTTTGTTTGTGGGGTAATGTATAACATTGAATAACACTTACCACATCTGATCCAGATTTATCTTTAACCGTGTCAAAGGTCACACCGTCAATGCTGTGGGCGACTTTGTAGCTCTTCACCCATTGGCTATAGTCCTGACGTCCTTGAGTTGCCAATGCAACGACCCGATATGGGGATTTGAGATCAATCTGAAAAATTAGAAAATAATATGCATGTTTATTTTTACAAAACGTTTCACATTGAAATATATCTGATTAAGTGTAACTTTCTATTCACATGACAGATACAATGTACACTTGTATTGTCAAATCGCGAATGATATATTCACACACTACGAAATAAACGTTAAAACATGGACCCTCATGGGTGACAAACGAAGCTACCATAGCACCACCTTTAGGTGTTGAAGTTGGGTCTGCGCCCTTTGGGGCCCACACATTCACACTTTTGGTTCGAATACCCCAATTTGGGGTTGTACCAAAAGGGTTAGGCCATTGTAAAATTGTTTTGCACCATAATTATATCTGTGTTTCTTAATGTGTAGGTAACTATATCTTTGTAACGTTGATTCTGTAGCGCAAAGAAACATATCAAACATTTAATAGTTATTTATTAAATCATGCTGAATATACTAAACATGTAATATACATACACTAGTTTCAATCAGGTAATTTTTGAATAAGGACATTATCTAACCTGGAGCCATTGGTTAGCGTCATTCCTGCGTGCACTCCATGCTCCCGTCCCTTGACCAGAACGAACCACATTTAACCGGCATCGTCTAGCCCCATGCTGCGCATCGAACTCAGTCGACGCCGTCAGACTCGAATCAGGGATGGCATTAGTTTCAAGTCCAAGGGGAAGGGAAGATTCTTCAAAACAAACATTAAACTTGGCTTGTAAAGAAAATTGTATTGATGTTGAATGGCGGTGGAGGAAATATCACGCAAAGATCTTTTCCGAGAGATTCAAACAATTATTTCTTGTGTTCTTTGACAATGAATTACAATGAAATACATAAGAAATTATAAAAAACAATAGAACACATAAGGAATAACCTGGCTCTTCCAAATTATATTGTTGTATTATTATTCCAAATGGTCTAAAGAACATATGTAGTGAAAACCAATGTTTAATTATGAAGAATATATGATTTATGGGTCAAAATATAAATTGTATGACTTTATTTGCATAAATTACCATAAATATGCAAATTAATAATTTGTTGACAAAATTAAAATTACCATTGCATTATATACACTTCACTCAACATGCGTTTATTTTTTCACGAAGATCGGCCGCTTCGCGGCCGAGATCTTAAGGGGGCAATAATGCACCCCCCCCCCCCCCCCCCCTCACCGGCGGTAGAAAGACCTCAAATAGCCCGGCCTTTTTAGGGTTAAACAAAATTTACTTGCAGGCCCTGAGCCACGAAAACAAAGAAGAAAGGCCCATTTCGTAACGGTCTCGGGTCAACTTTTTATCTAATCGAGTGATCTCAGGCAACAATCGATATGTTTGCAAACTTATATTATAATATGGGGAATCCAACAAGCAAAATTAAAGACTATTGTACTCAAAATTATAGTTCAAAAATAATCATATGGAAACAAACAATTTGTACATCTTTAGCAAGTCAACATTCAAAAACGCATTTGTTCAAAGGTATACTGGCATACGCATTTTTTTTATTTTAAAGGTAGATATTTTGCTGCTTTCTTAACAAACTAATGAAAGCTATTTACATTATTCAGCTTCATAGTTAAAAGGAACTTTTGCGAAAAATCAAAATTAAGATGTTCTTAAACTTGAATTTTGATTTTTAGTGAATACTTTTAAAGTTTTTGAAAGTTTAGACTAAAAAATTAGATTTTTGGCAAATGAGCTTAAGAACTGTCATGTTTATTTGTCTGCATAGTGAAATACTGTAACTAGAATGTACTTATTATGCAGAATAATTCATTTTAGACAGAGATAGGACAGGTATGTGAATATTTTATTAAAAGCATCAAGGTGATTTATCAAAAGGCATATTACACTTTAATGACATGAACCATTTTGACTCTAAAATCAAGTGTCAATTCAACTTCTTTATCATAAATGATAAAATAAAGAGATAGTTAATTTTGGGTTAAATCCTAAGTTATTCATTAATGCGATATATTTAAAAACGGTGTGTTTCTTTTTTTTTGTAAAGCGTAAAGCTGGATATAACAATTGAAAGGATTAACTTTGATGATCACTTTCAAATTGTTTATGATATTTCATTTACCTGCGACGGGCCCTTTTCCGTAAAGCTCCATTCTCATGCTGATGTGTCCTTGCCAGGTAACAGGAAGCACGCGTACGTAGCGGCACACTAACGGGGCGGGGAGGGCGTTACGGACTACTGTATCACGGTCAGAATTGCCTGTAAACACCTGTTAAAAGACGACAAAACACTGTTCATTATTCAAAGGTAAAAACTAAATCAAATCAAATCAAAACAATATGACATTCGTTTCGATGTTGGTCATCAAGGAGGAAACGTAGCAGAGTCATTATCAACATGACTCACAGTAGGGTAAAACAATGAGCGCCACGAGCGTCCATTGACGGAACAAACGCATGTTACAGATCATGCAGAACTTGATTTGAGGGGTAATGTATAACATAAAATAACTCTTACCACATCTGATCCAGAGTTATCTTTAACCGTGTTAAAGGTAACACCGTCACTGCTGTAGGCGACTTTATAGCTCTTCACCCATTGGCTATGATCTTGACGTCCTTGAGTTGCTAAGGCAACGATCCGATATGGGGATTTGAGATCAATCTGAAAATTTAGAAATAAACATGGTGATTTAGTCAAAACGTTTCACAATAAAATACAACCGAGATAGTGTAAGTTTTTGTATTCACAGTACAGATACAATGTACACTTTTATTGTTAAATCCAGAGTAATATACTTACAAATTAAGAAATAAAGATTAAAATCTGTACCCTAATGGGTTTAAAACGCTTATACAATAGCAACATCTTGAGGGTGCGATTTTCCACGTAAAAGTTGGGTCTGCACCTTTTGGGGCTCACACATGCACCCTTAAATTGGTGCAGTTTTACCCCAATTTGAAGTGCAGAATTGCACCTTTCAGGGTTATGCTATTGTAATATTGTTTTGCACTCTTATTGCATCTTTATTTCTTAGTGTGTAGGTAAACATGTATAATTTTGTAAGGTCCATGCTTCTGTAGCATGTTTTACAACGCAAAGAAACATATAAAACAATTATTAGTTGATCGTTAAATTCTGCTTAATATACTAAACCTGTTTTATTCAGAATAATGATTTAAATGATAATCGAACCTGAAGCCATTGGTTTGCGTCATTCCTGCGTGCACTCCATGCTCCCGTCCCTTGACCAGAACGAACCACATTCAACCGGCATCGTCTAGCCCCATGCTGCGCATCGAACTCAGTCGACGCCGTCAGACTCGAATCAGGGATGGCATTAGTTTCAAGTCCAAGGGGAAGGGAAGATTCTTCAAAACAAACATTAAACTTGGCTTGTAAAGAAAATTGTATTGATGTTGAATGGCGGTGGAGGAAATATCACGCAAAGATCTTTTCCGAGAGATTCAAACAATTATTTCTTGTGTTCTTTGACAATGAATTACAATGAAATACATAAGAAATTATAAAAAACAATAGAACACATAAGGAATAACCTGGCTCTTCCAAATTATATTGTTGTATTATTATTCCAAATGGTCTAAAGAACATATGTAGTGAAAACCAATGTTTAATTATGAAGAATATATGATTTATGGGTCAAAATATAAATTGTATGACTTTATTTGCATAAATTACCATAAATATGCAAATTAATAATTTGTTGACAAAATTAAAATTACCATTGCATTATATACACTTCACTCAACATGCGTTTATTTTTTCACGAAGATCGGCCGCTTCGCGGCCGAGATCTTAAGGGGGCAATAATGCACCCCCCCCCCCCTCACCGGCGGTAGAAAGACCTCAAATAGCCCGGCCTTTTTAGGGTTAAACAAAATTTACTTGCAGGCCCTGAGCCACGAAAACAAAGAAGAAAGGCCCATTTCGTAACGGTCTCGGGTCAACTTTTTATCTAATCGAGTGATCTCAGGCAACAATCGATATGTTTGCAAACTTATATTATAATATGGGGAATCCAACAAGCAAAATTAAAGACTATTGTACTCAAAATTATAGTTCAAAAATAATCATATGGAAACAAAAAATGTGTACATCTTTAGCAAGTCAACATTCAAAAACGCATTTGTTCAAAGGTATACTGGCATACGCATTTTTTTTATTTTAAAGGTAGATATTTTGCTGCTTTCTTAACAAACTAATGAAAGCTATTTACATTATTCAGCTTCATAGTTAAAAGGAACTTTTGCGAAAAATCAAAATTAAGATGTTCTTAAACTTGAATTTTGATTTTTAGTGAATACTTTTAAAGTTTTTGAAAGTTTAGACTAAAAAATTAGATTTTTGGCAAATGAGCTTAAGAACTGTCATGTTTATTTGTCTGCATAGTGAAATACTGTAACTAGAATGTACTTATTATGCAGAATAATTCATTTTAGACAGAGATAGGACAGGTATGTGAATATTTTATTAAAAGCATCAAGGTGATTTATCAAAAGGCATATTACACTTTAATGACATGAACCATTTTGACTCTAAAATCAAGTGTCAATTCAACTTCTTTATCATAAATGATAAAATAAAGAGATAGTTAATTTTGGGTTAAATCCTAAGTTATTCATTAATGCGATATATTTAAAAACGGTGTGTTTCTTTTTTTTTGTAAAGCGTAAAGCTGGATATAACAATTGAAAGGATTAACTTTGATGATCACTTTCAAATTGTTTATGATATTTCATTTACCTGCGACGGGCCCTTTTCCGTAAAGCTCCATTCTCATGCTGATGTGTCCTTGCCAGGTAACAGGAAGCACGCGTACGTAGCGGCACACTAACGGGGCGGGGAGGGCGTTACGGACTACTGTATCACGGTCAGAATTGCCTGTAAACACCTGTTAAAAGACGACAAAACACTGTTCATTTTTCAAAGGTAAAAACTAAATCAAATCAAATCAAAACAATATGACATTCGTTTCGATGTTGGTCATCAAGGAGGAAACGTAGCAGAGTCATTATCAACATGACTCACAGTAGGGTAAAACAATGAGCGCCACGAGCGTCCATTGACGGAACAAACGCATGTTACAGATTATGCAGAACTTGATTTGCGGGGTAATGTATGACATAAAATAACTCTTACCACATCTGATCCAGAGTTATCTTTAACCGTGTTAAAGGTCACACCGTCACTGCTGAAGGCGACTTTGTAGCTCTTCACCCATTGGGGATGATCCTGACGTCCTTGAGTTGCTAAGGCAACGACCCGATATGGGGATTTGAGATCAATCTGAAAAATGAGAAATATACATGATGATTTTGACAAAGCTTTTCACATTGAAATACAACTGACTAAGTGTAACTTTCTGTTCCAGGACAAATACAATTTACACTTGTACAGTATTGTCAAAATCGCGAATTATATATTTACACACTAAGAAAATAAAGGTTCAAATCTGTACCCTAAAGGGTTCAACACGCTTATACAATAGCACCACCTTTAGGGTGCGATTTTTCAACGTAAACGATGGGTCTGCACCAGTCCCTTTTGGGGACCACACATTCACCCTTTTGATGCAGTTTTGCCCCAATTTGAAGTGCAGAATTGCAACTTTCAGGGTTATGCTATAGTAACATTGTTTTGCTCCCTTATGGAATCGTTATTTCTTGGTGTGTAGGTAACTATATTTGTAATATTGATGCTTCTGTAGCATATTTTTCAGAGCAAATAAACATATCAAACAATTATTTGTTGATCGGTACATTCTGCTTAAAAACTAAACCTGTTATACATACACAAATTCTATTCAGAATAATTAGTTAAATGATAATCGTACCTGGAGCCATTGGTTTGCGTCATTCCTGCGTGCACTCCAGGCTCCCCTCTCTTGACCAGAACGAACCACATTCAACCGGCATCGTCTAGCCCCATGCTGCGCATCGTACTCAGTCGACGCCGTCAAACTCGAATCAGGGATGGCATTAGTTTCAAGTCCAAGGGGAAGGGAAGATTCTTCAAAACAAACATTAAACTTGGCTTGTAAAGAAAATTGTATTGAGGTTGAATGGCGGTGGAGGAAATATTACGCAAAGATCTTTTCCGAGAGATTCAAAATATTATTTGTTGTGTTCTTTGACTTGCAAAGTTACCTATCTTTACACTTGTTTTCCTCTAAGCTCGAATATAAATTGTGGCTTTTCGAAGAACAATGTATTATATATGTTTACAAGACAAGTAATAGTGACATTAAATTATAATCTCGTTTAGCAAGCGCTTTTTGGGGTTCAAATTGGTGTTTAAATATGACTTCTACCACGAGACTTATAGAATCACTTTAATATGTTTTCATATGTTTAACCCAAATAATGGCGGGGGGCATAATGCCCCCCCCCCCCCCCCCTCCTCCGCGATTTTTTTTTTTCTTCTCCGGAACGCGTAAAGATGACGCCCCACTGCTTCGTGACTTTTTTCTTTTGAGTCTTTCGCATCTTTTAAAAATTCTTTTTTTGGAAAATCGGATCTATCGTTACAAAGTAACGTGACCTTTTGTCTATGCATATCAGACCGAAAATCACTCATTTTCGTGATTTGTGTAAAAAACATGTTGAAATATCAGTTTTCGTAAAAAGAGATATATCATTAGTTATTTCGTCGTGTTTATATTTAAGGTGTTTGTTTTGGTGTTCAAAATAGTTGAATTATAGTTAGAAATAAAATAAACAACAAAAACAATAAAATACAAAAGTAACAACAGCAATGAATTACAATGATATACATCAGAAATTATAAAAACAATAGAACACATAAGGAATAACCTGGCTCTTCCAAATTGTATTGTTGTATTATTATTCCAAATGGTCTAAATAAAAAGTAGTGAAAACCAATGTTTAATTATGAAGAATATATGATTAATGGGTACAAATATAAATTGTATGACTTTATTTGCATAAATTACCATAAATATGCAAATTAATATTTTGTTGACAAAATTAAAATTACCATTGCATTATAAACACTTCACTCAACATGCGTGAATTTTTTCACGGCGATCGGCCGCTTCGCGGCCGAGATCTTAAGGGGGGCCATAATGCCCCCCCTCCCGGCGGTATAAAGACCTCAACTAGCCCGGCCTTTTTAGGGTTAAACAAAATTTACTTGCAGGCCCTGAGCCACGAAAACAAAGAAGAAAGGCCCATTTTGTAACGGTTTCGGGTCCACTTTTTATCTAAACGAGTGATCTCAGGCAACAATCGATATGTTTGCAAACTTATATTATAATATGGGGAATCCAACAAGCAAAATTAAAGACTATTGTACTCAAAATTATAGTTCAAAAATAATCATATGAAAACAAAAAATGTGTACATCTTTAGCAAGTCAACATTCAAAAACGCATTTGTTCAAAGGTATACTGGCATACGCATTTTTTTTATTTTAAAGGTAGATATTGTGCTGTTTTCTTAACAAACTAATGAAAGCTATTTACATTATTCAGCTTCATAGTTAAAAGGAACTTTTGCGAAAAATCAGAATTAAGATGTTCTTAAACTTGAATTTTGATTTTTAGTGAATACTTTTAAAGTTTTTGAAAGTTTAGTCTAAAAAATTAGATTTTTGGCAAATGAGCTTAAGAACTGTCATGTTTATTTGTCTGCATAGTGAAATACTGTAACTAGAATGTACTTATTATGCAGAATAATTCATTTTAGACAGAGATAGGACAGGTATGTGAATATTTTATTAAAAGCATCAAGGTGATTTATCAAAAGGCATATTACACTTTAATGACATGAACCATTTTGACTCTAAAATCAAGTGTCAATTCAACTTCTTTATCATAAATGAAAAAATAAAGAGATAGTTAATTTTGGGTTAAATCCTAAGTTATTCATTAATGCGATATATTTAAAAACGGTGTGTTTCTTTTTTTTGTAAAGCGTAAATCTGGATATAACAATTGAAAGGATTAACTTTGATGATCACTTTCAAATTGTTTATGATATTTCATTTACCTGCGACGGGCCCTTTTCCGTAAAGCTCCATTCTCATGCTGATGTGTCCTTGCCAGGTAACAGGAAGCACGCGTACGTAGCGGCACACTAACGGGGCGGGGAGGGCGTTACGGACTACTGTATCACGGTCAGAATTGCCTGTAAACACCTGTTAAAAGACGACAAAACACTGTTCATTATTCAAAGGTAAAAACTAAATCAAATCAAATCAAAACAATATGACATTCGTTTCGATGTTGGTCATCAAGGAGGAAACGTAGCAGAGTCATTATCAACATGACTCACAGTAGGGTAAAACAATGAGCGCCACGAGCGTCCATTGACGGAACAAACGCATGTTACAGATCATGCAGAACTTGATTTGAGGGGTAATGTATAACATAAAATAACTCTTACCACATCTGATCCAGAGTTATCTTTAACCGTGTTAAAGGTAACACCGTCACTGCTGTAGGCGACTTTATAGCTCTTCACCCATTGGCTATGATCTTGACGTCCTTGAGTTGCTAAGGCAACGATCCGATATGAGGATTTGAGATCAATCTGAAAATTTAGAAATAAACATGGTGATTTAGTCAAAACGTTTCACAATAAAATACAACCGAGATAGTGTAAGTTTTTGTATTCACAGTACAGATACAATGTACACTTTTATTGTTAAATCCAGAGTAATATACTTACAAATTAAGAAATAAAGATTAAAATCTGTACCCTAATAGGTTTAAAACGCTTATACAATAGCAACATCTTGAGGGTGCGATTTTCCACGTAAAAGTTGGGTCTGCACCTTTTGGGGCTCACACATGCACCCTTAAATTGGTGCAGTTTTACCCCAATTTGAAGTGCAGAATTGCACCTTTCAGGGTTATGCTATTGTAATATTGTTTTGCACTCTTATTGCATCTTTATTTCTTAGTGTGTAGGTAAACATGTATAATTTTGTAAGGTCCATGCTTCTGTAGCATGTTTTACAACGCAAAGAAACATATAAAACAATTATTAGTTGATCGTTAAATTCTGCTTAATATACTAAACCTGTTTTATTCAGAATAATGATTTAAATGATAATCGAACCTGAAGCCATTGGTTTGCGTCATTCCTGCGTGCACTCCATGCTCCCGTCCCTTGACCAGAACGAACCACATTCAACCGGCATCGTCTAGCCCCATGCTGCGCATCGAACTCAGTCGACGCCGTCAGACTCGAATCAGGGATGGCATTAGTTTCAAGTCCAAGGGGAAGGGAAGATTCTTCAAAACAAACATTAAACTTGGCTTGTAAAGAAAATTGTATTGATGTTGAATGGCGGTGGAGGAAATATCACGCAAAGATCTTTTCCGAGAGATTCAAACAATTATTTCTTGTGTTCTTTGACAATGAATTACAATGAAATACATGAGAAATTATAAAAACAATAGAACACATAAGGAATAACCTGGCTCTTCCAAATTATATTGTTGTATTATTATTCCAAATGGTCTAAAGAACATATGTAGTGAAAACCAATGTTTAATTATGAAGAATATATGATTTATGGGTAAAAATATAAATTGTATGACTTTATTTGCATAAATTACCATAAATATGCAAATTAATAATTTGTTGACAAAATTAAAATTACCATCGCATTATATACACTTCACTCAACATGCTTTTATTTTTTCACGAAGATCGGCCGCTTCGCGGCCGAGATCTTAAGGGGGCAATAATGCACCCCCCCCCCCTCACCGGCGGTAGAAAGACCTCAAATAGCCCGGCCTTTTTAGGGTTAAACAAAATTTACTTGCAGGCCCTGAGCCACGAAAACAAAGAAGAAAGGCCCATTTCGTAACGGTCTCGGGTCAACTTTTTATCTAATCGAGTGATCTCAGGCAACAATCGATATGTTTGCAAACTTATATTATAATATGGGGAATCCAACAAGCAAAATTAAAGACTATTGTACTCAAAATTATAGTTCAAAAATAATCATATGGAAACAAAAAATGTGTACATCTTTAGCAAGTCAACATTCAAAAACGCATTTGTTCAAAGGTATACTGGCATACGCATTTTTTTTATTTTAAAGGTAGATATTTTGCTGCTTTCTTAACAAACTAATGAAAGCTATTTACATTATTCAGCTTCATAGTTAAAAGGAACTTTTGCGAAAAATCAAAATTAAGATGTTCTTAAACTTGAATTTTGATTTTTAGTGAATACTTTTAAAGTTTTTGAAAGTTTAGACTAAAAAATTAGATTTTTGGCAAATGAGCTTAAGAACTGTCATGTTTATTTGTCTGCATAGTGAAATACTGTTACTAGAATGTACTTATTATGCAGAATAATTCATTTTAGACAGAGATAGGACAGGTATGTGAATATTTTATTAAAAGCATCAAGGTGATTTATCAAAAGGCATATTACACTTTAATGACATGAACCATTTTGACTCTAAAATCAAGTGTCAATTCAACTTCTTTATCATAAATGATAAAATAAAGAGATAGTTAATTTTGGGTTAAATCCTAAGTTATTCATTAATGCGATATATTTAAAAACGGTGTGTTTCTTTTTTTTTGTAAAGCGTAAAGCTGGATATAACAATTGAAAGGATTAACTTTGATGATCACTTTCAAATTGTTTATGATATTTCATTTACCTGCGACGGGCCCTTTTCCGTAAAGCTCCATTCTCATGCTGATGTGTCCTTGCCAGGTAACAGGAAGCACGCGTACGTAGCGGCACACTAACGGGGCGGGGAGGGCGTTACGGACTACTGTATCACGGTCAGAATTGCCTGTAAACACCTGTTAAAAGACGACAAAACACTGTTCATTTTTCAAAGGTAAAAACTAAATCAAATCAAATCAAAACAATATGACATTCGTTTCGATGTTGGTCATCAAGGAGGAAACGTAGCAGAGTCATTATCAACATGACTCACAGTAGGGTAAAACAATGAGCGCCACGAGCGTCCATTGACGGAACAAACGCATGTTACAGATTATGCAGAACTTGATTTGCGGGGTAATGTATGACATAAAATAACTCTTACCACATCAGATCCAGAGTTATCTTTAACCGTGTTAAAGGTCACACCGTCACTGCTGAAGGCGACTTTGTAGCTCTTCACCCATTGGGGATGATCCTGACGTCCTTGAGTTGCTAAGGCAACGACCCGATATGGGGATTTGAGATCAATCTGAAAAATGAGAAATATACATGATGATTTTGACAAAGCTTTTCACATTGAAATACAACTGACTAAGTGTAACTTTCTGTTCCAGGACAAATACAATTTACACTTGTACAGTATTGTCAAAATCGCGAATTATATATTTACACACTAAGAAAATAAAGGTTCAAATCTGTACCCTAAAGGGTTCAACACGCTTATACAATAGCAGCACCTTTAGGGTGCGATTTTTCAACGTAAACGATGGGTCTGCACCAGTCCCTTTTGGGGACCACACATTCACCCTTTTGATGCAGTTTTGCCCCAATTTGAAGTGCAGAATTGCAACTTTCAGGGTTATGCTATAGTAACATTGTTTTGCTCCCTTATGGAATCGTTATTTCTTGGTGTGTAGGTAACTATATTTGTAATATTGATGCTTCTGTAGCATATTTTTCAGAGCAAATAAACATATCAAACAATTATTTGTTGATCGGTACATTCTGCTTAAAAACTAAACCTGTTATACATACACAAATTCTATTCAGAATAATTAGTTAAATGATAATCGAACCTGGAGCCATTGGTTTGCGTCATTCCTGCGTGCACTCCAGGCTCCCCTCTCTTGACCAGAACGAACCACATTCAACCGGCATCGTCTAGCCCCATGCTGCGCATCGTACTCAGTCGACGCCGTCAAACTCGAATCAGGGATGGCATTAGTTTCAAGTCCAAGGGGAAGGGAAGATTCTTCAAAACAAACATTAAACTTGGCTTGTAAAGAAAATTGTATTGAGGTTGAATGGCGGTGGAGGAAATATTACGCAAAGATCTTTTCCGAGAGATTCAAAATATTATTTGTTGTGTTCTTTGACTTGCAAAGTTACCTATCTTTACACTTGTTTTCCTCTAAGCTCGAATATAAATTGTGGCTTTTCGAAGAACAATGTATTATATATGTTTACAAGACAAGTAATAGTGACATTAAATTATAATCTCGTTTAGCAAGCGCTTTTTGGGGTTCAAATTGGTGTTTAAATATGACTTCTACCACGAGACTTATAGAATCACTTTAATATGTTTTCATATGTTTAACCCAAATAATGGCGGCTAATGCCCCCCCCCCCCCCCCCCCCCCTCCGCGATTTTTTTTTTTCTTCTCCGGAACGCGTAAAGATGACGCCCCACTGCTTCGTGACTTTTTTCTTTTGAGTCTTTCGCATCTTTTAAAAATTCTTTTTTTGGAAAATCGGATCTATCGTTACAAAGTAACGTGACCTTTTGTCTATGCATATCAGACCGAAAATCACTCAATTTCGTGATTTGTGTAAAAAACATGTTGAAATATCAGTTTTCGTAAAAAGAGATATATCATTAGTTATTTCGTCGTGTTTATATTTAAGGTGTTTGTTTTGGTGTTCAAAATAGTTGAATTATAGTTAGAAATAAAATAAACAACAAAAACAATAAAATACAAAAGTAACAACAGCAATGAATTACAATGATATACATCAGAAATTATAAAAACAATAGAACACATAAGGAATAACCTGGCTCTTCCAAATTGTATTGTTGTATTATTATTCCAAATGGTCTAAATAACATAATGTAGTGAAAACCAATGTTTAATTATGAAGAATATATGATTTATGGGTACAAATATAAATTGTATGACTTTATTTGCATAAATTACCATAAATATGCAAATTAGTATTTTGTTGACAAAATTAAAATTACCATTGCATTATAAACACTTCACTCAACATGCGTGAATTTTTTCACGGCGATCGGCCGCTTCGCGGCCGAGATCTTAAGGGGGGCCATAATGCCCCCCCCCCCCCCGGCGGTATAAAGACCTCAACTAGCCCGGCCTTTTTAGGGTTAAACAAAATTTACTTGCAGGCCCTGAGCCACGAAAACAAAGAAGAAAGGCCCATTTTGTAACGGTTTCGGGTCCACTTTTTATCTAAACGAGTGATCTCAGGCAACAATCGATATGTTTGCAAACTTATATTATAATATGGGGAATCCAACAAGCAAAATTAAAGACTATTGTACTCAAAATTATAGTTCAAAAATAATCATATGAAAACAAAAAATGTGTACATCTTTAGCAAGTCAACATTCAAAAACGCATTTGTTCAAAGGTATACTGGCATACGCATTTTTTTTATTTTAAAGGTAGATATTGTGCTGTTTTCTTAACAAACTAATGAAAGCTATTTACATTATTCAGCTTCATAGTTAAAAGGAACTTTTGCGAAAAATCAGAATTAAGATGTTCTTAAACTTGAATTTTGATTTTTAGTGAATACTTTTAAAGTTTTTGAAAGTTTAGTCTAAAAAATTAGATTTTTGGCAAATGAGCTTAAGAACTGTCATGTTTATTTGTCTGCATAGTGAAATACTGTAACTAGAATGTACTTATTATGCAGAATAATTCATTTTAGACAGAGATAGGACAGGTATGTGAATATTTTATTAAAAGCATCAAGGTGATTTATCAAAAGGCATATTACACTTTAATGACATGAACCATTTTGACTCTAAAATCAAGTGTCAATTCAACTTCTTTATCATAAATGAAAAAATAAAGAGATAGTTAATTTTGGGTTAAATCCTAAGTTATTCATTAATGCGATATATTTAAAAACGGTGTGTTTCTTTTTTTTGTAAAGCGTAAATCTGGATATAACAATTGAAAGGATTAACTTTGATGATCACTTTCAAATTGTTTATGATATTTCATTTACCTGCGACGGGCCCTTTTCCGTAAAGCTCCATTCTCATGCTGATGTGTCCTTGCCAGGTAACAGGAAGCACGCGTACGTAGCGGCACACTAACGGGGCGGGGAGGGCGTTACGGACTACTGTATCACGGTCAGAATTGCCTGTAAACACCTGTTAAAAGACGACAAAACACTGTTCATTATTCAAAGGTAAAAACTAAATCAAATCAAATCAAAACAATATGACATTCGTTTCGATGTTGGTCATCAAGGAGGAAACGTAGCAGAGTCATTATCAACATGACTCACAGTAGGGTAAAACAATGAGCGCCACGAGCGTCCATTGACGGAACAAACGCATGTTACAGATCATGCAGAACTTGATTTGAGGGGTAATGTATAACATAAAATAACTCTTACCACATCTGATCCAGAGTTATCTTTAACCGTGTTAAAGGTAACACCGTCACTGCTGTAGGCGACTTTATAGCTCTTCACCCATTGGCTATGATCTTGACGTCCTTGAGTTGCTAAGGCAACGATCCGATATGAGGATTTGAGATCAATCTGAAAATTTAGAAATAAACATGGTGATTTAGTCAAAACGTTTCACAATAAAATACAACCGAGATAGAGTAAGTTTTTTTATTCACAGTACAGATACAATGTACACTTTTATTGTTAAATCCAGAGTAATATACTTACAAATTAAGAAATAAAGATTAAAATCTGTACCCTAATAGGTTTAAAACGCTTATACAATAGCAACATCTTGAGGGTGCGATTTTCCACGTAAAAGTTGGGTCTGCACCTTTTGGGGCTCACACATGCACCCTTAAATTGGTGCAGTTTTACCCCAATTTGAAGTGCAGAATTGCACCTTTCAGGGTTATGCTATTGTAATATTGTTTTGCACTCTTATTGCATCTTTATTTCTTAGTGTGTAGGTAAACATGTATAATTTTGTAAGGTCCATGCTTCTGTAGCATGTTTTACAACGCAAAGAAACATATAAAACAATTATTAGTTGATCGTTAAATTCTGCTTAATATACTAAACCTGTTTTATTCAGAATAATGATTTAAATGATAATCGAACCTGAAGCCATTGGTTTGCGTCATTCCTGCGTGCACTCCATGCTCCCGTCCCTTGACCAGAACGAACCACATTCAACCGGCATCGTCTAGCCCCATGCTGCGCATCGAACTCAGTCGACGCCGTCAGACTCGAATCAGGGATGGCATTAGTTTCAAGTCCAAGGGGAAGGGAAGATTCTTCAAAACAAACATTAAACTTGGCTTGTAAAGAAAATTGTATTGATGTTGAATGGCGGTGGAGGAAATATCACGCAAAGATCTTTTCCGAGAGATTCAAACAATTATTTCTTGTGTTCTTTGACAATGAATTACACTGAAATACATAAGAAATTATAAAAACAATATAACACATAAGGAATAACCTGGCTCTTCCAAATTATATTGTTGTATTATTATTCCAAATGGTCTAAAGAACATATGTAGTGAAAACCAATGTTTAATTATGAAGAATATATGATTTATGGGTAAAAATATAAATTGTATGACTTTATTTGCATAAATTACCATAAATATGCAAATTAATAATTTGTTGACAAAATTAAAATTACCATTGCATTATATACACTTCACTCAACATGCTTTTATTTTTTCACGAAGATCGGCCGCTTCGCGGCCGAGATCTTAAGGGGGCAATAATGCACCCCCCCCCCTCACCGGCGGTAGAAAGACCTCAAATAGCACGGCCTTTTTAGGGTTAAACAAAATTTACTTGCAGGCCCTGAGCCACGAAAACAAAGAAGAAAGGCCCATTTCGTAACGGTCTCGGGTCAACTTTTTATCTAATCGAGTGATCTCAGGCAACAATCGATATGTTTGCAAACTTATATTATAATATGGGGAATCCAACAAGCAAAATTAAAGACTATTGTACTCAAAATTATAGTTAAAAAATAATCATATGGAAACAAAAAATGTGTACATCTTTAGCAAGTCAACATTCAAAAACGCATTTGTTCAAACTAAGGTATACTGGCATACGTATTTTTTATTTTAAAGGTAGATATTGTGCTGTTTTTTTAACAAACTAATGAAAGCTATTTACATTATTCAGCTTCATAGTTAAAAGGAACTTTTGCGAAAAATCAAAATTAAGATGTTCTTAAACTTGAATTTTGATTTTTAGTGAATACTTTTAAAGTTTTTGAAAGTTTAGACTAAAAAATTAGATTTTTGGCAAATGAGCTTAAGAACTGTCATGTTTATTTGTCTGCATAGTGAAATACTGTAGCTAGAATGTACTTATTATGCAGAATAATTCATTTTAGACAGAGATAGGACAGGTATGTGAATATTTTATTAAAAGCATCAAGGTGATTTATCAAAAGGCATATTACACTTTAATGACATGAATCATTTTGACTCTAAAATCAAGTGTCAATTCAACTTCTTTATCATAAATGATAAAATAAAGAGATAGTTAATTTTGGGTTAAATCCTAAGTTATTCATTAATGCGATATATTTAAAAACGGTGTGTTTCTTTTTTTTGTAAAGCGTAAATCTGGATATAACAATTGAAAGGATTAACTTTGATGATCACTTTCAAATTGTTTATGATATTTCATTTACCTGCGACGGGCCCTTTTCCGTAAAGCTCCATTCTCATGCTGATGTGTCCTTGCCAGGTAACAGGAAGCACGCGTACGTAGCGGCACACTAACGGGGCGGGGAGGGCGTTACGGACTACTGTATCACGGTCAGAATTGCCTGTAAACACCTGTTAAAAGACGACAAAACACTATTCATTATTCAAAGGTAAAAACTAAATCAAATCAAATCAAAACAATATGACATTCGTTTCGATGTTGGTCATCAAGGAGGAAACGTAGCAGAGTCATTATCAACATGACTCACAGTAGGGTAAAACAATGAGCGCCACGAGCGTCCATTGACGGAACAAACGCATGTTACAGATTATGCAGAACTTGATTTGAGGGGTAATGTATGACATAAAATAACTCTTACCACATCTGATCCAGAGTTATCTTTAACCGTGTTAAAGGTCACACCGTCACTGCTGAAGGCGACTTTGTAGCTCTTCACCCATTGGGGATGATCCTGACGTCCTTGAGTTGCTAAGGCAACGACCCGATATGGGGATTTGAGATCAATCTGAAAAATGAGAAATATACATGATGATTTTGACAAAGCTTTTCACATTGAAATACAACTGACTAAGTGTAACTTTCTGTTCCAGGACAAATACAATTTACACTTGTACAGTATTGTCAAAATCGCGAATTATATATTTACACACTAAGAAAATAAAGGTTCAAATCTGTACCCTAAAGGGTTCAACACGCTTATACAACAGCAGCACCTTTAGGGTGCGATTTTTCAACGTAAACGATGGGTCTGCACCAGTCCCTTTTGGGGACCACACATTCACCCTTTTGGTGCAGTTTTGCCCCAATTTGAAGTGCAGAATTGCAACTTTCAGGGTTATGCTATAGTAACATTGTTTTGCTCCCTTATGGAATCGTTATTTCTTGGTGTGTAGGTAACTATATTTGTAATATTGATGCTTCTGTAGCATATTTTTCAGAGCAAATAAACATATCAAACAATTATTTGTTGATCGGTACATTCTGCTTAAAAACTAAACCTGTTATACATACACAAATTCTATTCAGAATAATTAGTTAAATGATAATCGAACCTGGAGCCATTGGTTTGCGTCATTCCTGCGTGCACTCCAGGCTCCCCTCTCTTGACCAGAACGAACCACATTCAACCGGCATCGTCTAGCCCCATGCTGCGCATCGTACTCAGTCGACGCCGTCAAACTCGAATCAGGGATGGCATTAGTTTCAAGTCCAAGGGGAAGGGAAGATTCTTCAAAACAAACATTAAACTTGGCTTGTAAAGAAAATTGTATTGAGGTTGAATGGCGGTGGAGGAATATCACGCAAAGATCTTTTCCGAGAGATTCAAAATATTATTTGTTGTGTTCTTTGACCTGCAAAGTTACCTATCTTTACACTTGTTTTCCTCTAAGCTCGAATATAAATTGTGGCTTTTCGAAGAACAATGTATTATATATGTTTACAAGACAAGTAATAGTGACATTAAATTATAATCTCGTTTAGCAAGCGCTTTTTGGGGTTCAAATTGGTGTTTAAATATGACTTCTACCACGAGACTTATATAATCACTTTAATATGTTTTCATATGTTTAACCCAAATAATGGCGGGGGGCATAATGCCCCCCCCCCCCCCCCCCCCCCTCCGCGATTTTTTTTTTCTTCTCCGGAACGCGTAAAGATGACGCCCCACTGCTTCGTGACTTTTTTCTTTTGAGTCTTTCGCATCTTTTAAAAATTCTTTTTTTGGAAAATCGGATCTATCGTTACAAAGTAACGTGACCTTTTGTCTATGCATATCAGACCGAAAATCACTCAATTTCGTGATTTGTGTAAAAAACATGTTGAAATATCAGTTTTCGTAAAAAGAGATATATCATTATTATTTCGTCGTGTTTATATTTAAGGTGTTTGTTTTGGTGTTCAAAATAGTTGAATTATAGTTAGAAATAAAATAAACAACAAAAACAATAAAATACAAAAGTAACAACAGCAATGAATTACAATGATATACATCAGAAATTATAAAAACAATAGAACACATAAGGAATAACCTGGCTCTTCCAAATTGTATTGTTGTATTATTATTCCAAATGGTCTAAATAACATATGTAGTGAAAACCAATGTTTAATTATGAAGAATATATGATTTATGGGTACAAATATAAATTGTATGACTTTATTTGCATAAATTACCATAAATATGCAAATTAATATTTTGTTGACAAAATTAAAATTACCATTGCATTATAAACACTTCACTCAACATGCGTGCATTTTTTCACGGCGATCGGCCGCTTCGCGGCCGAGATCTTAAGGGGGGCCATAATGCCCCCCCCCCCCCGGCGGTATAAAGACCTCAACTAGCCCGGCCTTTTTAGGGTTAAACAAAATTTACTTGCAGGCCCTGAGCCACGAAAACAAAGAAGAAAGGCCCATTTTGTAACGGTTTCGGGTCCACTTTTTATCTAAACGAGTGATCTCAGGCAACAATCGATTTTCTTAAAGGGCCCAGTGAGCTTGGGTGAACTTTTCTATATCGCAATTGACGAATAAGGCTTTTACAGTTTGTTGAACTTCATTGGGGAATGTAATGCTTATACAGCGTATATTGGTATAATTGTCCACTTTCGAGGACGATTTTGATTGCATTCATTTCGTATATAACCCGGGTGAGAGTAAACTTAACTATCCTGCAGGCCGTCAAACCTCAGCAGACCATACACTTGAATATATTGACATCAGAGGGTTATGATAATATATATTTGTTAAATATATTATCCAACACTGTCCAACTAAGTACCGGACAAATGCCCCGTATGGCATGCATCTGATAAGGTTTTGCTATTGCAATTTAAAAATTCAAATTAATGCGCTCTACCAACCTCCGTCGATGTCGCAGGTATTGAAGACGAACTCTCCAGTGCTCCCCCATCCGGTCGAGAAGCCGACCTGGCCGATATTCAAGGGTTTTGGATCAGTGCACTCCATGAACGCCTTGTTCAAGTTATCCCCAGTGAAGACGGAGATTCGACCATTGCGATAAGATACGACAAACGATCGCGCCTCGGTTAGGCTCAACGGAGTGTGTTTGACAGTCACCAGGTTGGCGCACTGCTTGCATCGCCGAATCACCGACTGGCTGTTTCCCCACCCTCCAATCACTACCAAAAAAAAATGATACATAAGGATAATTGATATAAAGAACGACCTGTCATTGCTTTTTAGAAATGTATCCTGTTAATAGGGAGCGACTCGCTCGTCTGTTATGTTTGTTTTATTCCAGTTTTCACATGTGATATGTCAGTGCATTGAATACTTTCATCTGATTCCAACGTCCCAACGTTACACGCCATTGGAAATATTCAATAATTTAATATTTAATAATTCAAATATACAAGAAAATATTAATATGTGGTAAAAACAGTATAGTTACCGATTTCGTAGAGGGCTTTAGAGTTTTTATTTGGAGCCAGCGAGATGTGGACATCATTTTTGGCCTTCGCCGTGAAGGACACCCGGATGTTTCGGGCTTTGCTGGCAGGAACAGAAGGAAGACTGTACCGGTAGCGGTAAGTAGTATCGGTATTGAAGGCAGCTGAAGTTAGGAACAGGAAAACACCCATAATATTTATTATCTAAAACAACCAAATATCATTGTCCAATTCCACAAAACTTCGTTAAAATCTAGTGGTTCTCGTATACATGTTATTCATTGTGGCATTCGTATGGAAAAGGTTTTGGTGGTTCAAATTTTCCTTTCGTTAGAAAAATATCGAAAATTGCACCGTATTTGTAGCTTTCCCCTGCATAATTATAACTGTATGCATAGTCAGAGCAATGAGTAAGCAAAATGTCACTTTACATTTTCGGTCCATGAATATATATGCATAATATCAGAAACAATACACATTCGCAACATTTGTTGTATTTTCTTATTAAGATTGTAAGCACTCTCTCATTAGATATGTTACCTCGCAATTGTCAACATAAACTTTGACTTATCTTAGAGGGGTAATGCACTTTTTGCTAGAAGAACTTTCAAAAGTTGTTTTGCGAAGAAATCTTTTATCAAAATCCGTCCAGAAATTGCTAACAAACCCTCCCGGCGTTGACTTTAATTCGCGTTCATGCAACCAATACAGTAAAATATACCAGAGTGAGTTTTAAACTTGATTTGCATAATATATCTGTGTCATTTTAACAATAGTTGTCGAAGAAGTGTGGGTGTATGTCTTCTTGCGTATTGTTGCTACATATAGTTTGAACCCGGAATGTAATGCAGCACGCGACTATTAGCTTTATGTGAAATTTGATGTCTCGTAACCAAAGGGTTATTTCTAGTTTGATGGAGTATTTCTATCACTTAAGCGTGTCCGTATCTTATGGTTAGTATTACTAATCTATGAAAACACATAACCACTTATCTCTGTTTGGATTACAGCAAGCAATAATGTTACGATCCATCTATAATGATACTACCTGCCTACATATGTAATGAATATTGGTGCTTAGCCACCCCTTTATATTATCCAACCAAGTTGATTCATGGCTACCTCGATTAATTTATTCTGCCTTCATGTTTTATTCCTTAGTGTCGTATTGTAATGTGTGTTGTCTACGTACGGTGATTGAGCATCATTGAAGGGACATAGTAACATTGTCCAAATCCTCAAATTGGAATTATAGCGATTCCCGTATACCTTGTTGTATACGTATTAAAAATAAATACATGGGACAGGTTTCGGTTTTTCAAATTTCCATTTCTTTCAAAAGATATTTACGATTCAAGTGTTCGGATATGAATATCTACGGGACCTTTTCAGTCGTGTGCAAAGTAAGTGCAATGAGTATTAAGTATAAATACAACTTTGCATTTTCGCCTTTTTCTTGACAAATAATATCTATTTAATGTGAAATGTTCACACATTACTTTCTGGACATATCATATCACAGCAATACACATTTTATTTACCACACATCACTTGTTGCAATTGTCAACAAAGTTACTAGATCCCTTTAATACAATCTGAATGATAACTGATGATAATGATAGTATCTTCATTGAACACACCGCCAACATGATTTACGTTGTATTTAAAGCGTACTTACCATTGCAACTGCTTCCCGGACCAGATTCGCCTGTAACAAAACAAAGCGAAATGCCCTTTATACAACATACATGAATCCCCGTCAAGAACTACCTCAATAAATGTTTTCTTTTCTATTGCATTTGCAAAACAAGAAAACAGTTTACAATTATATGTTATACTCATGTTATTATACTCATATGTTGATAAATTAGGTTATCAGTAGGTCGTAATTTCCTGAACAAATTCGAATATTCAAGTAGGAATTGAATCAACTAAATTGACATTGAACGTATTTTGTTGGAACGGTTACACATTTTGTATTTATATGTATTCACCATATTCACTTTAATTTAGAAATACATCATTATGCAAAGCGTTAACAGTTGCTCATAATCAACGTGAACAACAACTCCGGCTTTACTTGACAAAGTGATCGAACCATATCTCATATCTGTGATTGAATGCCGGATAGTGGCATTCCTTATTGTTTATACATGGTCCGCGAGAACGAAACTTTTACCGAATCTCGAGTTTGTTACACGGAGTTTTTACAAATTACTTATTTCAACCTAAATATTGCAGTATCATAATATATTGCATTATTACGATAATCAGCATAGTTTATACCAATAAAATGCTATTTCCCGTTCTCGTTCAAGCTTACAGATCCGAGTGGTATTTCCTCTCGACGATTTTGAAATACGAAATATTAAAATACGAAGCCTTAATGTCATTAAAACAACACCGCAAAGTGGGTCTTCGCACGAATTATGTTACTGAAATACTGAAATTAGAATGTACTTATCATGCAGAATAATTCATTTTAGACCGAGATAGGACAGGTATGTGAATATTTTATAAAAAGCATCAAGGTGATTTATCAAAAGGCATATTACACTTGAATGACATGAACCATTTTGACTCTAAAATCAAGTGACAATTCAACTTCTTTATCATAAATGAAAAAATAAAGAGATAGTTATTTGTTGGTTAAATCCTAAGTTATTCATTAATGCGATATATTTAAAAACGGTGTGTTTCTTTTATTTGTAAAGCGTAAATCTGGATATAACAATTGAAAGGACCCCTTTGATGATCACTTTCAAATTGTTTATGATATTTCATTTACCTGCGACGGGCCCTATTCCGTAAAGCTCCATTCTCATGCTGATGTGTCCTTGCCAGGTAACAGGAAGTACACGTACGTAGCGACACACTTGCGGGGCAGGGAGGGTGTTACGGACCACTGTATCACGATCAGAATTGCCTGTAAAGACCTGTGAGGGGCGACAAAACACCTTTCATTATTATAGGTTTTCCCATTCATTTTTAAACAATCGTCATTCAATTTCATGAATTGTTAACTTCAATTTCGTCCGGAAAGTCTTTCGCCGTTCATATGTAATGTTCGATTTCGTAATTGCGCACACAATTTCGTTTTTTGCAACCAACTTCGTCAACGTACCGATCATTTTAGTATACAATTTTTAGTGTACAATGTGATGATCAATTGAATTACCTTTTTCGGCCTGTTTTTGTAACCCTTCCATTTTTATTGACAAAAAAAAGGGGATCGAACTTCGCGCAGCAGTTTTCCCATTCACTGGTACGCGCATTTATAAGTCCATTGTAGCTGTCTTTACTGTCATTTTCGAGACATTTTTATGCACACACAACATAAAGAGGGATCGAACTTCGCGCATTTGAATGCATACTTCATGGTGTGTGTATGTAGCTGGCAAGTTAGCTGCGCGAAGCTAACTGCGCCAACTTGTGTGCCGCGCGAAGTTAGATGCCCTGACCATACTGTTTTTTGTTTTTTTTGAGGAGTGGGGGTTCGGGGGCAATGTATAACACTAGGAAGACTTACCACATCTGATCCAGAGTTATCTTTAACCGTGTTAAAAGTCACTCCATCAATGCTGTAGGCGACTTTGTAGCTCTTCACCCATTGGTTATTATCCTGACGTCCTTGTGTTGCCAAGGCGATGACCCGGTATGGGGATTTTAGATCAATCTGAAAAGGGGCAATACAATAAAGTTTGCTGGAAAAATTGTGTCTATTAGACGTTCCACATTTAACTCAAATTGCCCCACTGTAACATCGTATATTGCATAAAGAAATAGATAAAGTTCAATAAAATATGAAAACGTATCATTCTGAATCAATTATGTAGATACACAAGCTTCATATAGGAGTATCATTTTGGGTCCGGTTCGTTATTCCGAAGGTTCGTTATTCCGAAGGTTCGTTATTCCGAAGGTTCGTTATTCCGAAGGTTCGTTATTCCGAAGGTTCGTTATTCCGAACACGCAAATTTCCTATACCTGAGTGTTCGTTAATCCTAAAATGAAATCGGGTTCGTTATTCCGAAGGTTCGTTATTCCGAAGGTCCGTTATTCCGAAGGTTCGTTATTCCGAAGGTTCGCTATTCCTAAAATGAAATCGGTTCGTTAATCCGAAAATGAATTTGGGTTTGTTATAATGCTATAATTTCATATAAAGAGATAAAATAACTTAAATGTTTGATTGGTCTGGCCAAGGGAGGGAAAGGGGGAGGGGTATGCTTAATGCAGGCTGTAAATTAAATAAACAAAACACAAACTATATTATTATAACAAACCCGATTTAATTTTCGGAATAACGAACCCGATTTTTTTTTCGGATCAACGAACCTTCGGAATAACGAACCTTCGGAATAACGAACCCGATTTTATTTTCGGATCAACGAACCTTCGGAATAACGAACCTTCGGAATAACGAACCCGATTTTATTTTCGGATCAACGAACCTTCGGAATAACGAACCTTCGGAATAACGAACCTTCGGAATAACGAACCTTCGGAATAACGAACCTTCGGAATAACGAACCTTCGGAATAACGAACCTTCGGAATAACGAACCTTCGGAATAACGAACCTTCGGAATAACTGAACCTTCGGAATAACGAACCTTCGGAATAACGGACTGTAACCATCATTTTTAATGAGAACATAATCTTACCTGGAGCCATTGGTTCGCGTCATTCCTGCGTGCACTCCAAGCTCCCGTCCCTTTACCAGAACCAACCACATTCAACCGGCCTCGTCTAGCCCCATGCTGCGCATTGTACTCAGTCGACGCCGTCAGACTCGAATCAGGGATGATATTAGACTCAATTCCAAGGGGAAAATCTAAAAAATAACACGACATTGAATTGTGATTGTAAGAAAACCTTAGGCGTTTTGTATTCTACAATACAATTATAAATGTAGTGAATAATTGTTCGTGTCATTTATAATGTATAATTAAGTGTTCAGCATAATATCATAAGTTTACCGTGATAATCAACATTTGCCCGATTCGGAATTGATATGTGGAAATCTTATTAGCAGCTGCACCAAGGTGCTTGATCGTTATTTTGTTTAGGGGCGTTCGCATAAACACTTAAACAGGATTCAAGGGACTGTCTGCTGCCTTTTGCAAGCCAAATTTCAAAAGTTGCGAGGTTATTGTCTTATTTGAAAGAAAATATTAAAGGGCAATGAATCCCAATCAAACTGTTGCTTTCAAAGACTTGAAGAGATTGGGAGGAACAATCAGGCCATGAACAAGAAAACTATGGCTCTTTGAAGAGGCCCATGTATTCCTTTGGGGAACTCGAATTGGCAACGCACTCTGATATGAAAGTGGACTACCCATATGTTTTGTACACAAATTGTCCTTTTTTTACAGTTTTCTTCATAGTCACATGTTTCCATTCCCCAAACTCACGTTATGTGGTGTATAAATGTATTCTACAAAACATAATAGTTGAACTCAAACGAAGGGTAAACATATTTTTTGAGGAAATTGAACAAAATTGAAATGTTGTGTAAAAAACGTATGGAGAGTAGTCCACAACTTTGCCAGAGTGCGTTGCCAATTTTAATCACTCATAGAAATAAATGGATATTTTCAAAGAGCCATAGTTTTCTTACTTCTTGACCGATTGTGCTCAAACTTTCTCTTCAAGTCTATAAAAGCAACATTTTGTTTAGGTTTCGTTGTCCTTTAACAGCATTCCTGAACAAATTAGGGCTTGAAATATCTTTTTCGTGGAGTTATAAACCTCAAATTAATAAAACGACAGAGCGCGTTTAATTGTGCATTATACGAGTATTCACCCGGTGCAAAATTTCGCTCACGGCGCAGTCCACGGAGTACCATGTTGCTGTGCGTGACCCGCGCACAGATTGTGATTGAAGAACGGCGTAAGCAAATTCTAAACAAAATAACCAAAACTCGCAAAAACTGACTACATGGAATTGTATATTCTTCATTTTTGAGACCTTTTCCATGACATACCTGTGCAAATGTCGGCTTCACTATACCTTTACAAGAATAAGTACAATATTGTTGTAATATTATGCTAAATCAGTTAAACTCCTTTATTGACCGATTTATATTTTGGTGGAGGGGCGCATTCGTTTTTCATTCGTAGAGCCCAAATTACAGAGCTGTTTGATCTGAATGTGAGTGTGTGTGTTTCATATTCATCTTCATCCGTCTACTGTAAACTGTTCAGACGATTTGTCAAAGGCAAACACTCCCTTTTAAAGGAGGGGGTAATCCCGGCTTTGATTCAGGTTTATAGCTTTAAATATGTGCCTTTATTGATATACCACACTCTTTTTTTCAAAGAAATCCTTAAGTTGGGAAAAAAAGGTTAATTTCATGCAACTTTTTTGCTTTATTACGCATCGGCGTTCCATGCTCCTAAAAAAAGTCATTTATAGCAAAGCGGGAATGTGTGCATGTGTCACCCGATTCATGACATCACATGCAGACCGCAACGCGGAGGAATGTGCATTGTTTACATGCAGAGCCTATGACTTGCTTGTAAAACAAACTCGTTTTTGCTTGTAAATAGAGGTTTTACTGAAAATGCTTAAGAATTGCTAAGAAATTAATTGTAGCAGGATGCAGCTACACATCTGAGTGTATATCGTCCATGATATAAACCTGAACAAATGTTTGCAAATATTGAAACAAATGGAAATAATATCTCTGTGTCAACGTGAGTATTGCACTCAGCGTGTACGTCTATAACCGAGCTAAACTGCGATTGCCTGCAGGTGACGTCACAAAGATGACGTCATTTTTTGTTCGCCCGGGACTCAATTTTTTTACGGGGGTTCCGAAAGTGAATTTACAAGTTGATTTTTTTATTTTACCGGGTTTTCCCACGAGGAAAATATGTTTGTATTAGTAATCTTCATGAAAATCTACCTTAGATACAGTAAAACCCAATTTTGAGGCAGTTTTCTTGTCACCATACCTTTAAACTTTTGCCATTACAATTGAATATTATACACCCTTGTCTTTACATTAAAACAATGTAATTCATCTGCATGGGCGTAGAAACTTACGAAGTACCTATTCATCGCGGGGGGGGGGGGTTGAATGAATAGATCACCCCTCCCCCCTCCTCCCCCCTGTTGAATGGGTATCAATGACAGATCTACGCTGTTCATCTGAATATAAGTAGGTGTGTTATCTTTCTGCTCGTGTAGAGAACAATATAGAGCTAATTTCGAAATGAGTAGCCCCTCTTTTAATTTTAATTTGTTATCCGTATATACATTACTTTTTACTGGGCCATTTCCGTAAGGCTCCATTCTCATGCTGATGTGTCCTTGCCAGGTAACAGGAAGCACACGTACGTAACGGCAGACTAGCGGGACGGGGAGGACGTTCCGAACCACTGTATCACGGTCAGAATTGCCTGAGAAGACCTTTAAAGAAAGGGCAATATTCTTGACATATTAAAATGTAATACAACAATTGAACAACAAAAAATACAATGTAAACAAATAAAGTAAATTATTAATGTACACGAGTGTGTTATTTAAATTGCATATAGCAAATACACTGTTACCTGACATGATGTATACTAATTGGATCATAGCGACCATTACAACGATGAGTCGCGAACGTGAAGTGACGTTGAAAGCTTAACAAGTTGGTATTTCATCATTTGTTTGTGTTTAAGTATAAGTAGTACGAGAAAATTGTATCATTGAGTGGTTTTAAGAAAAACATGCAATTTGACTTACCACATCCGATCCAGAGCTATCTTTGACTGTGATAAAGTTCACACCGTCAATGCTGTAGGCGACTTTGTAGCTCTTCACCCATTGGCTATGATCCTGACGTCCTTGTGTTGCCAATGCAACGATTCGATATGTGGCTTCGAAATCAATCTGAAAGGGAACATACGGCGGTTGATAATGTTCTATCAGTTAACTTCTAACTTGTAACGTTGATGATTGTAACGTATCTTGTATCACACCAAAATCAAATTAAACATTTAATAATTATTCACAAGTTCAATGTCGTATACACTACTGTTATACCTATACAAATTTTCTTCAGAAGTATTTTTGAATAAGTACATGTATATATTCTAACCTGGAGCCATTGGTTTGCGTCATTCGTGCGTGCACTCCAGGCTCCCCTCTCTTGACCAGAACGAACCACATTCAACCGGCATCGTCTAGCCCCATGCTGCGCATCGTACTCAGTCGACGCGGTCAGACTCGAATCAGGGATGGCATTAGACTCAAGTCCAAGGGGGAAATCTTTAAAATAACACGACATTGAATTTTTCTTGTAAGAAAACATGAGGCGTTTTGTATTATATAGTAACGTTATGAATGTTATAAATGATTTCCTGAATGCGGCTTTACCTAATAGCCAGCACTCTTCATATAAACGGGACACTTGAACTATTATAGTGTCATATATATAATCAAATGTTTATAATATAATAAGTTTACCGACATAATGAACTGTTATCCGATTCGGAATTGATATGTGAATATCTTATTAGCAACACCAATGTGCATTATATTTGTTTTGTTTAGGGGCGTTCGCATGAACACTTGAATAGGATTAAAGCTTTTGCCATTGCAATTTAATGTAATACACACTTTTCTTTACATCAAAATATTCATTAATCTGGATAAGTATGTGTGTTATCTTTCTGCTCGTGTAGAGAACAGTATAGAACTAATTTCGAAATGAGAAGCCCCTCTTTTACTTTTAATTTGTAAAACAGTATATAGATTACTTTTTACTGGCCCATTTCCGTAAAGCTCCATTCGCATGCTGATGTGTCCTTGCCAGGTAACAGGAAGCACACGTACGTAGCGGCACACTAGCGGGGCGGGGAGGGAGTTACGGACCACTGTATCACGGTCAGAATTGCCTGTAAAGACCTGTTAAGAGACAACAAAGGATTTTTTGTATAAATACAACAAGTAATCAAATCAGAACAATAAGAAATTTGCATTGGTTTTGGTCATTAAAGGCAATGGTGAGTGTTGGTCAAACTTAACTTTAGTAACCAAAACCTGCACGATTACGGTACAAACTAATAGTTATAACTTCACCATGCTCGAAAAGTATACACAATTACAAACGACAAAGTAAAACCCCTGTTATCATTCAAAAAGAGCCGTTACAACTCGAAGTGTCAAATTAACTATAGAGTTAGCCAGCGCGAAGCACTAGCGTTCTAGGTCCTATATAATACGGGACTGTAGTGCAGTGCGCGGTAATAGTGTAGTATGTATCGCAACTCGCAAGCCCCATTCGTTCGCCTTTCGTTCAGAGTCGCGCTAGCACACGGAGAGAAGTCCATGAGGCGCATATATCACTGATTGTTTGCGGAATGGAGGGAAAAATCATAATCTTAATCCACCCGATAGTTGGATCACATATTGGAGAGTGAAATGCTGGTAAGTACCGTATCATATGTATAGTTTTAAGGACAATTAGCGTGCACAAAAATATTTGGTTTCAGTTCTTTATTATGAAGACCTAGAACGCTAGTGCCTCGCACTAGCGTTCTCTAAAAAGTGATACCCGGGCGTCAACCACTTTTATATGATATTTTGAAAGCCAATTCCACAACAATTAGAGCATTTGAATGGGAATTATTATTATTTCCCATGTTTTTTTCGATGATCTTTCATATGGAATTGAAATCAGCCAAATCCGTTACAATTTATGTCGGGGGGGGGGGGGGGGGGCACTTTGGAAATTACCAACACTCACCATTGCCTTTAACTCCTAACGTGCCAAGCTCGCATTTTTGCGAGTAATAACGCACACAAATGATATAGAGGATTAAAATCCCTAGCACGTATAGTTTATAAAAAAAAACGTGGCAGAACAATCAGACTCATAAGAAATGACGCACAATAGGAAGAGAACCATAAGCGCCGCGAGCGTCCATAGACCAAAAGAATCGCGATCTGAGGCGCTTTTCTGAGCCGCCATTACATACCATAAAGAGAATGTTTTTTTTTTTTTTTTTTTTTTTTGGGGGGGGGGGGGGGGGTCAATGTATGACAATAATTTAAATAACACTTACCACATCTGATCCAGAGTTATCTTTAACCGTGTTGAAATTCACTCCGTCACTGCTATAGGCGACTTTGTAGGTCTTTACCCATTGGTTATTATCTTGACGTCCTTGTGTTGCCAAATCAATGACCTGGTATGTTGATTTGAGATCAATCTGAAAAGGGGCAATATAATACAGTTTGTTGCGATGATTGTGTCTATAGGACGTTCCACATTTATTTTAAAATGTCCCACTGTAACATCTTCTAATGCATAAAGGAACATATCAAGTTCAATATAATATGAACATGTATCATTCTGAATCAATTATGATACAACTGAAATACATACACAAGTTTCCTTTAGGAGTATCATTTAAATGAGAACGTAATCTTACCTGGAGCCATTGGTTTGCGTCATTACTGCGTGCACTCCAAGCTCCCGTCCCTTTACCAGAACGAACCACATTCAACCGGCCTCGTCTAGCCCCATGCTGCGCATTGTACTCAGTCGACGCGGTCATACTCGAATCAGGGATGGCATCAGACTCGAGTCCAAGGGAAGGGGAATAATCTTCAAAACAAACATTGAACTGGCTTGTAATGAAACATTGCATTTTTGTTAAATGTCCGAGTTAAAAATATCACGCAATTTTCCTCTCCAAGAGATTGGAAAAAATACCGAACAAAGTTGAAATCACGTGAGTGCATTCAGCTAATCATTAAGGTGTTTGTTCAACTTAGTTATATGACATTATGTTAATATAATTCGATCTTAATGTTAGAACACTTGGATTACATGAACCATTTTGCAACTAAAAATTAGTGTCATTTCAATTTGTCTTCTTCATTAATTTCCCAATAAAGGGATAGTTCAATTTTGGTTTAATCTTAAGGTATACATGAATGCGTTATATCACCATAAATGTGTGTTTCCTTATTGTGAAGAGTGAGTCATGATGTAAGAATTCATAGGATAAGTCTCTCTATCATGTCAAATTGTTTATGATATTTAACTTACCTTCGACTGGCCCATTTCCGTAAAGCTCCATTCTCATGCTGATGTGTCCATGCCAGGTAACAGGAATCATACGTACATAGCGGCACACCAGTGGGGCGGGGAGGGCGTTGCGGACCACTGTATTACGGTCAGAATTGCCTGTAAAGACCTGTAAAGAGACGACAGTATACTAAACATAATTTGTACGTTCATAACGTTAAACAATGTCAATTCTTAATTGATTTAAAAGTCTAAAAAGAAAACATGGAGATTCATTTCATTACGAAAAAAGATCCATTACTTAATAATAATGTGCGCCTTGTCTGTCGTTGGATTATCATAATTTTAATTATTATTAGTACTCATGTTCTTATAATTTTGTATTCATTATAGTCCAATGATCATCAAGAATTGTAATAATTATTATTGAAATGTTATGCTTACACATAAAAGAAGACTTTGAAAGAACTACCTTGATAATTCAAATCATGAATTTAGAAAACCAATCCATATACACATAAATCATTTGAAACCTTTAACTTTCCCCATATTGGATATTTAACAAACATAGAATAATCAACAAGTAATGGAACGATCCTCAAAATCGATTCGTCACGGATGCCATACAATTATACTTTCTCGTGGAAATTACGGCAGGCCAATCTACTAAGTAAAACTATACATACAAATATGAATATATAAATTCATTTTTGTTCATTCTATGTGCTCGCTACAAAACTATACAAGAACATTAGAAATAATATCCGCAATATAATAATAAAATTAAGCAATATATTGTGGTATACTTTGAAACATCTTTAGCAAATTACGACAAAATGGTTAACTCCGCACGTCGTGCCCTCATTGCCACCCGTTTATGGAGCACACGCACTACATAAACAGACACAAAACGTGAGAGCAAATAATTTACCTCGTGTACTTCGCAATTCTTATTTAATCAATTGAACTCAACAAGCAAGATGTTTGTCCTTTAAAAAAAAAGGGGGACCAGTCTGTACTGGCCAAGAAAACGAATTTTTCAAATACATAATAATAATAATAATATCCAATTTTTATATAGCGCTTATCAGGATTGATAATCATCCTTGTCATGCTTGTCCGAGCTTTGGCATATTCACGATCTATACGGTACGGAAGTTCACAAAGGGTATAATTGTGCGCAAACAACAGAGTACTGAGGTCATGCCCGTACGTAAAATGAACACACAATAATAGTTTGACTACAATGACGTTTCTACATCCGAGCAGATGATTTCATTCGCATAATTTTATGTAAACATAAGAGCACGTACGTTTGGAGGTTATACATTTGAAATGTGTGTGGAAAACAACCTTTGTGGGTATACAGACCAACATGTTTTTGTTTTTTTATTCGTCAATAAAGTTTTCTTTTAAGGTAATTTATAAAAACTTAAAGGCAGGAATGTATAGGCAAGATATAAAGCCCATTATTGTTGAACATGTTCGAGGGTCATTACAAAATTCTAATAAGGTGTTTTTCATAATGTCAAATTATGCAACCTAAAATTATACTCACTTCATCTAATCCAGAGTTATCTTTAATCGTGTCAAAGTTCACACCATCAATGCTGTAGGCGACTTTGTAGCTCTTCACCCATTGGTTATTATCCTGACGTCCTTGTGTTGCCAAGGCAACGACCCGATATGGGGATTTGAGATCAATCTGAAACGGGGCAATACAATTAAAGGGATAGTTGAGTTTTGGTATAGAGGGCGCTACACACAATATTTTTTTGTGAGATAATGAAAAACTGGGTGTCAAATTCGAAAGACCATACAATTAGAATGACAGAATAAACTTTATTTGATCTAAATCGGTTCAGAAATGGCTGAAATATCCAAAAACATAACCATTTGTAATAATTGTGGGGCCCCACAATTATTCGATAATTTTGAACCAGCGGTTACATTTTTTGTTTAAATGCTTCCTCTTTACAAAAATTAACAAAAATAGGTTTTTAAATAGTTATTGATTATTTCTCTATCTAATCACTATTAATTTTTAACAAAACATCACATGCACAATATTTTATCTAAAGTGGTTGAAACCGATAAGTGTTTTGAGAGTGCGCCCTCTTGAGTTTTAACAGCTCTTTTTTTGTTATGATAACAAGCTTTTTACTTAGTCATTTGTAATTTTTAATTAATGGTGGAGTTATAACTATTAGTTTGTAATGTAATGGTGCAGGTTTTGGTTACTAAAATTCAGTTTGACCAAAACTGTACTGTATTTACCAGAACTCAACTATCCCTTTAAGTTTTGTCGTGATAATTGTGTCCACTTTTATAGAATATTGCCCCACTGTAACATCTTGTATTGCATAAAGAAACATATCGAAGTTCAATATAATATGTACATGTATCATTCTGAATCAATAATGATACAATTGTAATAATGCAAGTTTCCCTCAGTATTACACCAAAATCACATCAAACATTTGACTATTATTTATACATAAACAAGTGTTCTTTTAAAGTACAAGTCGAATGAGTACATAATCTTACCTGGAGCCATTGCTTTGCGTCATTCCTGCGTGCACTCCAAGCCCCCGTCCCTTGACGAGAACCAACCACATTCAACCGGCCTCGTCTAGCCCCATGCTGCGCATTGTACTCAGTCGACGCGGTCAGACTCGAATCAGGGATAGCATTAGACTCAAGTCCAAGGGGCTGACCAGCTGCAGCAGCTGTGCAAATGTGCAATTAACACGAATATGATGGCATTAAAGACTATTGTTGATACATTTAATGATTATAATGTTGACAAAAAAACATAAATCTCTAACAGTATGGCGAACACTCTTCTGTATTGCTACCGTCACCCGGGATGAATTGTATATACATCCATGTTTTTGCTAGATGCATGCATGTAACACAATTAATGATATGGTAACGCTTACCAAAACAATTTAATTAGAATTATACAATAAAGAACGCAAACAAAAATTATAATGCTGTGTTTTATTGAAATGGGCGATTCCATATAACATATAATCTTCCCCAATAATGTTATCGAAAGATTTTAAGATGTTATCTAATTATGTTTGTCTTAATGATATAATATTCATATCCCGCTATCTGACACAGTTCGTCAATCACCCGGCGACTGGCCAGTTTTGCGCAGTTTCGACTAACCACTTCAGCAATAGCCTAACATTTGGTAGCATAAATCGTCGAATAAAACTCATCATTACTCACCCTTAACAAATATGGTGTAGCTTCCGGTGCAGGTGTTCCCGACACTGTCCGTGGCCTTACACACTATCTTACACGGGCCTGGTTCAATGCGGTACTTCCCGGGAGTCGGCTCGCACTCAACGGTGACCGGCCCACTGACGTCTTGAGCGGTCAAGCCTTCAATGTTCCAGAGGTAATTAGGAGACCCATCAGTTATGACGAGGTGTATATCATCTCGCTCTTCAATTGTCGGGCAAGATTTGTCTGCACAATAGAGGAAAAACAAAAAACATATAATAATGTTATTATTTTTAGTATGCGTATGTGTGTAGTAATGGTGGTATTTTATATCGTTTTCAATATAACACTCATTTCAAGAGCTAATAATATCTGTACATTTTCCCTCATGGTACTAAAAATTGTGACTTTAAAGGTAATCTGCAGTCATCGACAAAGTCCTCGATCGCATCCCCCTTCATTGAAAGATTATAGCGATACCGGAATCAAATGATCCATGATCGAATACTATTAAAGAAAAATCGCTAAAAAACTGTTTACTTAGATATCTGAAAATACAGAATATTGCTTTAAATTGAAGGCATATCAATACAGCAGCCAACAATGATCGAATGCTAAAAGAGATCTAGTATGCCTAACATTGTCCAAATCATCAAAATCCAATCGGAAGTCCAGCGGTTCCCTCATACCTTGTTTTATTCGTGTATTAAACGCATGGGACAGGTATTATGGTACTTACTACTTTGAATTTCCATTTCGTTAACAAGATATTTACGATTGAAGTATTCAGGTGTAAAAATATACACTGGATTGTCGTAAGCGTGAACCAAGTCAGTGCAATGAGTCAGGAAATATTGCTTTTCATTTTTTGCTCATGACTTGGCCATATAACGTATTATTCAACCTGAAATTATCACATAATACCCATAATGGTCATGTCAGATAATCACAATATATATTGTATCAACCATTCATCACTTTGTGCACGTGTCAAGAAAGTTACTGGATCCATTTACGGGCTACTTACCCGCACATTCATCCGGAGTTTCCCACGATGGTGATTTACTGTTACCCTGCAAGGCACACCTGATCTTAGCCTTCGTCCCAGGCTGGTACCCGTCATTGCATGACACGCTTGCCGTATTATCGATCAAGGTTTTACCTTTCTTATCTAGTATGGATCGACCGTTTGCTGGGTTTGGTGGAGCGCCACAACTTTGAGCTGTTATAAGTACATACATATTCATGTTACTTGTAAGCAATTCAAAAAATAAAAAAATAAATAAAGATGCACGTATTGCTACATTAACATGAAAGGTCGACGCCCAGAAAACTATTTACTTAGATGACTGAAAATACAGAATATTGCTTTGGAATGAAGGAATGGGGCTGACAGTCATGGCCTGAATGCTGAAAGGGACAGTTAAGTTTTGGTATAAAGGGCGCTTTAAGAAATACATTTCTTGTGAGGTAATGACAATCTGAGTGTAAAATTGTAAAGAGCACAATATGTCAAAGATGTAATCAACTCTTTTGGATATGAATCAGTTAAGAAACAGCATATATATCTGATTGTTAATGTGGGGGCCATTCTGTAATTAATTACTTTTTAAAATATTTTAATATTTGCACATTTTTTTGAAAATATAATATATTGGCTTTAAAATAGTTTTTGATGATCTCTCTATTAAATACTTATTTTAACCTTACATTCATTTGTGTTAAAGGCTGCTTTTATAATGAAAACAGCCGCGTCACTTATCCGTGTAAATGTTTTACCACCATTCTTGAATCATTGAACTATAATGAAAATTACAAGGTTTAATTACTAAAATTATTTTTGAACAAAACTGTTATATCCATTTAAGGTCTGTCAGTTGTTGGACTACTCACCCGTACAGGCATCGGGAGTTTCCCAGGACGGTGATTTACTATCACCCTGCAAGGCGCACCTGATCGTAGCCTTCTTCCCTGGCAGGTACCCGTCAGTACAGGACACGCTTGCCGTATTACCGATCAAGTTTTTACCTTTCTTATCTAGAATGGATCGACCGTTCGCTGGGTTTGGTGGAGCGCCACAACTTTGAGCTGTTATAAGTACATACATATTCATGTTACTTGTAAGCAATACAACAAAATAAAGATGCACGTAACCATAGCTTTATTAAGGTGAAAGGGCGACGCCCAGAAAACTATTTACTTAGATGTCTGAAAATACAGAATATTGCTTTGGAATGAAGGAATGGGGCTGACAGTCATGGCCTGAATGCTGAAAGGGACAGTTAAGTTTTGGTATAAAGGGCGCTTTAAGAAATACATTTCTTGTGAGGTAATGACAATCTGAGTGTAAAATTGTAAAGAGCACAATATGTCAATGATATAATCAACTCTTTTGGATATAAATCGGTTAAGAAACAGCATATATATCTGATTGTTAATGTGGGGGCCATTCTGTAATTAATTACTTTTAAAAATCTTTTAATATTTGCAAATTTTTTTGAAAATATAATAGATTGGCTTTAAAATAGTTTTTGATGATCTCTCTATTAAATACTTATTTTAACCTTACATTCATTTGTGTTAAAGACTGCTTTTATAATGAAAACAGCCCCGTCACTTATCCGTGTAAATGTTTTACTACCATTCTTGAATCATTATACTATAATGAAAATTACAAGGTTTAATTACTAAAATTATTTTTGAACAAAACTGTTAATTCCATGGTCTGTCAGTTGTTGGACTACTCACCCGTACAGGCATCGGGAGTTTCCCAGGACGGTGATTTACTACCACCCTGCAAGGCGCACCTGATCGTAGCCTTCTTCCCTGGCAGGTACCCGTCAGTACAGGACACGCTCGCCGTGTTACCGATCAAGTTTTTACCTTTCTTATCTAGTATGGATCGACCGTTCGCTGGGTTTGGTGGAGCGCCACAACTTTGAACTGTTATAAGTACATACATACTCATGTTACTTGTAAGCAATACAACAAAATAAAGATGCACGTAACAATAGCTTTATTAACGTGAAAGGGCGACGCCCAGAAAACTATTTACTTAAATATCTGAAAATACAGAATATTGCTTTGGAATGAAGGCATGGGGCTGACAGTCATGGCCTGAATGCAGAAAGGGACAGTTAAGTTTTGGTATAAAGGACGCTTTAAGAAATACATTTCTTGTGAGGTAATGACAAACTGAGTGTAAAATTGTAAAGAGCATATTATTTCAACGACAGAATCAACTCTATTGGATATCGATTAAGAAACAGCTGAAATATCTGATTGTAATAAATGTGGGGGACCATCCTGTAATTAATAACTTCAGAAAATCGTTTAAAATCTGCACATTTTTTTGAAAATATAATATATTGGCTTTTAAATAGTTTTTGATGATCTCCCAATTAAATACTTATTTTAACCTTACATACATTTGTAATAAAAAATCAACACATGGTTGAAACTTGAGGTATCTGGAGGGCGCCCTCTTGTGTTAAAGGCTGCTTTTATAATGAAAACAGCCCCGTCACTTATCCGTGTATATGTTTTTACTACATTCTTGAATCATTGAACTATAATACAAAAATTACAAGGTTTAAGTACTAAAATTATTTTTGATCAAAACTGTACTATCCATTTGGTTACAGTCCGTTATTCCGAAGGTTCGTTATTCCGAAGGTTCAGTTATTCCGAAGGTTCGTTATTCCGAAGGTTCGTTATTCCGAAGGTTCGTTATTCCGAAGGTTCGTTATTCCGAAGGTTCGTTATTCCGAAGGTTCGTTATTCCGAAGGTTCGTTGATCCGAAAATAAAATCGGGTTCGTTATGCCGAAGGTTCGTTATTCCGAAGGTTCGTTGATCCGAAAATGAAATCGGGTCCGTTATTCCGAAGGTTCGTTATTCCGAAGGTTCGATAATCCGAAAATTAAATAAATACGACGTAGAAAAGAATTGAGTTGATTTGATTTTGAGCAGTGTGGACTTGGGAAAGGGGATCAATCTTACTCTAATTGCCGTGGCTGCATGGGGGGGGGGGGGGGGGGGTGGGGGACAAGGGGAGGGGGGCAAAGAGTGTCTTTACAATTCTAGTCAAATTGTATTTTATTTTTCTTTGTAAAACAGTGCAATAAGAATGAGATATATATATTTATATCTTTCTCAGGGCCCAAGACACCCCCCCCCCCACCACTACGCCAGTACACACACACACGCACACACACCCTATATTTCATTTTCGGATTAACGAACCCTAATTCATTTTCGGACTAACGAACCTTCGGAATAACGAACCCGATTTCATTTTAGGAATAGCGAACCTTCGGAATAACGAACCTTCGGAATAACGAACCTTCGGAATAACGAACCTTCGGAATAACGAACCTTCGGAATAACGAACCCGATTTCATTTTAGGAATAGCGAACCTTCGGAATAACGAACCTTCGGAATAATGAACCTTCGGATAACGAACCTTCGGAATAACGAACCTTCGGAATAACGAACCTTCGGAATAATGCAACAAATTTTCGGATTAACGAACCCTATTTCATTTTCGGATTAACGAACACTCAGGTATAGGAAATTTGCGTGTTCGGAATAACGAACCTTCGGAATAACGAACCTTCGGAATAACGAACCTTCGGAATAACGAACCGCACCCATCCATTTAAGGTCTGTCAGTTGTTGGACTACTTACCCGTGCAGGCATCGGGAGTTTCCCAGGACGGTGATTTACTATCACCCTGCAAGGCGCACCTGATCGTAGCCTTCTTCCCTGGCAGGTACCCATTGTTGCAGGACACGCTCGCCGTGTTACCGAACAAGGTGTTACCCTTCTTATCTAGAATACTTTCACCGTTTGATGGGTTTGGTGGATCGCCACAGCTTTGACCTGTTAAAAGTACATGAAGTTATGAACATGTACGTTACAAAACATTATAAAACGGCTCCGGTAAATTCAGTAACGTGATTGGCTAATACCGATCAAGTGGGCATTGATTACTTTTCACCAACTGCACCACCGTGCCGATACTGCGCAACCACCATGCCGATACCGCGCAACAATCGTGCAGAAGGTGTGCAACCCCGCGACGTCACAATGCTTGTTTACATAGTTCTACGAAGACAAACTCGCGAAAGTGAAACAAAAAGATGTAAAATGCTTCGTTTTGTAAATTATCTGTTCTGTAGTAAATAAATCGTAGCAGTTTCGTAAATTATATGGTGTGTGGTTTGATATGGTTAAATTTTGGAATTGAAATGCATAACATTCTTTGATAATTCTCACTTTGATGGGAAAATATTCGGCAATGTCCCATCAACTGCATTTGATCCAGTGCTGAGCTGCAAAGTCAAATTCAGTGAAGCGAGTGCAGTAGTGATGATTAATTTGGTAAATTCCTAATAAATTCACACTCTAGAGAGTAGATAGACTGGGATACTAATTGTGGCAAGTCTGTTTTCAATAATCCAGCAAAATAAAACAATCCGTGGTTGAGCTCGTTTTATAAAACAAATAATACTACGGCCTTATTATCATGCATCATGTAAATGCATCACACTCTCGGGCTACGTTAGCTGTGCGCATGCGCACTCGGCTTACGCCTCGTGCGTAATGCACAACTAACATAGCCCTCGCGTGCAATACATTTACACAATGCACTCTAGACCGTGTATTATTTGTATAATACACGTGTAAGCAATAACACAAACCAAATAAACCAAGTTGCACGTAACAAAAGCAAAAGCACAAACTACAAGCCAACGAATACTGTGTTGAAATCAAGTTTGTTGTTCTTGCATTGAATAACACATTCATCCAAAATAGACTAATAGACAACGAAACTAGAGAGGAAAGGGGACTCATAATGACATAAGTAATACATTTACACGGAAAGAAAGAAACACAAAACAACACATGCAAAAACAACATATACTTACGGACACATCTGGGTGTCTTTGCTGTCCAGATCGGGTATAATTCAGAGTCCACATCGCACTTTGCTGTGCTCTTTCCCTTCAATTCGAAACCGGGATCGCAGACGAATGTGACACCGGCCTCTAGTTTGTACTTGTTCTTCACATTTTTGATGGCGCCATTGGCGGGGGCATCTGGTGCGTCACAGTCTGGCAAATCATCGAACCAGAAACAACAAAATACGAGGTTTGAACAAATATTTTTCAATTTTGTCCTGTACACGCACTGTGCAAAGTCAAAATAAATTGCTGTTGTTGCTTTTTGTGGGGCTCGTGGTGTTTGACCGAATACTATAGTTTGCCCGAAACAAGGAGTTAATTTTGACCAAAAATGTTATGCTTCTGCACGAGGAAGAGATGGTTTGCTCGAAAATTATGTGATTGTTTCCCGCACGAGGGGATTATACACAATAAGACAAAATGGGTCAAATCTGCACCCTTTTTTTGCCACACTGGCAGCACATTTATAGGCGCACATTTGCACCTTTAAATGAATGGATAAGCAATCAATGGAAATATTAATGGAAATTAATTTGCGCTCATTTAAAGGTGGAACTTTGCACCTGTAGGTATGGTGTTTAGTTGCACTTTAGTTTAATGTGCAACGTTAAACTCACAGTGGTGAGAGTGGCATGTTAGGATGCTACATTGCACCCAAAAGATGCAACGATGCACCTTTAACCCGAAGGTGCAACTTTTTTTTGTCAATATAAAGGTGCAAATGTGCGCCTATAAAGGTGCTGTCAGTGTGGCAAAAAAAGGGTGAATACTTGACCTTTTTTTCTTAGTGTGTAAGCCGTATGCGAAAATAAATGATGCAGAATATCAGTAAGTAACCGTATAATGTGAAGTACCGCAAGATATTGTTTATATTGTGATATTGTCAATATTTCTGATACACTGCAACTGAACTTGTTTGCAGAATAAACCATTTTTGGGGTCCATAGCAATAGTAATATCCTCCAACAACTTTTTTTTTTAGAAATGTGTGAAATAATACGAATAATAAATAAACGTGATTAAAGTTAAAGACATGATGATAAAAACAAATCTGTACTTTTAAACTGTTTTGGGTTACACTGGTTGATACGCTTAAATGGAATAAACACGCTGGTGCCATATAATGAATTGTCAACAACTATTATTATACTGTGTACATTAAACTATTGTTGAAATATTAATGTCATATAATGATAATGCACTCGCCAAGCCATATTTTGTTTTGTATTAAAAATGATGCAATTCGAGCAATACAAATACATTATTAGATTATTATAAATTTCAGCGAAAAAACAGTCGCAGTCATTTTGCCTATTCAGAACCAATTTTTAAGAGGCTTTATGTTGTAAGCATAACGCATATTAATCCCTTCAAAAATGCATTATTCACGTACTTATGTTCTAAGAAAATGTCAGATTATTCAAGTCATTATTTAAAAATGAATAGTGATGTGCATTGATATGCAGCAAGACAATCACCCAAAATGATTATCAAGTAGTCCAGAATTATGGAATAATGATCCATCTGAAATACAGTCATGTTTGTAATCCGTTTTTCGCCGATTAATTAGCAAGGTATTGTAGGTACATGTTTGCATATGTGTATAGGGTGTATGCATAATAGCGTTTATGTTTTACATTAAAATCACTAACATAAGGATGTGCTTTCTTTTGATTCCAGACACTTTAATGTGTGTGTTGAATTTATATGTCCATTGTATGTCTTTGATAATACGTTTTATGTAAGTGTAGCAAATAATAAATTTGACTTGAAAATTCAAATTGAACACAAATGTATAAATATAATAATCATTTGTGTGTGATTTGAAAACTTTTGTTAAAGATCCAGCTTACTATAAAACTAACTGGCTTTCGACCGCCAAGAACATAATTATGAAATATTGTTAAAGTTCCCCAATCTGATACCTCACTTATATATTACTTTACCTCTTAACGTGCCAGGGATTGTAATGCTCTATGGCATTTGTGTGCATTGTAACTCGCAAAAATGCGAGCTTGGCACGTTAAGAGTTAAAGAATAATAATATGTTGCCAGATATGTACCTGGTAATGCAAGCAGACTGGCTTGGGCGCCCCAGAAAATGGCTGCCAGGACAGTGCCGGCAAACCACAACTTGGTGCTCCCCATGCTGATGGACCGACTTCAGACTCGATGCACTGTGATAGAAGATAAAACGACGGGAAAAACACAACCTCAACAGTGGTGTTGGTAGACTCCTTCTGTCAGCTCTGAGAGAATGTGGTCATACTTATATGCTTTTCATAACAATACAAGATGGTCGACGTGTCAAATGTTAACACATTTTGTTTTAATCGAAAAATTAAATTCGAAAGCTGATTATTAAATTGTGCTTTGAAGGTTAAAGACACTTATCTTCATGGATTTCATACCAAGTTTTCTACGAAACTAGTTTTGCTCTCTTTTGTATGCTTACGGAATGCCCTAAATATAGGAATAATAGCAAATGTGAACACCCTGTGTTATTATAATTGAAAATTACTTCGAATTTCTCAATGAGACATAATTATTGGAAATTCTAGGTACCAAACACAAAGTGCGTAATGTACCTTTCAGTTGAAGGTCATAGATCTTTACAAGTTGATGCTTTCTCTACTTTCTAAGTTAAGAATAATTATCTTCAAAGATGTAATGCCAATTGTTCCACGAAACAATCTTTGTTCTCTTTTGTATGCATATTGGACGCCCTAAGTATTGAAATAACAGCAAGTGTTTGCACCTTTTGTTATTTGATTGAAAATTAGACCTAATGGAAATTCAAGGTACCAAACACAAAGCGTGTAATACACCTTTTAGTTGAAGGTCATTGATGAGCATTTCAGCACTAGCATTGCTATATCTTTTGTATTTGCTGTGAAAACACTGATCAATTGTAAATACAAAGACTTTATATGGTAATTGAACAGACAAAATACCATATATGTATGAACTTAGTTTAAAATGATAGGTGAGTGTTTAATATGTTTTAGGAATTATCCCGTTCATTTTGGTTCAACGATTTTTTTCAAGAGGTTTTATGGGAGAAATAAAATGCGAAGCGGCTGTTCCCGTTAGCGCGAACATGGATTGTATATTGGAGTGTGATAAACGCAAGGCAAGTGTGATATTATTTTCCACTTGGTCTGTTTCACACCAAAACACCTGGGGTGTTTCACAAGGATTAAAGTTAAACTTAACTCAAAGTTGGACCGTACGTTCATGAAAAGCCGTTTGTTTATTTGTAAACTTGTTGAAAGTTATTTTGACATGTTTACATTGGCATTACGCTTCTACACCATCAATTACTATTCACTCATTTTTGGGTCTAATGATACATTCTTTAAAATAAATTTCGATAAAAGTTATAACAGGCAACGTATTAAAATAATGTGTCACGCATAATAATGTTTACGATTTATTTATCGCCTAATGTGATTTAAAATCATCTCTAAGCGCTTTACATTCTTACCCCGGTCATCGGACACACACTCACAATCAATCCGCACATGACGTGCACTTTCTGCTCCCTTTGGAGTAATTAATTCTGGCAGCCCTATGGCCTATTGCATACACGTCCTACTCATACCGGGTCCCCATTTATACACCTAGTTAGAGAGCAGCAAAAGTGGATTAATTGTCTTGCTGAAGGGAAATCGCAGTGGGTTGGGTTCGAACTCGGGATCTCACGTATCGGAGAGCATGCGCTCTACCAATCTTGCCACACCACGTCCACTGTTCTTTGTATGTACTTGATTAGAAAAAAAAACCCTCTTTGATCTATTAACACCAAACTGAAAACGGTGGCGTCACATGCCTTCTTAAAGTGAGGCCTGTAAAGTGTCTAACTCCACGAAAATTACTTTGAGCTTCCTCGTTTCTCTTCTACCTTGTGGTTTAGCTTCTGGTAAGAGAATAATAAAATAGGGTTAGATTTTTTCAAATGCCCATTTAGTATGATGATACCTATCATTCAGCTCAAAAGCGTTAACAAACGGTCATGAACCTCATAAACGTCCGTTGTAAAAGTTAACGCATTTTTTCGCTTTTTTAACCAGGAAAGCAGTGTTTTTTTTATGAACCTTTTACACATCACTCGGACATATCTTACAATGATTTGGGTACAGGATTGAAGTCTCAAATGTCATTTTGGGCAATATCTTACACTTTACAGGCCTCACTTTAAATAACATTATACATCTAAATAGTTCAAGGACTAAATGATTTAAGATATTGTATTTGGGAATTGATGTGCAAGGCATGAGTTGTTAAATGTTTAGTGCGGATTTTCTCAAATATAACAAAAACACAGGTGCAGACAAAAACTAATATTATATATCAGTTCAATCATTAGATTTATGAAAGAAAGGCGGTGCCTTTTCTCAATTATCGATCAGCAAAAATGTGATTATTACATTCCACTAATTGTATTTAAATGCATGCATCGTGTGACATGTAATTGATTTATTTTAACTTAATTCTATTTAATCTATGTTCACTTTTATTTCAACAAGAACGACGTATAAAACATGGCAAATAAAGCAACACACATACATGTACATTAATATAAAGAATTGTATTTAAAGTGAAACCAGAAAGTGTCTAACTCCACGAAAATTATTTGGAGTTTCCACTTTTTTCTTCTACCATGTTGTTTGGCTTATGGTAAGAGAAGAATAAAATATTGTTAGATGTTCTTTAAATGCCCATTTAGTATGACGATATCTATCATTGATAATCATTTAGCTCAATAGCGTTACTGAACGGTCAAACAACTCATAAATGTTATACAGTAGTTCGTTGTAAAGACTGCCGCAAATTTTTGTTTTTTAAACCAGGAAAGCAGTGTTTTTTTTTTAATGAAACTTTTGCACATCATTTTGACATATCTTAAAATGATTTGGGTACAGGATTGAAGTCTCAAATGTCATTTTGGGCAATATCTTACACTTTACAGGCCTCACTTTAAATAACATTATACATCTAAATAGTTCAAGGACTAAATGATTTAAGATATTGTATTTGGGAATTGATGTGCAAGGCATGAGTTGTTAAATGTTTATTGCGGATTTTCTCAAATATAACAAAAACACAGGTGCAGACAAAAACTAATATTATATATCAGTTCAATCATTAGATTTATGAAAGAAAGGCGGTGCCTTTTCTCAATTATCGATCAGCAAAAATGTGATTATTACATTCCACTAATTGTATTTAAATGCATGCATCGTGTGACATGTAATTGATTTATTTTAACTTAATTCTATTTAATCTATGTTCACTTTTATTTCAACAAGAACGACGTATAAAACATGGCAAATAAAGCAACACACATACATGTACATTAATATAAAGAATTGTATCTTAAAATGATTTTGGTATAGGATTGAAATATCATATGTCATTTGGGCAATATATGACACTTTACAGGTGCACCTTTAATTGCATGCATCGTTTGTCATGATTTTTTTTAAATTTAATTCCATTTAATCTATGTTCAATATTATTTTGATAAGAACAACGTATAAAACATGGCAAAAGGGCAACGTATATGATATAGAGAATATAGATCTCAAAAACACATTACATTAATTCGCAGAGGATCAAATGAACAAAAGTTTTGACACAAACGTATGTACAATTCATCCATAAAATAACAACCTGGGCACCTGGTCTAGTCGTGGCTAACACAAAACAAAATAATACATACGCAAAATTAAAAAAATAAAAACATAGATCATACTCAAATTAGAAGAAAAACTTGTCGATTAACTTGTCTAAAATATTACATTGCACGTGCTCACTAAACTCCCAAGGCTTCTACAAGTAATTTCTAAATTGAACGGAATGTAAGAACAGTTTACAGAATAAGGATGCAGTTGAATATGCTACAGAACCGGTTCAGGTGCTGGCCAAACATAATCTAAGTAACCCAAACCGTTAAGTTATTATCAAACTAACATTTATTGGCATCCTAGAACGGTACAAAGAAAAACAACAACATCATATAAACTACTAAGTTACAGGGTGTTTTTGTTTTTTTTTATTCAAAAAGCAACTTTCAACATAAGTACGTCATTCAGAAACCTCACTTTCGGCATATGTTCGGAAATGTGTAGGATTTGTAAAGTACTTTTATTGTAATTACATATATTTATGGATACTTCAGCCGTTTCTGAACTAATGTTTATCAAATAAAGTTGATTATGTAAATTAATCGTGTTCTTTTTATACCTTGATAAAGGCAACGTATATGATATAGAGAATATAGATCTCAAAAACACATTACATTAATTCGCAGAGGATCAAATGAACAAAAGTTTTGACACAAACGTATGTACAACATACGCAAAATTAAAAAAATAAAAACATAGATCATACTCAAATTAGAAGAAAAATTTGTCGATTAACTTGTCTAAAATAGTACATTGCACGTGCTCACTAAACTCCCAAGGCTTCTACAAGTAATTTCTAAATTGAACGGAATGTAAGAACAGTTTACAGAATAAGGATGCAGTTGAATATGCTACAGAACCGGTTCAGGTGCTGGCCAAACATAATCTAAGTAACCCAAACCGTTAAGTTATTATCAAACTAACATTTATTGGTATCCTAGAACGGTACAAAGAAAAACAACAACATCATATAAACTACTAAGTTACAGGGTGTTTTTTTTTTTATTCAAAAAGCAACTTTTAACATAAGTACGCCATTCAGAAACCTCACTTTCGGCATATGTTCGGAAATGTGTAGGATTTGTAAAGTACTTTTATTGTAATTACATATATTTATGGATACTTCAGCCGTTTCTGAACTAATGTTTATCAAATAAAGTTGATTGTGTAAATTAATCGTGTTCTTTTTATACCTTGATAAAGGCAACGTATATGATATAGAGAATATAGATCTCAAAAACACATTACATTAATTCGCAGAGGATCAAATGAACAAAAGTTTTGACACAAACGTATGTACAATTCATCCATAAAATAACAACCTGGGCACCTGGTCTAGTCGTGGCTAACACAAAACAAAATAATACATACGCAAAATTTAAAAAATAAAAACATAGATCATACTCAAATTAGAAGAAAAATTTGTCGATTAACTTGTCTAAAATAGTACATTGCACGTGCTCACTAAACTCCCAAGGCTTCTACAAGTAATTTCTAAATTGAACGGAATGTAAGAACAGTTTACAGAATAAGGATGCAGTTGAATATGCTACAGAACCGGTTCAGGTGCTGGCCAAACATAATCTAAGTAACCCAAACCGTTAAGTTATTATCAAACTAACATTTATTGGCATCCTAGAACGGTACAAAGAAAAACAACAACATCATATAAACTACTAAGTTACAGGGTGTTTTTTTTTAATTCAAAAAGCAGCTTTTAACATAAGTACGCCATTCAGAAACCTCACTTTCGGCATATGTTCGGAAATGTGTAGGATTTGTAAAGTACTTTTATTGTAATTACATATATTTATGGATACTTCAGCCGTTTCTGAACTAATGTTTATCAAATAAAGTTGATTGTGTAAATTAATCGTGTTCTTTTTATACCTTGTATTAATAGACCGATATCAAAAATAACTGCAATAACATGTTTAAACCGTCGAAAATTCCTCCGCTACTTTTTAAACACCGCCATTTAAAGGGATATTTTATTTTTGGTATAGAGGGCACTACACTAAAATAATTTGTTGTGAGTAAATGAAAAACTGCGTGTCAAATCCGGAAGAGCATATAATTTCATTGACAGAATACAATTCATTTGATCGAAATCGGTTAAGAAATAGCTGAAAAATCCATAATCATAACCATTTGTAATGTTGTGGGGCCCTACAATTATTCTATAATTTTGAAAAGAAATGCTTCTTCTTTTCAAAAATTTACAAAAGAGGGGTTTGAATAGTTGTTAATTACTTGTTCAACAAAACATCTCATGCACAATAATTTTGTGTACATGGTTGAAACCAATTAGTTTTTAGAGAGCGCGCTTTTGAGTTTTAACTGCTCTTTTTTTTAATGATAACAGGCTTTTTACTTAGTCATTTGTAATTGTTTACTCCTTTCGAGCATGGTTGAGTTGTAACTATTAGCTTGTAATGTAATTATGCAGGTCTTAACTACTAATATTCAGTTTGAACAAAACTGTACTCTCTTTACCAAAACTCAAGAATTCATATAATATTTGTGATTTCATAGTTGTGGCAAAATTACGTCGGTATAGGCGGATGTTGCATTTATTAAACAGACAAAATTGAACTTTTACATGCAATGACGACACGCGCCATTGGTGCAAAGCAGACTGATTTCGGGATTTGTCTGTTTGTTTGTTTGTTTAATTTTTTGGGGGAGGGGACCATAATTATGGTGATTTTTTAGTTGGATTTCCTTGTACATGCATTTTGTTCGTAAGGAACTCTTATCATATTTTGTATTAGGTATGAAAATGTCAAATTGTCAAATTGTCAAATTGCAACAAATGTTGCGCCCTCTTGATGTCGGGGCCATATGTTACTTTAATTTACCCTTGTGTTACTTTAATATACCCTTTATAGATTTGGATGAATAATCTGTGGTATACTGGTAGTTAGAAGAGTAGTAGTAGTAGACTGGTAGTCGGGATTAATTAAGAAATCTATTGCTCTTAGAAGATGTCTATAATTATGTATCTGGTGGACTCAATTAGCAACGCACCTTGATAAGTTTCGGAACAACTCCCCATTACTATGTTTTGTCCACACAATTGCGTAGTATTTTTGTATTTCCTTTTTTACAAACGACGTATTGTTCAAATTGAATATGGTTGAACATGAATTATGTTAATTTTACCATGCACAAACTCAGTTATTGTGCAATTGTCAAGTTGTACCAGGGGCGTCGATCCTGGGGGGGGCAGGGGGGGGGGGCGGTCGCCCCCCAATGAAAATATTGGGGGGGGGGGGCGAACATATCATTTCGCCCCCCCAATAATTCCGAAAATGAGGAAGAAAAAAATCGAGTGATATAATGCCAAAGAGGGGAAAGACACATTTATCAATAATTAATCTTCAAAGTAGCAGTTTTTTAGTTTGAAAAGGACTGTAAATCTCTTTTTTGCCGCGCGCTTCGCGCGCATACAGTTTCTCATATTGCAAGTTTCATTTTGCTTGCGGGAACTCACCTTTCGAAATGTGTTGGGCAGTGTAATTTTTCAAACGCACACCTCAAACGAAGTTTATTAAGCCCTCATATATAGATAGCACACCGTCACAGAAAATAAAATAATCTGAAATATATCTTTGAGTCAATTCAGTCCATATGCGCTGAACGCAAATCAAATTGGAATATCATGTCCCCCCACATTTGAAAGTGGAGGAGATTGTCCCCCTCCGTTTGTCATTATGTATGTTTGGTCCCATATACTTCATATTACGTGAAATTTCTGTCTCAGGTGTGCACCAAATCGCACAATTTCACGCCCAAAAATACAAAAGCTCCCTACTGTGGGAGGGGATCACCCCCTCCCACACCCTCCCCCGCTCGGTTAGTTCGCTTCCTCGCAATGTCTCTCCTCCACTTTTGAGAAGTTGTTGACGCCCTTGCTTAGTTCCATGGGAGTCCAATGCCCTAGACTATATCGATGGCTCTATAGTATACAGGATCACGTGGATCCATCTCATGCAAGGCTCAATCTTTTCCTCGCTATGCCATTTAAAAATACGTTACGAGTAGGTTCACTATTTTATACAATTTTAACACCCATGATAGGAGTTGCACATGTCTGAAATCTAAAAGCTTCCGGGGGCTCCGCCCCCTGGACCCCCTTATTGTCCCAAATGTGGGTGCCCCCAAAGTCAGGTTTTCGAGCCATCAAGACACTTTCAATGAGCGCATAATAAAACTTCCGGGCATGCCAATGTGGGGCTTTTAGCTCTCTCAGTGGTCACTCTGGATTTTTTTCATCAAATTTCGCCCCCCCAATCGCAAAAACGGATCGACGCCCCTGAGTTGTACGTTTGGATCAAACTAGGAAGATGGATTAACCTATTAAAGTGCTGGATATAAGATGCATTTTACAAAATGAAACAGACTGTATTGTTTACAATATTTACAAAATAGAGAAATAAACTGTTTATTGTTCGTTGGTAAACACACAATAGTCCGTAACAATTATGTTTAAGCAATACACAATACAAAATAAACTAGCATTAATTACATATTATACAAATTGAACATATATTTTTAATTGAAAGGTCAAAGTAAATAGTTCTTTTTGTTTGTATAAGAAATTGTTACTCTTGACAAAAATGTTTCTTGATATTTTTTTAATTCGTCAATTTACACGTTGTATGACAATTCATTTGTTGTTATCATGTTTTGTTAATGTCTAATGCTTGTAATGTATGTAAAAGGATTGTTTTATTGCCCTGTGGAGTGGAAAATGTTAACCAAATACTTGACTGTAAGCTAAAATGCCTATCAATTCACCCGTAAAATGGGCGCAACAATCAACTTGTTTAAACTAAACGTAGCAGTTTTAAGCGAGTACATTTTCAATTGAAATGATAGTTACATGTATATTGTAATAGAACGTGAACAATCTGCACTAATATTAGTTGTGCAATTAGATTATCTACTATATAATATTATGTAAGAAAACAGATGTTAAGAACATACTTTCTCTGCATACAGCTGTATATTCTTCAGTTTTAATTCCTTGAAAATCTTTTGGCAATTTGTTATTGAAATATGAATCATGACCATTATGATTAGACTCAGTTATTATTGTTTTTCTTTTTTCTACAGGACGCACGAACCTCATCAACGGACTGACCTGTATCTGCGACATGAGGTACGGCCGCAACAACCCCAGACGCTACAGCGTGTGCGAGTCCCCACGTGCTGGCCAGTAAAGAATACGACACGAACGATCGACTAACGTCACAACAATCAAATAACCCCTATCGGTATTAAGTCATCGAGACAAATCTGATGCCATTGTCAGATTACAACGCAAGTGTTTGAACATGTGCGCATATTTCACGCCCATAATACTACGTCATGTGATAACGAAATCAATCAATGTATAGTCTACAATTGCCTCACTGTTTTATCTTTGGTTTCATATTACCAACATGAAGGGTACCAACATCTACATAAGAGCCCCATGTATGGTATGAATTATCATGCAGATATTTGCGCACATGGGTTGATAGTTACAGAATGTGGACAAATAACGATTTAAGATTGAACGATTCTGTCAGATAGCAAAATCATTGCATGTGTTTATGTCAGTGATCTTTCAGATGAAATAACTAATATCTTGATAACTTTCTCCTATTGATTATCAGAAGCAATTATTATTTGATAATTCGTAAATTTGTGTCTTATATTTTTGTTTATTTTAATGTTTGCTTTGTCATCTTCCCACTTAAAACATGTATACACTTGTCCACGCCTACATGTCTAGTCCACGTCGGTAGAGTAGATTCGCCCCATCTGATAAGTCTATATTTGTTTTGTAACACATTCAATTTGCGTTTAATGCAGATGAGTAATGTCATCTGTTCATTTTTTACTTTCGCAAAATGTTGATTGATTTGTTTTAGTTTTCTTACATTTTTGAGGATCAATAAACATTCCTATTTAAATCAAAATTACTTTTTAATAACTCGATTAATTAGTGTGTTTGCATTGATGCTATGTGTAGGTAAGCATGGTAGAACTAGTGTTTCACAAAATATATTTAGTTAAACTTCAATATATATTTAGTTAGACTTCAATTATGAAAACCCATCATTACTGTTATGTAATAATAAGAAATTCGTTTTGAAATACAGCATACCGTTTTCCCCCAAGGAAACACAAAAACGTAAATGTCTTAAATATATATATATTCGCTTTTACAATGCAACTTATTGCCTACCATAACTGTAAGTCTAACTTGATTTTAAGAAGAAATTAAAATCTTTGTGAAACACCCAAAGGTACTATTAAACTCACATATATGAATTAATATGCCTTTTGACGAGGCCTTGGGTCAAACGTCGAAGTGACTGGTGATCTACCGAACAGGACACAGTGTGAAAACAGTGATAACACACTGACCCGAATTCTTATCAGTGGCTCAACTTTATCCTGTTTTCTGTAACAGTAATGTCTCATTTATAATGGTTATCTAATCATTAAATATGGGGCAAAGGAAATATTGAAATGTTTCAAAATACATTGTTATTGTGTGATCGCCTAGACACCCGTTCATAACACAGATCATCTCCAAAGAAATAGAGAATTCGAATTGACAATAACTTGCATTTTGCAACATTTTACTTTTGACTTGGGCCCATATTCATGTCTACTGCACATTCCATAATTACATAATCATAACAAATGAGGCACCAATGTTAAGGGGAATGAACAGGCTTCTTAATTACATCAGTGCGGGTAGGATCATTTAATAAGAAGATAAATATCAACTCCGAAACTTGAATTGCGGAACCTTTGTATAATATATGGTTTTATATAGACTTCAGCATCTAAATATCCCAAACGACTTGCGAATGTATATTATACACTCGCTAGTCGTTTGGGATATTTAGATGCAAAGGATTTTCGAATCACAAATAATCCATTGGAGACATGACTGCATTAAACCACTTAGAGCCATCATGTCCGTGCATGAACTATCGTACAGTGTGTTTGAGTTTGATCATGTGTGTATTATGGTGTGCGTGTATGGATGCTTGTGTGTGTATGTGTGTGTGTGTGTGTGTGTGTGTAGACACATTATATTGGTGCTTGTTTGTGTTTGATTATCCAGGACACAAGAACAAAAACAATTATACGTGTTCGTTATATGTCTTATGGCGACTAAATGAGTGGAATTTGTCCTTAGTTACAAAACTACAAGAGACAAACAAACAAAAAACAAACTAAACTAAACATGCAAGTATGTATATTTGTGTAGTTGATGTGTGTACTGCCCAGCTTGTTTCATGTCACTTAATTGGCGGAGGAATTATGTCTAAGATTTGTATCCACTCTTTACATTCATAACTATGAGTAAACTTTATGTCGGTTTTACAAGCATTTACATATTTATTTGAGAGGATATCAGCATAGCTGATCGACCTTTTAATCACAGAGTCAAATAACAAGACATTCACACAAATAAATTGCAGGGATGTGTATTTTATTACATTTACTACATAATTATATACCATGGACTTATGAACAATTATGATACAGAACTATTAAATTAAACGTAAATTTGATAAGTAACAACACTAAACGTACTATAAGTATACATATTATAAACCAATTTCTTGGACTATCGATGCACCTGTGTGATAGATTTGTTTTGAATGCAAATTGTGTTAATACAAATAACTGGTATGACGGTCAAGGATACATTGTGTTTAAATGTAGGCTTGCATACGATTTCCGTACGATTTTCTTATACAACGGTATGCCTAAACTTACGAGTACTCAAGGGTCTCAAACTAGATTTACCATTAATTAAGATTAATACACAACATCTTAAATGTCAATCTAAATGCTATGAAGAAGGAAAACAGTCTAGACTGAATCTTTATTGTATTTCTACAAAATGATAATGTATAAATTTAAGGAAAAATTATGACGTGGTCAGCTTCGTGTTGTATAATATTTAATAAATGTTAAAATATACCTGTATGTTTTTGTTTATTATGGTAGAATAAGGTGCAGCAGTTTCAGGCCCATCGCCAGGATATTTCAAGAGGGGTGGGGGGGGGGGGGATGGGGTGAGTAATACAAAAAAACCGGACCGCCAAAAATATTCGCGGCCGAGGCCGAGACCATTGGTTTAGATGGTCGAGACCGGTAAAAAATGGATCCAAGACCGGTAAACCAGTGGACCCGAGACTGGTAAAAGTGGACCCGAGATGACAAAAAGTGGTCCTTTCTGATTTTTTGTTTAGGGGGGGGGGGGGGGGCGGTGCAGTACGCACCCAACGAGCCTCCCTGGCTACGGGCCTGAGTATTATACAATCTACAGAGGCAATGGCAACAACTACAACTCCATGCTACGTGAATTGGTGTAATAGTAAGCAACTTAAGCTAAACATATAATTGTTGATTTTCTATGCAGCCTACATACACAGAGATGTATAACAATGATTTTGCCAATTCAAACATTGATCATAATATGATAGTGATCAACTTTCTGTGTCACATTATTTCGTGTTTATCTAAATAGAACACAATTTTAGACCTCGTCAATGATATACAGATATCAGGTATGACCGGACTGTTCATTTGTAATAAGACTAATACATTGCTTAAACTTATAACTATATGCATCATATTATGAACAAATTTTGGTAAATCTCCGCCATTATTGTTACCAAATAAACAATGTTGTTTTGTGATACAACGGTATGCCTAAACTTATATACTGTTACTATTGTGACTTAAACTTAATTTATCATTAATTAGGAATAATACATGTACACTACATCTAAATTTTAATCTACACGCTATGAAGAAAGAAGAAAGTCTAGTCTGTAATTTTATTTTATTTATACGTACTGATAATATATCAATTTAATAGATCAAAGTATTGTTAAAACTTAAGATGAAAGATGTCGTGTCCAATCCTGTTGTCATATCATTCATACAGTTCGTCGTTCAAATGCCTATTTAGAGAATAAAAAAATACAAAAGAAGAATATCAATAAGCAGATAGACGATTATATGTATATGTATGCAGCTTGATTCATTAATAATTTAAGACGGTTTGAGGGAGAGAAACAGGCAGAGAAGGAGAGATGCAAAATTCCCACAATGAAGACAAGTTTATAGTAAATCTTGGCGAGATTAGACAACGGTTCCAACAACTGTGACGTTATCAAACCAGGGCCCTGTTGCAGAAAGAGATACAATCGATTGTAAGTTGCAATTAATCGTAAGTCAGATCACGTGTTCTAGATGCGCAAATCTGATTGGTCGAAACGCGTACATTTTCTGACTTACGATCAATGGTAACTTACAATCGATTGTATCTCTTTCTGCAATGGGGCCCAAATGTTATACGTAATGATTTCAAACATATAAGGAAACTGACCAGAAATATAATTATAATGTGATTGAAAAAGAGCAAAGAAAAAAGTCATAGGGTTTTCTATAGCTCAGTCGGATGAGCACCGGTCTAGCAATCTGGAGGTCTCGGGTTCGAATCCCGTTGGAATCCCATTTTGTTATGCTCGTTTTCAATCACGTAATGATTTCGTAATAAAAATGAGCGATTGAAAATAATACATATATATAAATGGAAGAAGCATATAAAAAGGGTTCTGCGAAAGGTTTAACTAGTATCATAAATGTTTCTCAAATCTTCTTTTATTCAAAGGGTTCTCGTAACTTTGATGACAAGTGCATGGTTAATAAAAACGTGTATTGCTGTGATCTGATATGTCAATGTTATGGCCGTGTAATAATGAATAGCGTAATAGCGAAAATGTAAAGTGATATAATCTCTATTCACTGCAGTCACTTTTAACACTTTTATGACTATTAATAGTTACAAATCCGAACAACAAAAAGGAATTGACAAAGACGAAAACTGTCTCATGCTTGTATTAATAATCCGAATACGGGAAGGTATCAAAGACCAACTATAGAGTTCCAAATATGTTTGGAGGATTTTGGCAATTTGGCTAGAGACCTTAAAAGTAAAGCAACGGTTTGTCCGAATTGTACTCTCCTCCGGGAATTCGAATTGTTTCAGTCGCTTGACACTTGTTTGGAATGGTATTAAAATATTCGCTTATATGGTGCACAAAGGGATACAAAATGTATTAACATTTACACTCTTAGAAATATTGGGCAAAGCTTGGATACATAAGTGCCCTCATTGATGGGTAAACCAAAGCTGGGCATTTCTATGTCAAATTATTGCTCATTCTTACCCAACATTAACAGTAATTGGGTAAGAATGAGCATTAATTGGACAAAATATTATGCAGTTGGGCATAGAAATTCCCAGTTTTGGTTTACCCATCAATGAGGGCACTTATGTATCCAAGCTTTACCCAATATTTCTAAGAGTATAATATGTATAAAGAAAGAGTGAATAATTTTATTATTAAGATCTCGCAACGTGTTGTTACGCCTTGAATTAATTTTCACGAATTGAATATTAAGGCTTTTTCTAAACACAACCCCCCATCCCCCCCGCCCGCCCCCCCCCCCCCCCCACAAAAAAAACATTCACCAAAAAACTGCTTAAAATCATAATGACATTCTTGCACCAAAAGAGGCTCTTTGTCGAATGTCGCCGTGTCTAATACTCTTTGAGTAGCAGGGTGAGCGGGTTAGTGGGAGTCTACCTCACTTATGGAAGCATTATTTGGCTATAGTTTACTTACAGTCATAGTTGACTTCCAGATACTTGTAGGTACCAACACAGGGGTCGCCGAAGACGCTGTTGGAGGCCAACACCTTACAGGAATTCTTCCCCTCGCATTTCTCTCTCACGATGCGCATGCTGCTACTAGCCCTGCATTTCTGATCACTGACAGCCGGGTGCGGGCAGACATCACCGCCGGCCGTCCTGCCATAGTATCCGCCGAAGATCGTGATCTTCCGTCCTGCGCTGCACGTCAGCTCAAGGTTGCTGTGCTCGCACGCACGAGACTGTAGAGCACAAGAGTAGGACACATCAAGGTACTTGAACGTACCGACGCACGGATCGGTGAAGAAGCCGTTGGTTGCGGGTACCTGACAAGACTGCTTGCCCTCGCAGCAGGCCTTCACAGCGCGGAAGGAAGTGGTCGCGTTGCAGCTGGTGGTCCGGATACTGCTATGCGGGCAGGCCGCGGAGCCCGAGACCTGTCGTCCGTACAACGCGTCGCAGATATGGATGAATGGCTTGCTTGCAGGACATCGAAGGGACGCTGTCTTATGTTCACAAACCCGAGAAGATTGGCATACGGATCCGCTGTCTGCTGGATAGGAAGAAAAAAAACACAAGTTATTTTTGGTAATACTGAAGGAGCATATCTGCAACAATTATTTTGAATATACATGGGGGTGTTTCACAAAGATCCTATTAAAGTTGAACTTAATTTTAAATTAGACTTAAACAGTATGGAAAGCAGTTAGTTTCTTTGAATTTGCTTTTGTACCATTTCTTTTAAAAGCCATAAAATGTTATTCATTTCATTAAAAGCTTATTATTAGCAAGGAGATGTCATGTTCTTAATGTAACATTTATAACAGCCCGAAAATACTTGCATCGTGGCTTGTGAATGTATTTAATTCCAAGGCTAAAATTGGCTTACCATACTTTGAAAGTACAAGTAAGGGTTAAGTTCAACTTAAGATTCTTGGTAAAACGCCTCCATGGTCTTGACATAAAAAGGACACCATTGACATGAATGGCGTATGAATAAAACAACTTCCAGATATAATCGACTGAAAGGAATAGGAGAATATTGTTTCCTAATAATATTTCAAACAATATCATGCAGGCACTGTCCAAATTTCGCTAGGTAAAAATTGTTCTAACCTTATTAATTTATCAAATGATTATATTGGATTTTCATTTGCACCACTCATATCGAATAAAGTATCGAACATTGGATACGCGTTTCCAATTACAGTTTCCGATAACAAAGAGGTCGAATTGATTATGGCCTTAGAAACTAAACTTACAGAAAAAACTGTTTGTCCAACAACACAAACATCTCAATTATGCATATTTGACATTTGCTTTTGTCATGTTTGTAATTTCAAGACGAGTAGACGAACACATTATAACAAACAATAGAAAGCGATTTATAAATACAAAATGTTATGACATATATGCTCGAGCCATTCCTGACATGAAATATACAATTATCCCACTCATAATATATAACAAAGATTGAACTGAAGTTATTGATAATGTTTCTGTTTTACGCGTCAATTCAGCCCGGACTAAAATTTCGTATCCTGGTATCTAAACTTGGGACTAAGTGTCGACCAATTTCCCCTGAACTTAAGTCTCGCGCCATTTCCCCCACAACCTGCAAAAAATAATCAAGCAGAAAATACCAACTGCAATCGCGAAATGTCCGTAAACTAGATTGAAAATATGAATGAAATGCGTATATTTTAGCAAACGTCACTGAGGCATTGGATAATTGTATGAATAGTTGCCAAAATATGACTGCAGAATGGTAAACCAATCGTCTATTAGTTTTATTATGAACATAATTTATTATGAACATTATTAGTTTTATTATGAACATTATTCTGAGCGCATGTCAAACTATGTCGAGTTGAATATTTGGCCTGATTTGGCCTATTCTAGCTGCACGTGAAGGCGTACAATCGCGTACAGACTGCCTTACGTCAGACGTTACGACTTTGGTAGCCAGTGCGTATCGCCTAAAATCAGCTGCTGCATTATTTCGGTCTTCGGGTTACACTTTAACTGTTTTAATAAAGAATATACCATATTTGAACAAGGAGATTTCGTCATAATGACTCACTGCACGATTTGTATGTATTTAAGTTAGCAACTAAATCAGTCGTAGAACATTCACTTTTGACGGATACGACATCACAAAAGTAGCTAGCCTCAAATTATACAACATTGTATCTACACTTAGTCCGAGGATAACTGGTCAGAGGCCATCCCAGCTTCCAGAATACCATCATGTTTTTGTCCACATTTAGTATAGGGGTGAAGACTAGAATGTAAATTGATTAGTCCAAGGTTATGTCCTTGGTCTAGCCTAAGTTGATACATTTAGTAGAAAATATACTAAACTTCTATAATGTTAATAAATACAAAGTCAAGGTTACAAAACAAAATAATATACATGGTAAGTTATTATGTTTAGTAGTTCGTATATAGTGCGGATAGTGCAGTTTACACTAGAAGTAAAACGTTGTCAGTAATTATTCAAATTATTCACACCGTTTTAACAAAAGAACAGATAGTCTAGTGGACATATAGCTTTAGCTCATTCAAATATATGTTTAAACACTCAACTCGATTGAATGGGCATTTGTTGTATCGATTTTCTGGGATGTAAATGCGAACATAGTATTGATCTTTACATTCATACAACGAACGAACCAAGCAAAAATACTAATTACCTTCGACAGGCCCATTTCCGTAAAGCTCCATTCTCATGCTGATGTGTCCTTGCCAGGTAACAGGAAGCACACGCAGGTAGCGGCACACTAGAGGGGTGGAGAAGGCGTTACGGACCACTGTATTACGATCAGAATTGCCTGTAAAGACCTGTAAAGAGACGACAAAACACTTTCTAAATACAAAATACAAATTAAATCGAAACAACATGAAATTCGTATCGTTGTTGGTTATCAAGGAGAAAACGCAGCAGAGTCATTATAAAAATGACGCACAGTAGGGTAAAACAATGAGCGCCACGAGCGTCCAATGACGGAACATACGCATGTTCAAGCACCTTTTCGAGCCGCCATTACATATCTTGCAGAAAATGATTTGAGGGGTAATGTAAAAAAACATGAAAAAACTCTTACCACATCTGATCCAGAGTTATCTTTAACCGTGTTAAAGGTCTCACCGTCACTGCTGTAGGCGACTTTGTAGCTCTTCACCCATTGGTTATAGTCCTGACGTCCTTGAGTTGCCAAGGCAACGACCCGATATGGGGATTTGAGATCAATCTGAAAAATTAGAAAATAATATGCATGTTTATTTGGACAAAACGTTTCACATTGAAATATATCTGATTAAGTGTAACTTTATATTCACATGACAGATACAATGTACACTTGTATTGTCAAATCGCGAATGATATATTCACACACTACGAAATAAACGTTAAAACATGTACCCTCATTTGTGAAAAACGAAGCTACCATAGCAGCACCTTTAGGTGTTAAAGTTGGGTCTGCACCCTTTGGGGCCCACACATTCACACTTTTGGTTCAAATACCCCAATTTAGGGTTGTACCAAAAGGGTTATGCCATTGTAAAATTGTTTTGCACCATAATTATATCTGTGTTTCTTAATGTGTAGGAATATACTAAACATGTTATACATACACTCGTTTCAATCAGGTATTTTTTAATAAGGACATTATCTAACCTGGAGCCATTGGTTTGCGTCATTCCTGCGTGCACTCCAGGCACCCCTCCCTTGACCAGAACGAACCACATTCAACCGGCATCGTCTAGCTCCATGCTGCGCATCGTACTCAGTCGACGCCGTCAGACTCGAATCAGGGATGGCATTAGTTTCAAGTCCAAGGGGAAGGGAAGATTCTTCAAAACAAACATTACACTTTGCTTGTAAAGAAAATTGTATTGATGTTGAATGACGGTGGAGGATATATCACGCAAAGATCTTTTCCGAGAGATTCAAAATATTATTTGTTGTGTTCTTTGACCTGCAAAGTTACTTATCTTTACACTTGTTTTCCTCTAAGCTCGAATATAAATTGTGGCTTTTGTTTACAAGACAAGTAATAGTGACATTAAATTATAATCTCGTTTAGCAAGCGCTTTTTGGGGGTTCAAATTGGTGTTTAAAAATTACTTCTACCACGAGACTTATAAAATCACTTTAATATATTTTCATATGTTTAACCCAAATAATGGCGGGGGGCATAATGCCCCCCCCCCCCCCCTCCGCGATTTGTTTTCTTCTCCGGAACGCGTAAAGATGACGCCCCACTGCTTGGTGACTTCTTTCTTTTGGGTCTTGCGCATCTTTAAAATTTGTTTTTGTGGAAAATCGGATCTATCGTTACAAAGTCACGTGACCTTTTGTCTATGCATGTCAGACCGAAAATCACTCAATTTCGTGATTTGTGTACAAAACATATTGAAATATCAGTTTTCGTAAAAAGAGATATATCATTGGTTATTTGGTCTTGTTTATATTTTAGGTGTTTGTTTTGGTGCTCAAAATAGTCGAATTATAGTTAGAAATAAAATAAACAACAAAACCAATAAAATACAAAGTAACAACAACAATGAATTACAATGAAATACATAAGAAATTATATAAAACAATAGAACACATAAGGAATAACCTGGCTCTTCCAAATTGTATTGTTGTATTATTATTCCAAATGGTCTAAAGAACTTAATATGTAGTGAAAACCAATGTTTAATTATGAAGAATATATGATTAATGGGTAAAAATATGAATTGTATGACTTTATTTGCATAAATTACCATGCAAATTAATAATTTGTTGACAAAATTAAAATTACCATTGCATTATATACACTTCACTCAACATGCGTGCATTTTTTTCACGAAGATCGGCCGCTTCGCGGCCAAGATCTTAAGGGGGGCCATAATGCCCCCCCCCCCTCCCCGGCGGTAGAAAGACCTCAAATAGCCCGGCCTTTTTAGGGTTAAACAAAATTTACTTGCAGGCCCTGAGCCACGAAAACAAAGAAGAAAGGCCCATTTTGTAACGGTCTCGGGTCCACTTTTTATCTAATCGAGTGATCTCAGGCAACAATCGATTTTCTTAAGGGGCCCAGTGGTGACATGTTTGCACACTTATATTATAATATGGGGAATCCAACAAGCAAAATTAAAGACTATTGTACTCAAAATTATAGTTAAAAAACAATCATATGGAGAAACATAAAATTGTACATCTTTAGCAAGTCAACATTCAAAAACGCATTTGTTTAAAGGTATACTGGCATACGCAATTTTTTATTTTAAAGGTAGATATTGTGCTGCTTTTCTAACAAACTAATCAAAGCTTTTTACATTATTCAGCTTCATAGTTAAAAGGAACTTTTGCGAAAAATCAGAATTTAGATGTTTTTAAACTTGAATTTTGAATTTTAGTGAATACTTTTAAAGTTTTGGAAAGTTTAGTCTAAAAAATAAGATTTTTGGCAAATGAGCTTAAGAACTGTCATGTTTATTTGTCTGCATAGTGAAATACTGAAACTAGAATGTACTTATTATGCAGAATAATTCATTTTAGACCGAGATAGGACAGGTATGTGAATATTTTATTAAAAGCATCAAGGTGATTTAACAAAAGGCATATTACACTTTAATGACATGAACAATTTTGACTCTAAAATCAAGTGTCAATTCTACTTCTTTATCATAAATGAAAAAATAAAGAGATAGTTAATTTGTGGTTAAATCCTAAGTTATTCATTAATGCGATATATTTAAAAACGGTGTGTTTCTTTTATTTGTAAAGCGTAAATCTGGATATAACAATTGAAAGGATTAACTTTGATGATCACTTTCAAATTGTTTATGCTATTTCATTTACCTGCGACGGGCCCTTTTCCGTAAAGCTCCATTCTCATGCTGATGTGTCCTTGCCAGGTAACAGGAAGCACGCGAACGTAGCGGCACACTAACGGGGCGGGGAGGGCGTTACGGACTACTGTATCACGGTCAGAATTGCCTGTAAACACCTGTTAAAAGACGACAAAACAATGTTCATTATTCAAAGGTAAAAACAAAATCAAATTAAATCAAAACAATATGAAATTCGTTTCGATATTGGTTATCAAGGAGCAAACGTAGCAGAGTCATTATCAACATGACTCACAATAGGGTAAAACAATGAGCGCCTCGAGCGTCCATTGACGGAACAAACGCATGTTACAGATCATACAGAACTTGATTTGAGGGGTAATGTATAACATAAAATAACTCTTACCACATCTGATCCAGAGTTATCTTTAACCGTGTTAAAGGTCACACCGTCACTGCTGAAGGCGACTTTGTAGCTCTTCACCCATTGGGGATGATCCTGACGTCCTTGAGTTGCTAAGGCAACGACCCGATATGGGGATTTGAGATCAATCTGAAAAATGAGAAATATACATGATGATTTTGACAAAGCTTTTCACATTGAAATACAACTAAGTGTAACTTTCTGTTCCAGGACAAATACAATTTACACTTGTACAGTATTGTCAAAATCGCGAATTATATATTTACACACTAAGAAAATAAAGGAATACATCTGTACCCTAAAGGGTTCAACACGCTTATACAATAGCAGCACCTTTAGGGTGCGATTTTTCTACGTAAACGATGGGTCTGCACCAGTCCCTTTTGGTGCAGTTTTGCCCAAATTTGAAGTGCAGAATTTCACCTTTCAGGGTTATGCTATAGCAACATTGTTTTGCTTCCTTATGGTATCGTTATTTCTTGGTGTGTAGGTAACTATATTTGTAATATTGATGCTTCTGTAGCATATTTTACAGAGCAAATAAACATATCAAACAATTATTTGTTGATCGGTACATTCTGCTTAAAAAACCAAACCTGTTATACATACACAAATTGTATTCAGAATAATTAGTTAAATGATAATCTTACCTGGAGCCATTGGTTTCCGTCATTCCTGCGTGCACTCCAGGCACCCCTCCCTTGACCAGAACGAACCACATTCAACCGGCATCGTCTAGCTCCATGCTGCGCATCGTACTCAGTCGACGCCGTCAGACTCGAATCAGGGATGGCATTAGTTTCAAGTCCAAGGGGAAGGGAAGATTCTTCAAAACAAACGTTAAACTTTGCTTGTAAAGAAAATTGTATTGATGTAGAATGACGGTGGAGGAAATATCACGCAAAGATCTTTTCCGAGAGATTCAAAATATTATTTGTTGTGTTCTTTGACCTGCAAAGTTACTTATCTTTACACTTGTTTTCCTCTAAGCTCGAATATAAATTGTGGCTTTTGTTTACAAGACAAGTAATAGTGACATTACATTATAATCTCGTTTAGCAAGCGCTTTTTGGGGGTTCAAATTGGTGTTTAAAAATGACTTCTACCACGAGACTTATAAAATCACTTTAATATATTTTCATATGTTTAACCCAAATAATGGCGGGGGGCATAATGCCCCCCCCCCCCCCCCCCCCCCTCCTCCGCGATTTTTTTTTTCTTCTCCGGAACGCGTAAAGATGACGCCCCACTGCTTGGTTACTTTTTTTCTCTTGGGTCTTGCGCATCTTTAAATGTTTTTTTTTTTGGAAAATCGGATCTATCGTTACAAAGTCACGTGACCTTTTGTCTATGCATGTCAGACCGAAAATCACTCAATTTCGTGATTTGTGTACAAAACATATTGAAATATCAGTTTTCGTAAAAAGAGATATATCATTGGTTATTTGGTCTTGTTTATATTTTAGGTGTTTGTTTTGGTGTTCAAAATAGTTGAATTATAGTTAGAAATAAAATAAACAACAAAACCAATAAAATACAAAGTAACAACAACAATGAATTACAATGAAATACATAAGAAATTATAAACAATAGAACACATAAGGAATAACCTGGCTCTTCCAAATTGTATTGTTGTATTATTATTCCAAATGGTCTAAAGAACACAATATGTAGTGAAAACCAATGTTTAATTATGAAGAATATATGATTTATGGGTAAAAATATGAATTGTATGACTTTATTTGCATAAATTATCATGCAAATTAATAATTTGTTGACAAAATTAAAATTACCATTGCATTATATACACTTCACTCAACATGCGTGCATTTGTTCACGAAGATCGGCCGCTTCGCGGCCGAGATCTTAAGGGGGGCCATAATGCCCCCCCCCCCCCTCCCCGGCGGTAGAAATACCTCAAATAGCCCGGCCTTTTTAGGGTTAAACAAAATTTACTTGCAGGCCCTGAGCCACGAAAACAAAGAAGAAAGGCCCATTTTGTAACGGTCTCGGGTCCACTTTTTATCTTCGCGGCCGAGATCTTAAGGGGGGCCATAATGCCCCCCCCCCCCCCCTCCCCGGCGGTAGAAATACCTCAAATAGCCCGGCCTTTTTAGGGTTAAACAAAATTTACTTGCAGGCCCTGAGCCACGAAAACAAAGAAGAAAGGCCCATTTTGTAACGGTCTCGGGTCCACTTTTTATCTAATCGAGTGATCTCAGGCAACAATCGATTTTCTTAAGGGGCCCAGTGGTGACAAGTTTGCACACTTATATTATAATATAATATTATAATATTATAAAATCAGAATTAAGATGTTTTTAAACTTGAATTTTGAATTTTAGTGAATACTTTTAAAGTTTTGGAAAGTTTAGTCTAAAAAATAAGATTTTTGGCAAATGAGCTTAAGAACTGTCATGTTTAATTGTCTGCATAGTGAAATACTGAAACTAGAATGTACTTATTATGCAGAATAATTCATTTTAGACCGAGATAGGACAGGTATGTGAATATTTTATTAAAAGCATCAAGGTGATTTATCAAAAGGCATATTACACTTTAATGACATGAACAATTTTGACTCTAAAATCAAGTGTCAATTCTACTTCTTTATCATAAATGAAAAAATAAAGAGATAGTTAATTTGTGGTTAAATCCTAAGTTATTCATTAATGCGATATATTTAAAAACGGTGTGTTTCTTTTATTTGTAAAGCGTAAATCTGGATATAACAATTGAAAGGATTAACTTTGATGATCACTTTCAAATTGTTTATGCTATTTCATTTACCTGCGACGGGCCCTTTTCCGTAAAGCTCCATTCTCATGCTGATGTGTCCTTGCCAGGTAACAGGAAGCACGCGAACGTAGCGGCACACTAACGGGGCGGGGAGGGCGTTACGGACTACTGTATCACGGTCAGAATTGCCTGTAAACACCTGTTAAAAGACGACAAAACACTGTTCATTATTCAAAGGTAAAAACAAAATCAAATTAAATCAAAACAATATGAAATTCGTTTCGATATTGGTTATCAAGGAGCAAACGTAGCAGAGTCATTATCAACATGACTCACAATAGGGTAAAACAATGAGCGCCTCGAGCGTCCATTGACGGAACAAACGCATGTTACAGATCATACAGAACTTGATTTGAGGGGTAATGTATAACATAAAATAACTCTTACCACATCTGATCCAGAGTTATCTTTAACCGTGTTAAAGGTCACACCGTCACTGCTGAAGGCGACTTTGTAGCTCTTCACCCATTGGGGATGATCCTGACGTCCTTGAGTTGCTAAGGCAACGACCCGATATGGGGATTTGAGATCAATCTGAAAAATGAGAAATATACATGATGATTTTGACAAAGCTTTTCACATTGAAATACAACTAAGTGTAACTTTCTGTTCCAGGACAAATACAATTTACACTTGTACAGTATTGTCAAAATCGCGAATTATATATTTACACACTAAGAAAATAAAGGAATAAATCTGTACCCTAAAGGGTTCAACACGCTTATACAATAGCAGCACCTTTAGGGGGCGATTTTTCTACGTAAACGATGGGTCTGCACCAGTCCCTTTTGGTGCAGTTTTGCCCAAATTTGAAGTGCAGAATTTCACCTTTCAGGGTTATGCTATAGCAACATTGTTTTGCTTCCTTATGGTATCGTTATTTCTTGGTGTGTAGGTAACTATATTTGTAATATTGATGCTTCTGTAGCATATTTTACAGAGCAAATAAACATATCAAACAATTATTTGTTGATCGGTACATTCTGCTTAAAAAACCAAACCTGCTATACATACACAAATTGTATTCAGAATAATTAGTTAAATGATAATCTTACCTGGAGCCATTGGTTTCCGTCATTCCTGCGTGCACTCCAGGCACCCCTCCCTTGACCAGAACGAACCACATTCAACCGGCATCGTCTAGCTCCATGCTGCGCATCGTACTCAGTCGACGCCGTCAGACTCGAATCAGGGATGGCATTAGTTTCAAGTCCAAGGGGAAGGGAAGATTCTTCAAAACAAACGTTAAACTTTGCTTGTAAAGAAAATTGTATTGATGTTGAATGACGGTGGAGGAAATATCACGCAAAGATCTTTTCCGAGAGATTCAAAATATTATTTGTTGTGTTCTTTGACCTGCAAAGTTACTTATCTTTACACTTGTTTTCCTCTAAGCTCGAATATAAATTGTGGCTTTTGTTTACAAGACAAGTAATAGTGACATTACATTATAATCTCGTTTAGCAAGCGCTTTTTGGGGGTTCAAATTGGTGTTTAAAAATGACTTCTACCACGAGACTTATAAAATCACTTTAATATATTTTCATATGTTTAACCCAAATAATGGCGGGGGGCATAATGCCCCCCCCCCCCCCTCCGCGATTTTTTTTTCTTCTCCGGAACGCGTAAAGATGACGCCCCACTGCTTGGTTACTTTTTTTCTCTTGGGTCTTGCGCATCTTTAAATGTTTTTTTTTTGGAAAATCGGATCTATCGTTACAAAGTCACGTGACCTTTTGTCTATGCATGTCAGACCGAAAATCACTCAATTTCGTGATTTGTGTACAAAACATATTGAAATATCAGTTTTCGTAAAAAGAGATATATCATTGGTTATTTGGTCTTGTTTATATTTTAGGTGTTTGTTTTGGTGTTCAAAATAGTTGAATTATAGTTAGAAATAAAATAAACAACAAAACCAATAAAATACAAAGTAACAACAACAATGAATTACAATGAAATACATAAGAAATTATAAACAATAGAACACATAAGGAATAACCTGGCTCTTCCAAATTGTATTGTTGTATTATTATTCCAAATGGTCTAAAGAACACAATATGTAGTGAAAACCAATGTTTAATTATGAAGAATATATGATTTATGGGTAAAAATATGAATTGTATGACTTTATTTGCATAAATTATCATGCAAATTAATAATTTGTTGACAAAATTAAAATTACCATTGCATTATATACACTTCACTCAACATGCGTGCATTTGTTCACGAAGATCGGCCGCTTCGCGGCCGAGATCTTAAGGGGGGCCATAATGCCCCCCCCCCCTCCCCGGCGGTAGAAATACCTCAAATAGCCCGGCCTTTTTAGGGTTAAACAAAATTTACTTGCAGACCCTGAGCCACGAAAACAAAGAAGAAAGGCCCATTTTGTAACGGTCTCGGGTCCACTTTTTATCTTCGCGGCCGAGATCTTAAGGGGGGCCATAATGCCCCCCCCCCCCCCCCCCCCCCTCCCCGGCGGTAGAAATACCTCAAATAGCCCGGCCTTTTTAGGGTTAAACAAAATTTACTTGCAGGCCCTGAGCCACAAAAACAAAGAAGAAAGGCCCATTTTGTAACGGTCTCGGGTCCACTTTGTATCTAATCGAGTGATCTCAGGCAACAATCGATTTTCTTAAGGGGCCCAGTGGTGACAAGTTTGCACACTTATATTATAATATGGGAAATCCAACAAGCAAAATTAAAGACTATTGTACTCAAAATTATAGTTAAAAAATCATATGGACAAACATAAAATTGTACATCTTTAGCAAGTCAACATTCAAAAACGCATTTGTTCAAAGGTATACTGGCATACGCATTTTTTATTTTAAAGGTAGATATTGTGCTGCTTTTCTAACAAACTAATAAAAGCTTTTTACATTATTCAGCTTCATAGTTAAAAGGAACTTTTGCGAAAAATCAGAATTAAGATGTTTTTAAACTTGAATTTTGATTTTTAGTGAATACTTTTAAAGTTTTGGAAAGTTTAGTCTAAAAAATAAGATTTTTGGCAAATGAGCTTAAGAACTGTCATGTTTATTTGTCTGCATAGTGAAATACTGAAACTAGAATGTACTTATCATGCAGAATAATTCATTTTAGACCGAGATAGGACAGGTATGTGAATATTTTATTAAAAGCATCAAGGTGATTTTTGGTTAAATCCTAAGTTATTCATTAATGCGATATATTGAAAAACGGTGTGTTTCTTTTATTTGTAGAGCGTAAATCTGGATATAACAATTGAAAGGACCCCTTTGATGATCACTTTCAAATTGTTTATGATATTTCATTTACCTGCGACGGGCCCTTTTCCGTAAAGCTCCATTCTCATGCTGATGTGTCCTTGCCAGGTAACAGGAAGCACGCGTACGTAGCGGCACACTAGCGGGGCGGGGAGGTCGTTCCGAACCACTGAATCACGGTCAGAATTGCCTGAGAAGACCTTTAAACAAAGGGCAATATTCTTGACATATTCAAATGTAATACAACAATTGAAAAAAAAGATATAATGTAAAAAAATAAAGTAAATTATTAATACATGAATTTGCTATTTAAATTGCATATAGCAAATACACTGTTACATGACATGATGTATAATAATTGGATCATAGCGACCATGACAACGATGAGCCGCGAACGTGAAGAAACGCTGAAAGCTTAACAAGTTGGTATTTCATCATTTGTTTGTGTTTAAGTATAAGTAGTACGAGAAAATTGTATCATTGAGTGGTTTTAAGAAAAACATGCAATTTGACTTACCACATCTGATCCGGAGCTATCTTTGACTGTGATAAAGTTCACACTGTCAATGCTGTAGGCGACTTTGTAGCTCTTCACCCATTGGTTATAATCCTGACGTCCTTGTGTTGCCAAGGCAACGACCCGATATGGGGATTTGAGATCAATCTGAAACGGGGCAATACAATTAAAGGGATAGTTGAGTTTTGGTATAGAGGGCGCTACACACAATATTTTTTTGTGAGATAATGAAAAACTGGGTGTCAAATTCGAAAGACAGAATAAACTTTATTTGATCGAAATCGGTTCAGAAATGGCTGAAATATCCAAAAACATAACCATTTGTAATAATTGCGGGGCCCCACAATTATTCGATAATTTGGAACCAGCCGTTACATTTTTTGTTTAAATGCTTCCTCTTTACAAAAATTAACAAAAGAGGTTTTTAAATAGTTATTGATTATTTCTCTATCTAATCACTATTTTAACAAAACATCACATGCACAATATTTTATCTAAAGTGGTTGAAACCGATGAGTGTTTAGAGAGCGCCCTCTTGAGTTGTAACAGCTCTTTTTATTTTTTAATGATAACAAGCTTTTTACTTAGTCATTTGTAATTTTTAATTAATGGTGGAGTTATAACTATTAGTTTGTAATGTAATGGTGCAGGTTTTGGTTACTAAAATTCAGTTTGACCAAAACTGTACTGTCTTTACCAGAACTCAACTATCCCTTTAAGTTTTATCGTGATAATTGTGTCCACTTTTATAGAATATTGCCCCACTGTAACATCTTGTATTGCATAAAGAAACATATCGAAGTTCAATATAATATGTACATGTATCATTCTGAATCAATAATGATACAACTGTAATAATGCAAGTTTCCCTCAGTATTACACCAAAATCACATCAAACATTTGATAATTATTTATACATAAACAAGTGTTCTTTTAAAGTACAAGTCGAATGAGTACATAATCTTACCTGGAGCCATTGCTTTGCGTCATTCCTGCGTGCACTCCAAGCTCCCGTCCCTTGACCAGATCGAACCACATTCAACCGGCCTCGTCTAGCCCCATGCTGCGCATTGTACTCAGTCGACGCGGTCAGACTCGAATCAGGGATAGCATTAGACTCAAGTCCAAGGGGCTGACCAGCTGCAGCAGCTGTGCAAATATGCAATTAACACGAATATGATGGCATTAAAGACTATTGTTGATACATTTAATGATTATAATGTTGACAAAAAAACATAAATCTCTAACAGAATGGCGAATACTCTTCTGTATTGCTACCGTCACCCGGGATATTTTTGCTAGATGCATGCATGTAACACAATTAATGATATGGTATTATAACGCTTACCAAAACAATTTAATTAGAATTATACAATAAAGAACGCAAACAAAAATTATAATGCTGTGTTTTATTGAAATGGGCGATTCCATATAACATATAATCTTCCTCAACAATGTTATCGAAAGATTTTAAGATGTTATCTAATTATGTTTGTCTTAATGATATAATATTCATATCCCGCTATCTGACACAGTTCGTCAATCACCCGGCGACTGGCCAGTTTTGCGCAGTTTCGACTACGGTAACCACTTCAGCAATAGCCTAAAATTTGGTAGCATAAATCGTCGAATAAAACTCATCATTACTCACTCTTAACAAAGATGGTGTAGCTTCCGGTGCAAGTGTTCCCGACATTGTCCGTGGCCTTACACACTATCTTACACGGACCTGGTTCAATGCGGTACTTCCCGGGAGTCGGCTCGCACTCAACGGTGACAGGCCCACTGACGTCTTGAGCGGTCAAGCCTTCAATGTTCCAGAGGTAATTAGGAGACCCATCAGTTATGACGAGGTGTATATCATCTCGCTCTTCAATTGTCGGGCAAGATTTGTCTGCACAACAGAGGAAAAACAAAAAAACGTATAATAATGTTATTATTTTTAGTATGCGTATGTGTGTAGTAATGGTGGTATTGTCATTGCAATATAACACTCATTTCAAGAGCTAATAATATCTGTACATGTTCCCCTATGGTACTAATATTGTACAGACGGAAATTGTGACTTTAAAGGTATTTTGCAGTCATCAACAAAGTCATCGACCGCATCCCCCTTCAGTGAACGATTACAGCGATACCGGAATCAAATGATCGCCAAAAAACTGTTTACTTAGATATCTGAAATTACAGAATATTGCTTGAAATTGAAGGCATATCAATACAACAGCCAACAATGATCGAATGCTAAAAAAGATCTTAGTAGGCCTAACATTGTCAAAATCATCAAAATCCAATTGGAAGTCCAGCGGTTACCTCATACCTTGTTTCATTCGTGTTAACAATTATAAGCATGCGACAGGTTATATGGTACTTCGAATTTCCATTTCGTTAAAAAGATATTTACCATTAAAGTATTCAGGTGTTAAAATATACACTGGATTGTCGTAAGCGTGTACCAAGTCAGTGCAATGAGTAAGGGCATATTGCTTTGCATCTTTGCCCATGACTCGGCCATAAAACGTCTATTCAACTTGAAATTATCACATAATACCCAGTGGTCATGGCAGATAAACACACTATAATTATATTGTATCAACCATTCATCACTTTTTGCACGTGTCAAGAAAGTTACTAGATCCCTTTACGGACTACTTACCCGCACATTCATCCGGAGTTTCCCACGCTGGTGATTTACTGTTACCCTGCAAGGCACACCTGATCTTAGCCTTCGTCCCATGCTGGTAACCGTCATTGCAGGACACGCTTGCCGTATTACCGATCAAGGTTTTACCTTTCTTATCTAGTATGGATCGACCGTTTGATGGATTTGGTGGAGCGCCACAACTCTGAACTGTTATAAGTACATACATATTCATGTTTCTTGTAAGCAAATAAAAAAATAAAAATGTATAAAGATGCACGTAACAACAGCTATATAAACGTGAAAGGGCGACGCCCAGAAAACTATTTACTTAAATATCTGAAAATACAGAATATTGCTTTGGAATGAAGGCATGGGGCTGACAGTCATGGCCTGAATGAAGAAAGGTTTTGGTATAAAGGACGCTTTAAGAAATACATTTCTTGTGAGGTAATGACAAACTGAGTGTAAAATTGTAAAGAGCACATTATTTCAACGACAGAATCAACTCTATTGGATATCGGTTAAGAAACAGCTGAAATATCTGATTGTAATAAATGTGGGGGACCATCCTGTAATTAATAACTTCAGAAAATCGTTTAAAATCTGCACATTTTTTTGAAAATATAATATATTGGCTTTTAAATAGTTTTTGATGATCTCCCAATTAAATACTTATTTTAACCTTACATACATTTGTAATAAAAAATCAACACATGGTTGAAACTTGAGGTATCTGGAGGGCGCCCTCTTGTGTTAAAGGCTGCTTTTATAATGAAAACAGCCCCGTCACTTATCCGTGTATATGTTTTACTACAATTCTTGAATCATTGAACTATAATACAAAAATTACAAGGTTTAATTACTAAAATTATTTTTTATCAAAACTGTACTATCCATTTAAGGTCTGTCAGTTGTTGGACTACTTACCCGTGCAGGCATCGGGAGTTTCCCAGGACGGTGATTTACTATCACCCTGCAAGGCGCACCTGATCGTAGCCTTCTTCCCTGGCAGGTACCCATTGTTGCAGGACACGCTCGCCGTGTTACCGAACAAGGTGTTACCCTTCTTATCTAGAATACATCGACCGTTTGCTGGCTTTGGTGGATCGCCACAGCTTTGGCCTGTAAAAAATACATGAATAGTTACGTAACAAAACAACGAACTTGTAAGCCATGACACAAACCAAATGAACCAAGATGCACGAAACAAAAGCAAAAGCACAAACTACAAGCCAACGAATACATTTGGGATATATCGTATTGAAATCAAATTTGTTGTTCTTACATCGAATAACACATTCATCCAAATTAGGCGATTAGACACCGAAAATAGACTGAACGAAAATAATCATGAAGACATAAGTAATACATATACACACAAACATACAAACACACAACAACACATGCAAACAAAAACGTAATTGAAGAGCTTAGTTCCAAAAGGTGCTAATCCACTTTCCTTTAACAAAATGATTTCACGATATGAGTACATTAAGAAGCTACGTCGCTATCTAGAAATCCAAATTTAGGATAAATTGCACAATACAAATCCAAATATGGAACGTTTCATTTTCTTATTCCCATAGGCATGTGTACAAAGTTGGGCAAATAAACCGGATTTTTTTCGAAAGATGAAAAAGTGGATTTAGCGCCTTTTGGAATGTAGTTCTTCATATACTTACGGACACATCTGGGTGTCTTTGCTGTCCAGATCGGGTATAAATCAGAGTCCACATCGCACTTTGCTGTGCCCTTTCCCTTCAATTCGAATCCGGGATCGCAGACGAATGTGACCACGGCCTCTAGTTTGTACTTGTTCTTCACATTTTTGATGGCGCCATTGGCGGGGGCATCCGGTGCGTCACAGTCTGGTAAATCATCGAACCAGAAACAACAAAATACGAGGTTTGAACAAATATTTTTCAATTTTGTCCTGTACACGCACTGTGCAAAGTCAAAATAAATGTAAGCGGATTGCTGTTGTTGCTTTTTGTGGGGCTCGTGGTGTTTGACCGAATACTATAGTTTTCCCGAAACAAGGAGTTAATTTGGACCAAAAATGTTATGCTTCTGCATGAGGAAAAGATGGGTTTCCCGTAAATTAGGTGATTGTTTCCCGCACGAAGAGATTCTACCTGAATGTTGGTTGTTGCAATACCCGCGGATACTCGCTTGTTCGTATATTTGTCATTCAAATGGTGAATTAACACATCGAAGATTTGCGGGGCGTACGTTTATGTAATTACCAAGAGCTTCGGATGAGGGAACAACGGCATGGGCGTCGATTGCAGGTTGCAGAGGATCATTATTGCCCCTGTAGTGCAATATTCTTTAAAACACACGTTGAGGACATTTGCTCCCCAAATTCAAAATCGTCCGGGGCTGTGCCCTCTGGACTCCTCTGTTGTATAACCATTTCATGATGAAATTTAAATGTCTTAAGTGATTCCACTTGATACAAATGCATATTGCGGATTAATGTGTTTGTCCCCTTAGATAAACGTGAAAAAAGCTAGAGACATGATAATAAAAACAAATCTGTACTTTTAAACTGTTTTGGGTTACAGTGGATGATAAGATTACATGGAATAAACACACTAGTGCCATATACAGTAAACTGTCAACAACTATTGTTATACTCTATACATTGATATATTGTTGAAATATTAATGTTATATAATGTTAATGCACTCAACTTGCCATATTTAATGTTTGTATTAAAATATGGTGCGATTCGAGCAATACAAATATTATAAGATTATTATAAATTTTATTTTAAAAAGTCGTAGTTATATTGCGTATTCGGAACCGATTTGTATGAGGCTAAAATGTAAGCATAACGCATATTAATCCCTTTAAAATTACAATATTTACGTACCTTTGTTTTAAGAAAATGTATGATATTTAAAGTCATTATTTGTAAATTATTATTAATATGCATATTATGCAGCAAGAAATATTAATAACTTTAATATACCATCCAAGATGAGAATCAAGCTATCATGAATCGTTATTCCGATAGAGTCCAGAATTATGGAATAATGATCCATCTGAAATACAATCATGTCTGTATTTATCCGCTTTTCGCCGATTAATTAGCAAGGTATTGTAGGTAGATGCATGCATGTGTGTGAAAATAAATGTGTTATATAGTAGGGTTCTCGTGGATTCGTAATTGCGTTATTATTTTACATGGAAATCATTAACATATAGGATTTGCCTTTCTCTTGACTCAAGACACTTTAATTTGTTCGTTTGTTGTATATGTGCATTGTATTTCTTTGAAATTTGTGTGTAGCAATTAATCATTTGGACTTGAAAAATCAAATTGAAATTGATATTTTAAAAATCCCTTTGTGTAGGATGTTAAAAGTCATTTTAACGTGCCAAGCTCGCACTTTTGCGAGTTACAATGCACATACATGCCATAGAGCATTAATCCCTGGCACGTTAAGAGTTAAAGGTCTAGCCTACTTTCAAACATAACTGGCTTTCAACCGCCAAGAACATAGTTATACAATAATTATATCATTATAACGTGCCAAGCTCGCATTTTTGCGAGTTACAATGCACATACATGCCATAGAGCATTAAAATCCCTGGCACGTTAAGAGTTAAAGGTCTAGCCTACTTTCAAACATAACTGGCTTTCAACCGCCAAGAACATAGTTATAAAATATTGTAAAGGTTCCACAATCTGATACCTCACTTATATTTTTAATTTAAAGAATAATAATGTGTTGCCAGATATTTACCTGGTAATGCAAGCAGGCTGGCTTGGGCGCCCCAGAAAATTGCTGCCAGGACGGTGCCTGCAATCCACAACTTGGTGCTCCCCATGCTGATGGACCGACTTCAGACTCGATGCACTATGATAGAAGACAAAACGACGGGGAGAAACACAACCTCAAAAGTAGTGTTGGTAGACTCCTTCTGACAACTCCGAGTGAATGTGGTCATATTTATATGCTAGCCATAACAATTAAAGATCGTCTAGGTATCAAATATTAACACATTTGTTTTAATCGCAAGATAAAATTCGAGACCTGAATATTATATTGTGCTTTGTAGGTTTTCAAAGATGTGATAATAAGTTTTCCACGAAACAAGTTTTGCTCTCCTTTGTACGCTTTGTAACGCCTTACATATTGAAATAATAGTAAGTGTGAACACCTTTTGTTATTATGATTGAAAATTACTTCGAATCTCTTAATTAGACATAATGGAAATTCTAGGTACCAAACACAAAGCGTGTATTATTATTAAGAGTATAATTATTTTCAGTTGAAGGTCATAGATCTTTACAAATTGATGTTCTCGTTACAGTGTCGGTAATTAAGGTTAGAGGTGGTTATCTTCAGAGATGTAATGCCAATTGTTCCACGAAAAGGAGCTTTGGTATTTTTTGTATGCATATGGAACGCCCTAATATCATGTTGATTTTTGAAAGTGTGATCTTTCGTTACATGATTGATACTTACTTCGATTCTCTTAAATATACAATCATATTTATTAGAAATTCTACATATAAAACACAAAGCGTGTAATATATCTTACAGTTGAAGGTCATAGATCTTTACAAATTGATGCTTTCTATACTTGCTAGGTTAAGGATAATAATCTTCAAAGATGTTATGCCAAATGTTCCACGAAACAAACTTTGTTCTCTTTAATATGCATATTAGACGCCCCAGTGGCGTAGCGTGGTCGGACTGATTGGGGGGGCACGCAAAATTATTTGGGTGGGCACACCTTATGTATTTCTTTATTTTTTCAAAAAATGGCCCCTTATGTTTTCTATTGTTTTTTCAAAATTATTCTGGGGGCACAGCCCCCCCCCCCCGTGCCCCCCGTAGCTACGCCACTGAGACGCCCTACATATTGGAATAACAGCAAGTGTTTGCACCTTTTGTTATGTGATTGATAATTAGACCTAATGGAAATTTCAAGGAACCAAACACAAAGCGTGTAATACACCTTTTAGTTGAAGGTCATTGATGAGCATTTCAGCACTAGCATTGCTATGTCTTTTGTATTTGCTGTGAAAACACTGATCAATTGTAAATACAATGATTTTATATGGTAATTAAACAGACAAAATACCATGAATGTATGAACTTCGTTTAAAATGATAGGTGAGTGTTTAATATGTTCTAGGAATTATCCCGTACATTTTGGTTCAACGATTTTTTTCAAGAGGTTTTATGGGAGAAATAAAATGCGAAGCGGCTGTTCCCGTTAGCGTGAACATGGATTGTATATTAGAGTGTGATCAACGCAATGCAAGTGTGATATTATTTTCCACTTGGTCTGTTTCACACCAAAACACATGGGGTGTTTCACAAGGATCAAAGTTAAACTTAAGGGCAATTCCACGGTAACGGAAGGACATTCAGACACAATTTTGGAACTTCAATCAAATAATTCCAGGATCCTGCTTTTGATTTTTTATTCTAAATGGCATGTCTTTGATCCTTGTTGGGACACCTTTGATTTCCACTATTTCTAAAATTTTGACCGCATTATGTAAATTAGATATGGACACTAATGAGGCCGGTAACGGAAGGACAGCAAAATGGACATGGATTTTCAAGTTTTTTCGTTATGACCCAATCTCTGTGAAGTTACGAGGTTTATCATGTTAAGTTGGCTACTAGTCAATTTCCTTATGATCACAGAGTATAACACCATCTTTTAAGAAAAATATCTACGTTGGTATATTAATTATGAGAAATTAATTACTCCAGTGTTCGGTAACGGAAGGACGGTAACGGAAGGACCTCTGAAAAGTCTATTGGAATTGTACAATAAAATTAATTTTGAAATTTAAAGACCATTTATGAGAAGGAAACATCTCTTTTGTGGTCTAAAATGAGTTTGTATCATAGATAGCATATGGACATCACAAGCATTTACATTTCTATTTTTTTCTTACTATATTTCATGCTCCAATGGCTCTTATTCATGGTCAATCCATGGTAACGGAAGGACACTCAGACACAAATTGTCAACTTTAAGAAAGACATTTTTAAATACTTGTGTTGTTAGAACCGTCTATTTTGATAACAATACTTCCAAAACATACAGTTTTAAGGTCCCATAATTTTTTTAATTTTTTAAATCTCCGCACATTATTGAATATGCATACAAATGAGGTCGGTAACGGAAGGACACTACAATGGACAAGGTTTTGTTATCAAATCAGTTTTAACTAAAACTCTGTGATATTAAATAATACAAAATATTTTAAGGGTACACATTTCATTCTCTGAAGGGTTAAGAAGAATTTACTTGTTCTTTGATTAAAATTTGTCTGCAGATATTTGAGTTATTTCACACAAAGCGGACCAATGTTCGGTAACGGAAGGACATAATGGACTATAATGTATGATATGACACAGTAGGGTCATTCCATGTCAAATCACCTTTAAAAAAATTGAAAATTTTCATCGCAGCCCCCTTCAAATTTGCTAATATTTGGTATGTATGATATTTCAACCTTTAAAAGCGCAAATATTTAAGTTTTAGCCCAATCCGCCCAATGGTTTTGGCGCTATGGTCGATTCTTATGGGGGAGTTTTGTAAGAAATGGGCGTGGGCACCATTTTTCAAATGGCCATTGTCCATTAACCGTTGGGTCAATTTATTTTGTAAAGGTGTCATTGGACTGGGGATGTTATGTGCAATCCATTTATGCCATTTGTGTTCATGCATGAGCGAGTTTGGATACGATAACCTTTGACCTTAGATTTTGACCTTCCGTTTTACCTCGTGGATCAAATAATTTTGAGAAATTTGTTTGCTTAAATCTTGGCTTGATATAATTTCTACAATATATGAAAGAATTGGAGATATGTTATTTCTTGCTTTTTCTACAGCCTTGTTTTTAGTTTGCAAATTTCATGTAAAATTTAATTATTTTAGACCTACACCCATGTCCAAGAATTCTATAGGGGTGTATTGTGTAAAAAAAAGACCTATTCAAAGTCATGATCAGAGCCTATTCACACCCTGGCTCACCACAGTTAAATAGACCTACTAATCCCCATACAATAGAAATCCAGACAAATGGCATCATGGTACAAGGGCCCTGTTGCAGAAAGAGATAAAATCAATTGTGCGCCAGATCAAATGTTCTAAATGCACAAATCTGATTGGTTGAAACACAGAAAATTACTAGTCTGACCACGCTACGCCACTGATAGCTGGCCATTGCAGGTATTGTCTCATTATTTTGGGTTTTCATATATGAGAGACCAATTTTTGAACATAAATTTTGTCATAATATGTAATATGAGGTACCTTGTCCATCTGTTACCATTGTATGGTAACGGAAGGACATTTTCTTTTGTTATTTATTAATTAACGAAGAAACAATGAGTAATACAATTGTTAGCAATGGGAAGGCCTACTTGAACTAGCTTTGCACTGAAGATTGGTCTGCTCTCTAACAAGTATGTGAGCCACAAAATTAAAAATATTGATTTTTCGGTAACGGAAGGACATTTTCATAGGCTGAAAATAAGAAGTCATTGAAGCATAACAAATCAAATTAATCATACAAATTTACTATTTTACAAAATGGTCATATCTCATGAGTCAGAATAATGATTTTTAGGCTTAACTGGGGAAATATAAAACAAATACAGGATCAAAACACTTTTTCACAAAAATGTCAAATTTGTGGGGTTCAATTATGGTTATAAAGTTATTATAAAAAAACAACTAAAATTATGTAAAACTAAAATTTTCTCATTGAATTAAAAAAATATAGAATTTAAGCTTTGATTTGATACCAAATTTGTATCATAAAAATGCTTGTAAAATTTTTGGTCAAATGTCCACTTTGGCGTGGAATTGCCCTTAACTCAAAGTTGGACCGTACGTTCATGAAAAGCCGTTTGTTTATTTGTAAACTTGTTGAAAGTTATTTTGCATGTTAAAAATGGCATTACGCTTCTACACCATCAATTACTATTCACTAATTATTGGGTCTAATGATATATTCTTTAAAATGCATTTCGATAAAAGTTATAACAGGCAACGTATTAAAATCATTTGTCATGCATAATAATGTTTGCGATTTATTTATCGCCTAATGTGATTTAAAATCATCTCTAAGCGCTTTACATTCTTACCCCGGTTATCGGACACACACTCACAATCAATTCGCACATGACGTGCACTTTCTGCTCCCTTGAGAGCAATGAATTATGGCAGCCCTATGGCGCACTTGACGGTATGTAAGTACAATTGCATACACGTCCTACTCCTACCGGGTCCCCATGTATACACCTAGTTAGAGAGCAGCAAACATGGATTGATTGTCTTGCTGAAGGGCAATCGCAGTGGGTTGGGTTCGAACTCCGGATCTCACGTATCGGAGAGCATGCGCTCTACCAATCTTGCCACACCTCGTGCACTGTACTTGATTAGAAAAAAAAATCTTTGATCTATTAACACCAAACTGAAAAGGGTGGTGTCACATGCCTTCTTAAAGTGAGGCCTGTAAAGTGTCTAACTCCGCGAAAATTACTTGGAGCTTCCTCGTTTCTCTTCTACCTTGTGGTTTAGTTTATGGTAAGATAATAATAAAATAGGGTTAGATTTGTTCAAATGCCCCTTTAGTATGAGGATATCTAACATTCAGCTCAAACGCGTTAAAGGAACTAAAGAATACAACGTACTTTGGCACTTATTCCATAGTTGATGACTCGTAAAATAGGTCTGCCAAATAAATACAGTAGTGATTTTAGACTAATTTCCTGATGCCAAATCTCACTTAGCAGCCAGTTTACGCCCCGCCCACATTTAGGGTCCAGAATCGGCAGTGTGATTGACATGTGATTGACAATTCATTGGCTTGCGTCATCTACATAATTAAGTTCCTTAGTCCGTTCTTTAGATGACGTCACATTTTGGCGATTTAAAAGGGGCGTTCCCAGGACAATTAGATATTTACTAATTACCCAAAAATGTATTGATTTCATGGGAAATGACTGCCAAATTATTTTTCTTGAGGAAAGAATACGTATTGAGAGCCTAATTGTGAAAATTATGCCATCTAGACGCTGTAGTTCCTTTAACAAACGGTCATTAACCTAATAAACGTCCGTTGTAAAAGATTTTATCGCTTTTTTAACCAGGAAAGCAGTGTTCTTTTTCAATGAAACTTTCACACATCATTCGGACATATCTTACAATAATTTAAGTACAGGATTGAAGTCTCAAATGTCATTTGGGGCAATATCTGACACTTTACAGGCCTCACTTTAAATAACATTATACATTTAAATAGTTCAAGGACTGAATGATTTAATAATGTATTTGGGAATTGATGTGCAAGGCATGAGTTGTTAAATGTTTAATGCGGATTTTCACAAATATAACAAAAGCACAGGTGCAGACAAAAACAATATTCATCAGTTAAATCTTATGATCTATGAAAGAAAGGCGGTGCCTTTTCTCAATTATCGATTAGCAAAAATGTGATTATTACATTACACTAATTTTTATTTAAATGCATGCATCGTGTGACATGTAATTGATTTATTTCAACTTAATTCTATGTCATCTATGTTCACTATTATTTTAACAAGAACGACGTATAACACATGGCAAATAAAGCAACGCACATACATTAATATAAAGAATTTTATTTAAAGTGAAACAAGTGAAGTGTCTTACTCCGCGAAAATTATTTGGAGTTTCCACAGTTTTCTTCTACCATGATGTTTGGCTTATGGTAAGAGAAGAATAAAATAGGATTAGATTTGTGTTAATGCCCCTTTAGTATGACGATATCTATCTTTGATAATCATTCAGGTCAAGAGCGTTAGTGAACGGTCAAACACCTTATACACGTTATACAGTAATTCGTTGTAAAAACTGGCGCAAATTTTCGCTTTTTAACCAGGAAAGCAAGGTTTTTTTTCAATGAAACTTTCGCACTCATTTGGACATATCTTAAAATGATTTTGGTATAGGATTGAAATCTCAAATGTCATTTGGGCAATATCTGACACTTAACAGGTGCACCTTTAATTACATGCATCGTGTGACATGTAATTGATTTATTTTAATTGAATTTTATTTAATCTATGTTCACTATTATTTTAATAAGAACGACGTATAAAACATGGCAAAAAAAGCAACGTGCATGATATGAAGAATATAGATCTCAAAAACATATTAAATTAATTCGCGGAGGATAAAATTAACAAAAGTATTGGCACAAACTGATGTACAATTTATCCATACAATATAAACCTGGGCACCTGGTCCAGTCGTGGCTAACACAAAACAAAATAATACATACACAAAATAAAAAAATAAAAACATAGATCATACTAAAATTAGAAGAAAAACTTGTCGAATAACTTGTCGAAAATAGTACATTGCACATGCTCACTAAACTTCCAAGGCTTCAACAAGTAATCTCTAAATTAAATGTAATGTAATAACAGTTTAAAGAATAAGGATGTAGTTAAATATGCTACAGAACCGGTTCAGGTGCTGGCCAAACATAATCTAAGTAACTAAAACTGTTAAGTTATTATCAAACTAGCATTCATTGGTATCCTAGAACGGTACAAAGAAAAACAACAACATCCTATAAACGACTAAGTTACAGGGCGTTTTTTGTTATTCAAAAAGCAACTTTTAACATAAGTACGCCATTCAGAAACCTCACTTTCGGCATATGTTCGGAAATGTATAGGACTTGTAAAGTACATTTATTGTAATTATATATATTTATGGATACTTCTGCCGTTTCTGAACTAATGTTTATCAAATAAAGTTGATTGTGTACTAAGTTACTCGTGTTCTTTTTATACCTTGTATTAATAGACCTACATGTATAGTAAAAATAACTGCAATAACATGTTTTAAACAGTGTAAACGTCTTCCGTTACTTTCTAAGCCTCGCCATTTAAAGGGATAGTTGATTTTTTGTAAAGAGGGCGCTACACTAAAATAATTTGTTGTGAGTTAATGAAAAACTGCGTGTCAAATCTAGAAGAGCATACAATTTCATGGACATAATACAATTTATTTGATCGAAATCAATTAAGAAATGGCTGAAACATCTATAATCATTACCATTTGTAATGTTGTGGGGCCCTACAATTATTCTATAATTTTGAACCAGCCGTTAAAAAAAAATAGTAATGCTTCTTCTTTTCAAAAATTTACAAAAGAGGTTTTTAAATAGTTGTTAATCACTTTTTCAACAAAACATCACATGCACAATAATTTTGTGTAAATGGTTGAAACTAATAAGTTTTTAGAGAGCGCGCTTTTGAGTTTTAACTGCTCTTTTTGAATGATAGCAGACTTTTTACTTAGTCATTTATAATTGTTCACTCCTTTCGAGCATAGTGGAGTTGTAACTATTAGTTTGTAATGAAATTATGCAGGTCTTAGTTACTAATATTCAGTTTGAACAAAACTGTACTCTCTTTACCAAAAATCAAATATTCATATAATATTTGTGATTTCATAGTTGTGGCAAAATTACGTCGGTATAGGCGGATGTTGCATTTATTATACAGACAAAATCGAACTTTTACATGTAATGACGCAACGCGCCATTGGTGCAAAGCAGACTGATTTCGGGATTTGTCTGTTTGTTTTTTTTTGTTTTTTTTTTGTGGGGGAGGGGACCTTATGGTGATTTTTGAGTTGGATTTCCTTGTACATGCATTTTGTTCGTAGTAGAACTCTTATCATATTTTGTATTAGGTATCAAAATGTCAAATTGTCAAATTGTCAAATTGCAACAAATGTTGCGCCCTCTTGATGTCGGGGCCATATGTTACTTTAATATACCCTTGTGTTACTTTAATATACCCTTGTGTTACTTTAATATGCCCTTTATAGATTAGGAGGAATAATCTGTGGTATACTGGTAGTTAGAAGAGTAGTAGTAGTAGACTGGTAGTCGGGATTAATTAAGAAATGTATTGCTCTTAGAAGATGTCTATAATTATTTATCTGGTGGACTCAATTAGCAACGCACTTTGATAAGTTTCGGGACAACTCCTTATTATTATGTGTGGTACACACATGTTCCACCTTTTCACTATACTTTATGGTCACACTTTGTTTTAGGTTTTAAAAATATTTTTTACGGGACATTTATTGTACTCGAACAAGGAAAATACATATATTTTGAGAAAATTGAAAACAAATTAAAAAATAGAAACGTACGGGGAGTTATCTACAACGTTGCCAAAGTGCGTTATCAATAAGTAGACATTTCGAAAGAGGTACAGTTTTATTAAATCATGAATGATTGCGCTCAACCTGTTATATAACATACCCCCACTACTGCGTTTGTTATGTCAAACAACGATGTTGTCCGAGTTGTATTGCCCTTTCATTACTAAATAATGCCTTAATACCTTTTTACCAGACATATCGCATATCACAACACTTTGTTGGAAATAGGCTTTCACACACAGATCACATATCACGTCGGTCAGTTCATACATACAAGGGCACTGATGGACAAACACGCACAGTGCACTATGGTCTGTTCATACACACAAAAACACTGATGGGCAAACACGCACAGTATATGGTTTGCTCAAACACGCAAAGACACTGATGGTCAAACACGCACAGTTCACTATGGTATGCTCATACACACAAGGACACTGATGGACAAACACGCACAGTGCACTATGGTTTGCTCATATACACAAGGACACTGATGGTCAAACACGCACAGTTCAATTATGGTTTGCTCAAACACACAAGGACACTGATGGTCAAACACGCACAGTTCACTATGGTTTGTTCATACACACAATGACACTGATGGACAATCACGCACAGTTCAATATGGTATGCTCATACACCCAATGGCACTCAACATTTCAATGGGCAAACACGCACAGCTCACCATGCTCATACACGCACAGTTCACCATGCTCATACACGCACAGTTCACCATGCTCATACACGCACAGTTCACCATGCTCATTCACACAAGGACACTGATGGGCAAACACGCACAGTTCACTATTGTATGCTCATACACCCAAGGAAACTAATGGTCAAATATGCACAGTTCACTATGGTTTGCTCATACACACAATGACACTGATGGACAAACACGCACAGTGCACTATGGTCTGTTCATACAGACAATGACACTGATGGACAACACGCACAGTGCACTATGGTCTGTTCATACAGACAAGGACACTGATGGACAATCACGCACAGTTCAATATGGTATGCTCATACAAACAAGGACACTGATGGTCAAACACACAGTTCACTATGGTCTGCTCATACACCCAATGGCACTCAACATCTCAATGGGCAAACACGCACAGTTCACCATGCTCATACACGCACAGTTCACCATGCTCATTCACACAAGGACACTGATGGGCAAACACGCACAGTTCACTATTGTATGCTCATACACCCAAGGAAACTAATGGTCAAACACGCACAGTTCACTATGGTTTGCTCATACACCGAAAAAAACTGATTGGCAAACACGCACAGTTCACTATTGTCTGGTCATACACACCTTGCATTTTACAGATTTGCAGGTTTTATTAGTATGTCAGTGTGTTTCAGACCATTCATAATTATTAGTTATCTAACTGAAATCACACCGAAGAAGACAAACATCGAACATTTTTCGGGGAGTTTTGAATTTATTACATCTATAACTACTTGACAGTGGACTTAAATAAAGTGTTGACGAAAAACAAAACTAACAGTGAGTGATAAAGTATGGACAAATTATCGTTGTACGATGCTGCAATCCTAGTACATTTCACCAGTATAGTTTATATCTCAATATTACCTACCAATTTATGTGTATTTCCACAAAATGTGTGCTACCGGTAATAATAATAATAATGTGAAAATTATATAGCGCAGCTACTATAAATATATACTCTACTGCGCTTGAATAATTATTAAATTTGTATTACCCATGGTCATCAAGTATTTTTCAAAGTTCAAACCCACACAATGATATTGCGTTCTTTTTCAACTCCCCGGGAAGCATACTACGTTTGATATTATGAGTTCATCTGGCGCAGATGTTTGATCAACTTGGAATAAGGTCGGCTGTGTAACCACTGAATCGCAGAAATGGATATGCTTACTGGTTGTAAGAAGGAATTAATCTCGTAGATAAGTCTTAATATATTAAATAAAGATTTACACCGTGCTTTCTTAGATGGTCGTGTAGGGGGCAGTACACACGCATTATAAGAATTGCGTTATAATAGAGCGTAAACTTATACGAGTGAGCGTATTAGGCTTTGATATATATAGTCAATGTAACTTACTATTAATTTATGATTACCAATCTACATCTAAAGAAACCTTTACATCATGATGAATGGGTGAGACGGACTGACATTTCTTTAAGATGGTAACAAGGATTCCATTTTGAAAAGATATATTTAAGACTTCAATCATAAACCAATATCATCGCAAGACGTTTCTGAATAATATGTGAGAGTTCAATTCATAGAAAATGAAAACTGTTTATACTAAGTTTAAAAAGTGAAAATGTATATGTCAGATTGTCTCCCGATCGTTCGCGCAATGTATCTAATCTCTGATACTAGGAACGATCGATGTATTCTTATACTATGACTACAACCGAAAAGCGATCATGAATGCTTCGCAATTCATTCTTAAATGTTTCCATAATTAGGGAGACATTTTAGAAATCAAATTAGTTTGTAATCATTTAAAGCAAAACAACAAGGTACAAGATAAATGTGAAAGCTCCAATTCGTTTTGGTTGAATTTGACGAATAGATCACTTAAATAGTTAACAACAAAGTATATTTAAATTCCAGAACTAAACACAAATATGACATGAATAGGCACAGACTGTGTTTCGTCCATGTTACTTTAAACGTAATGATTTCTAAATCTATTTGTCAACTAAAGATTTTTCCTTTCCGATCATTTCGTAATTTTCTGTCCTTCATCCAGTAGGCCTAAACATCTAGATGCCTTAAAATTAAAACAAAAAGATGTATAGATGAATATTAGTAAAGCAAAACAAACATAATATCAAAGGTTTGTACATACATCTTGATGCATTGATCGAGGTTTAATTAGAATGGGAGAGAAAACGACAGTGGGAGAGCAAATATCGATTATTTGTATAATATCAACAACCGATTATATTACAATAGAAATAATACAATAATAATTATAGGTACAACTCATAAAGAGCCTAATATGATACAGTACCATCTCTACATAATCGGTTTACAATACTTACTCTTTATTAACTAGCAAACCCAAATATCACATTCTAACGTTTGCATTACCTTGTTTTAAACAACATTTACCAAATGTGCATTGTTTTTTCTATCCTGAACATTTTTGTTTCCAGTATTTCGGAGGAGAGGAGCAGACTTCCAGTATCCCATGTGCATTATGGCATGTATATTAATCTTACTTACAGTCATATGTGACTTGCAGATACTTGTAGGTACCAACGCAGGGGTCGCCGAACACGCTGTTGGAGGCTAACACCGTACAGGAGTTCTTCCCGTCGCATCTCTCTCTCACGATGCGCATGCTGCTTCCAGCCCGGCATTTCTGATCACTGACTGCCCGATGCGGGCAGACATCACCGCCGGCCGTCCTGCCATAGTATCCGCCGAGGACTGCGATCTTCCGTCCTGCACTACACTTCAGCTCAAGGTTGCTGTGCTCGCATGCACGAGACTGTAGAGCGCAAGAGTAGGACACATCTAGGTACTTGAACGTACCGACGCACGGATCGGTGAAGAAGCCGTTGGTTGCGGGTACGTCGCAAGACTGCTTGCCCTCGCAGCGGTTTCTCACACGGCCAAAGGAACTGGTCGCGTTGCAGCTGGTTGTCCGGATACTTCTATGAGAGCAGGCCTCGGAGCCCGAAACCTGTCGTCCGTACAACGCATCGCAGATGTGGATGAATGGCTTGCTCGCCGGACACTGAATGGACGCTGTCTTATGCTCACAGACTCGAGAAGATTGGCATACGGAGCCGCTGTCCGCTGGATATGAAACACAAAATGTACGTTATAATATTTCATTGTACAATACTTAAGTTACAGATTGGCAGCAAACAGTTTGAGCAAACTAGATTTTTTTAAAGTAGTAAGCAACCCCCCCCCCCCCCCCTTTAATTCAGGAAGGTCTGCTTGTTACTGGTCTCGGGTCAACGTTGTATCGATCTCGACCATCTAAGCAAGTGGTCTTGGACCTGTTGCCACCGCCCCCCCCCCCCCATTCGCCGCTTACATGACTCAACTAGTGGTCTTGGTCTCGGCCTCGAACGTTTTTGGCTACGGACATCACCCCCCCCCCCCCCCCCACCCCCCTCCAACTTATAGGAAATCCTGGCTACGGACATGTTAATAAGGTTTACACAATCTTTACACTTGATATTTTCTAAGCGCGAATAGAATTTAGAACATTCAGGTAGGATATAAATGAACCAAATTGACAATGAACGGATTTTTTAAATAACGGTAACACATTTCTAATATATATAAATAAAGATATCATCACTATAATGTAGAAATACATGATATGTAAAGAGTTAAAAGTAACTTATAATCAACGTGAACAACACCTCCGGCTATAACTCGACAAAGTGATCGAACCATATCTCATATCTGTGATGGAATGCTGGATAGTGGCATTCCTTATAGTTTATACATGGTCCCCGAGAACAAAACTATTACCGAATCTCGAGTTTGTTATACGCAGTTTTTACAACTTACTTATTTCAACCTAAATATTGCAGTATCATAATATATTGCGTTATTACGATAATGAACATAGTTTATACCGATAAAACGTTATTTCCAAAAGTCTCGTTCAAGTTTTAAAATCCGAATGTTGATACCTTTCGACGATTTTAAAATAAGAATGATTACAATACAAAGCCTTAAAGGGATAGTTGAGTTTGGGTATAGAGGGCGCTACACAAAATAATTTTGTTATGAGATAACGAAAAACTGATTCTCAAATAGTAATGACAGACTAAACTTTACTTGATCAAAATCGGTTCAGAAATGGCTGAATTATCCAAACACATAACCATTTGTAATAATTGTGGGGCCCCACAATTATTCGATAATTTTGAACCAGCCGTTTAATTATTTTTATTCAATCAAAAGAGGTTTTAAATAGTGGTTGATTATCTCTCTATCTAGTATTATCTCTCTATCTAGTCACTATGCACTATTTAAAATGGTTAAAACTGATTATTTAGAAAGCGCCCTCTAAACAAAAAATTACACGACCAAAATTACGGTTCTTTGTATCTTTTTTCATCGGAAAATATACCCTATCCGATGGACATAAATATTTTGTTACTCTATTTTGGGAGGTGCCCCGTTCCGTTTTTTGGGGTGCCATCCTGTATATGATTAAATAGACAACATCGTATAATCCATATTAACCTAGTTGGAATTAATATGTGGATATTTGTTTCATGATTTGTCAAAGTCTATCAACAGTAACATGAAGCGTTATCATTTGCTATTAGGGCATTTAAATCAACACTTCAGAGACACACAAGTTTTTGGCACTATAATTTAATTTCATACATTGTTATTTTTTGTTTTAATAATAATTTGAAGGGGTAGTATAGTTTTGGTAAGGCTGAGCTTTAGTAACACAAACCTGCACAATAACACTACAAACTAAAAGTTATAACTCCACCGTGCTCGAAAGGTATAGAAAATTACAAACGACTTATTAAAAAGCAAGTTATCATGGAAAAAGAGCCATTAAAACACAAGAGGGCGCTCTCTAAAAATCATTGGTTTCAACCATGATTTTAAAAAAATTATGCATGTGATGTTTTGATGTTACAATGATTAGCTAGATAGAGAGATCATCAACAACTATTTATAAACCTCTTTTGAACATTTTAGAAAAAGTGTACGCATTTTTCACATTTATAAAAAAAATCATCGAATAAATCTAGGATATATATCTATTGATATTTCAGCCGTTTCAGAACCGATTTTCATCAAACAAAATTTATTCTGCCATGAAAATAGTATTCCCCTTTCAAATTGTACACTTATTTTGTTTCATTACGTCACAAACAAATTATTGCGTGCAACGCCTTCTATTCCAAAACTGAACTACCCCTTTTAGGTGAAATACTAAAACGTGTTCTGTTTCTTCGTTGTAAAGAGTACATTGGAGTATTAACTGTGATATGAGTAACCCTGTTTTACTTTCAAATTGTAAATAATATATCACTTACCTTCGACGGGACCATTTCCGTAAAGCTCCATTCTCATGCTGATGTGTCCTTGCCAGGACACAGGAAGCACACGCATGTAGCGGCAGACTAGCGCGGTTGGGAGGGCGTTACGGACCACTGTATCACGGTCAGAATTGCCTGTAAAGACCTGTTAAGAGACGACAAAACACTTTAATTTATTAAAAGGTAAATACAAAACAATATGAACATTTGTATTGATTATAATTATTAAGAAGGATAAGTGGCAGAATCATTATAAAGATGACTCGCAGTATAGGGTAATAAAGATGAGCGCCGCGAGCGTCCAGAAACAGAACATGTGCCTTTTGAGGCGCTTATTCGAGCCACCATAACATTCCATAATTTTGTTTGTGGGGTAATGTATAACATTGAATAACACTTACCACATCTGATCCAGATTTATCTTTAACCGTGTCAAAGGTCACACCGTCAATGCTGTGGGCGACTTTGTAGCTCTTCACCCATTGGCTATAGTCCTGACGTCCTTGAGTTGCCAATGCAACGACCCGATATGGGGATTTGAGATCAATCTGAAAAATTAGAAAATAATATGCATGTTTATTTTTACAAAACGTTTCACATTGAAATATATCTGATTAAGTGTAACTTTCTATTCACATGACAGATACAATGTACACTTGTATTGTCAAATCGCGAATGATATATTCACACACTACGAAATAAACGTTAAAACATGGACCCTCATGGGTGACAAACGAAGCTACCATAGCACCACCTTTAGGTGTTGAAGTTGGGTCTGCGCCCTTTGGGGCCCACACATTCACACTTTTGGTTCGAATACCCCAATTTGGGGTTGTACCAAAAGGGTTAGGCCATTGTAAAATTGTTTTGCACCATAATTATATCTGTGTTTCTTAATGTGTAGGTAACTATATCTTTGTAACGTTGATTCTGTAGCGCAAAGAAACATATCAAACATTTAATAGTTATTTATTAAATTATGCTGAATATACTAAACATGTTATACATACACTAGTTTCAATCAGGTAATTTTTGAATAAGGACATTATCTAACCTGGAGCCATTGGTTAGCGTCATTCCTGCGTGCACTCCATGCTCCCGTCCCTTGACCAGAACGAACCACATTTAACCGGCATCGTCTAGCCCCATGCTGCGCATCGTACTCAGTCGACGCGGTCAGACTGGCATCAGGGATGGTATTAGCCTCAAGTCCAAGGGCAAGGGAAGCATCTTCAAAACAAACATTAAACTGGGCTTGTAAAGAAACATTGTATAGATGTTGAATGCCGGAGGAGGAAATATCACACCATGATCATATCCGAGAGATTCAAAATAACATGTATTTTTTCTTTAACCTGCAAAGTTACAAATATTTACACTTGTTATTTCCTAAGCGCGAATAGAATTTAGAACATTCAGGTAGGATATAAATGAACCAAATTGACAAAGAACGGATTTTTTTTTAATAGCGGTAACACATTTCTAATGTATATAAAGATATCATCACTATAATGTAGAAATACATGATGTAAAGAGTTAAAAGTAACTTATAATCAACGTGAACAACACCTCCGGCTATAACTCGACAAAGTGATCGAACCATATCTCGTATCTGTGATGGAATGCTCGATAGTGGCATTCCTTATTGTACATGGTCCCAGAGAACAAAACTATTACCGAATCTCGAGTTTGTTATACGCAGTTCTGACAAATTACTTATTTCAACCTAAATATTGCAGTATCGTTATATTGCGTTATTACGATAATGAACATAGTTTATACCGTTAAAATGTTATTTCCAAAAGTCTCGTTCAAAATTAAAAATCAGAATGTTAATACCTTTCGACGATTTTAAAATACGATTGAGTACAATACAAAGCCTGAAAGGGATAGTTGAGTTTGGGTATAGAGGAAGCTACAAACAATAATTTTGTTATGAGATAACGAAAAACTGTCTCTCAAATTGTAATGACAGACTATACTTTATTTGATCAAAATCGGTTCAGAAATGGCTGAATTATCCAAACACATAACCATGTGTAATAATTGTGGGGCCCCACAATTATTCGATAATTTTGAACCAGCCATTAAATTATTTTTGTTCAATCAAAAGAGGTTTTAAATAGTGGTTGATTATCTCTCTATCTAATCACTTTGCACAATATTTAATTTAAAATGGTTAAAACTGATTATTTAGAAAGCGCCCTCTAAAAAGAAAATTACACGACCAAAATTACTGTTCTTTGTATCCGTTTTCATCGGAAAATATACCCTATCCGATGGACATTATTATTTTGTTACTCTATTTTGGGAGTGCCATCCTGTATATGATTAAATAGACAACATCGTATAATCCATATCAACCTAGTTGGAATTAATATGTGGATATTTGTTTCATGATTTGTCAAAGTCTATCAACAGTACCATAAAGCGTTATCATTTGCTTTTAGGGCATTAAAATCAACACTTAAGAGACACACAAGTTTTTGGCACTAGAATTTAATTTCATACATTGTTATTTTTTGTTTATAATACATTAAAGGGGTAGTACAGTTTTGGTAAGTCTGAGCTTTAGTAACAAAAACCTGCACAATAACACTACAAACTAAAAGTTATAACTCCACCATGCTCGAAAGGTATAGATATTACAAAAGACTTATTAAAAAGCGTGTTATCATGGAAAAGGAGCCATTCAAGCACAAGAGGGTGCTCTTAGAGCTCTTAGAACATATAATGATTAGATAGAGACATCAACAACTATTTATGAACCTCTTTTGAACATTTTGGACAAAGTGTAGGCATTTTTGACATTATTAAAAAAATCATCGAATAAATCTCGGATATATTTATTGATATTTCAGCTGTTTCTGAACCGATTTTGATCAAACAAAGTTTATTCTGCCATGGAAATAGTATGCCCTTTAAAATTGTACACTTATTTTGTTTCATTACGTCACAACAAAATTATTGCGTGCAACGCCTTCTATTCCAAAACTGACCCATTTAGGTGAAATACTAAAACGTGTTCTGTTTCTTCGTTGTAAAGAGAACATTGGAGTATTAACTGTGATATGAGTAACCCTGTTTTACTTTCCAATTGTAAATAATATATCACTTACCTTCGACGGGCCCATTTCCGTAAAGCTCCATTCTCATGCTGATGTGTCCTTGCCAGGAAACAGGACGCACACGCATGTAGCGGCAGACTAGCGGGGTGGAGAAGGCGTTACGGACCACTGTATCACGGTCAGAATTGCCTGTAAAGACCTGTTAAGAGACGACAAAACACTTTAATTTATTAAAAGGTAAATACAAAACAATATGAACATTTGTATTGATTATAATTATTAAGAAGGATAAGTGACAGAATCATTATAAAGATGACTCGCAGTAGGGTAATAAAGATGAGCGCCGCGAGCGTCCAGAAACAGAATATGTGCCTTTTGAGGCGCCTATTCGAGCCACCATAACATACCATAATTTTGTTTGGGGGGTAATGTATAACATTGAATAACACTTACCACATCTGATCCAGATTTATCTTTAACCGTGTCAAAGGTCACACCGTCAATGCTGTAGGCGACTTTGTAGCTCTTCACCCATTGGCTATAGTCCTGACGTCCTTGAGTTGCCAAGGCAACGACCCGATATGGGGATTTGAGATCAATCTGAAAAATTAGAAAATAATATGCATGTTTATTTTGACAAAACGTTTCACATTGGAATATATCTGATTAAGTGTAACTTTCTATTCACATGACAGATACAATGTACACTTGTATTGTCAAATCGCGAATGATATATTCACACACTACGAAATAAACGTTAAAACATGTACCCTCATGGGTGAAAAACGAAGCTACCATAGCACCTCCTTTAGGTGTTGAAGTTGGGTCTGCGCCCTTTGGGGCCCACACATTCACACTTTTGGTTCGAATACCCCAATTTGGGGTTGTACCAAAAGGGTTAGGCCATTGTAAAATTGTTTTGCACCATAATTATATCTGTGTTTCTTAATGTGTAGGTAACTATATCTTTGTAACGTTGATTCTGTAGCGCAAAGAAACATATCAAACATTTAATAGTTATTTATTAAATTATGCTGAATATACTAAACATGTTATACATACACTAGTTTCAATCAGGTATTTTTTTAATAAGGACATTATCTAACCTGGAGCCATTGGTTAGCGTCATTCCTGCGTGCACTCCAAGCTCCCGTCCCTTTACCAGAACGAACCACATTCAACCGGCCTCGTCTAGCCCCATGCTGCGCATCGTACTCAGTCGACGCGGTCAGACTGGCATCAGGGATGGTATTAGCCTCAAGCCCAAGGGCAAGGGAAGCATCTTCAAAACAAACATTAAACTGGGCTTGTAAAGAAACATTGTATAGATGTTGAATGCCGGAGGAGGAAATATCACACCATGATCATATCCGAGAGATTCAAAATAACATGTATTTTTGTCTTTGACCTGCAAAGTTACAAATCTTTACACTTGTTATTTTCTAAGCGCGAATAGAATTTAGAACATTCAGGTAGGATATAAATCAACCAAAGTGACAATGAACGGATTGTTTTTATAACGGTAACACATTTCTGATGTCTATATAGATATCATCACTATAATGTAGAAATACATGATATGAAAAGCGTTAAAAGTAACTTATAATCAACGTGAACAACACATCCGGCTATAACTCGACATATCTCATATCTGTGATGCAATGCTGGATAGTGGCATTCCTTATTGTTTATACATGGTCCCCGAGAACAAACTATTACCGAATCTCGAGTTTGTTATACGCAGTTTTTACAACTTACTTATTTCAACCTAAATATTGCAGTATCATAATATATTGCGTTATTACGATAATGAACATAGTTTATACCGATAAAATATTATTTTCAAAAGTCTCGTTCAAGTTTAAAAATCCAAATGTTGATACCTTTCGACGAATTTAAAATACGAATTATTACAATACAAAGCCTTAAAGGGATAGTTGAGTTTGGGTATAGAGGGCGCTACACAAAATAATTTTGTTACGAGATAACGAAAAACTGATTCTCAAATAGTAATGACAGACTAAACTTTACTTGATCAAAATCGGTTCAGAAATGGCTGAATTATCCAAACACATAACCATTTGTAATAATTGTGGGGCCCCACAATTATTCGATAATTTTGAACCAGCCATTAAATTATTTTTATTCAATCAAAAGAGGTTCTAAATAGTGGTTGATTATCTCTCTATCTAATCACTATGCACTGTTTAAAATGGTTAAAACTGATTATTTAGAAAGCGCCCTCTAAACAAAAAATTACACGACCAAAATTACGGTTCTTTGTATCTTTTTTCATCGGAAAATATACCCTATCCGATAATAATAATAATAATATACAACATTTATATAGGGCTTAATACAATGTTTCTAAGCGCTGAGAAATTAAAGAGAGAATATTGACCAATAAACAAAAAACTTAATACAGACGTAAATACATATTAACTTAATTAAGATTGTGTATACAAATGTGTTTTTAACAAAGATTTTAACAAAGATTTGAAAAAATTACACGACCAAAATTACGGTTCTTTGTATCTTTTTTCATCGGAAAATATACCCTATCCGATGGACATAATTATTTTGTTACTCTATTTTGGGAGGTGCCCCGTTCCGTTTTGTGGGGTGCCATCCTGTATATGATTAAATAGACAACATCGTATAATCCATATCAACCTAGTTGGAATTAATATGTGGATATTTGTTTCATGATTTGTCAAAGTCTATCAACAGTACCATGAAGCGTTATCATTTGCTTTTAGGGCATTTAAATCAACACTTAAGAGACACGCAAGTTTTTGGCACTAGAATTTAATTTCATACATTGTTATTTTTTGTTTTAATAATAATTTGAAGGGGTAGTACAGTTTTGGTAAGGCTGAGCTTTAGTAACAAAAACCTGCACAATAACACTACGAACTAAAAGTTATAACTCCACCATGCTCGAAAGGTATAGAAAATTACAAACGACTTATTAAAAAGCATGTTATCATGGAAAAAGAGCCATTAAAACACAAAAGGGCGCTCTCTAGAAATCATTGGTTTCAACCATGTTTTCATACAAAATTATGCATGTGATGTTTTGATGTTATAATGATTAGATAGAGAGATCATCAACAACTATTTATGAACCTCTTTTGAACATTTTGGAAAAAAGTGTAGGTATTTTTTACATTTTTAAAAAAATCATCGAATAAATCTCGGATATATTTATTGATATTTCAGCTGTTTCTGAACCGATTGTGAACAAACAAAGTTTATTCTGCCATGAAAATAGTATGCCCTTTCAAATTGTACACTTATTTTGTTTCATTACGTCACAAAAAAATTATCGCGTGCAACGCCTTCTATTCCAAAACTGACCCATTTAGGTGAAATACTAAAACGTGTTCTGTTTCTTCGTTATAAAGAGTACATTGGAGTATTAACTGTGATATGAGATATAGATATATATAGAGATAGATAATTTATTGTCACGTTAAAATACAATAACATAAAATTTGTTGCCGGACATTAAACAAATGTGTGCAAAAGTCAAAATCAGGAAAACAAATATCACAATTATACATAACATACAAATCATACAGTACGAATAAATATCACTTACAATTGTTTAGAGGGAGAGAGAGTGAGAGAGAGAGAGAGAGAGAAAAAAAAAGCTCAAGGGACAGAAGTATGTACATAATTAAACTTAGCTCGAGCTCAGTCCCATCCCTGTTTTACTTTCAAATTGTAAATAATATATCACTTACCTTCGACGGGCCCATTTCCGTAAAGCTCCATTCTCATGCTGATGTGTCCTTGCCAGGAAACAGGACGCACACGCATGTAGCGGCAGACTAGCGGGGTGGAGAAGGCGTTACGGACCACTGTATCACGGTCAGAATTGCCTGTAAAGACCTGTTAAGAGGCGACAAAACACTTTAATTCATTAAAAGGTAAATACAAAACAATATGAACATTTGTATTGATTATAATTATTAAGAAGGATAAGTGGCACAATCATTATGAAGATGACTCGCAGTAGGATAATAAAGATGAGCCCCGCGAGCGTCCAGAAACAGAACATGTGCCTTTTGAGGCGCCTATTCGAGCCACCATAACATACCATAATTTTGTTTGGGGGGTAATGTATAACATTGAATAACACTTACCACATCTGATCCAGATTTATCTTTAACCGTGTCAAAGGTCACACCACCAATGCTGTAGTCGACTTTGTAGCTCTTCACCCATTGGCTATAGTCCTGACGTCCTTGAGTTGCCAAGGCAACGACCCGATATGGGGATTTGAGATCAATCTGAAAAATTAGAAAATAATATGCATGTTTATTTTGACAAAACGTTTCACATTGGAATATATCTGATTAAGTGTAACTTTCTATTCACATGACAGATACAATGTACACTTTTACAATGGTTAGGCCATTGTAGAATTGTTTTGCACCATAATTATAATGTGTTTCTTAATGTGTAGGTAACTATATCTGTGTAACGTTGATTCTGTAGCGCAAAGAAACATACCAAACATTTAATAGTTATTTATTAAATTATGCTGAATATACTAGACATGTTAAACATACACTAGTTTCAATCAGGTAATTTTTTAATAAGGACATTATCTAACCTGGAGCCATTGGTTAGCGTCATTCCTGCGTGCACTCCATGCTCCCGTCCCTTGACCAGAACGAACCACATTTAACCGGCATCGTCTAGCCCCATGCTGCGCATCGTACTCAGTCGACGCGGTCAGACTCGCATCAGGGATGGCGTTAGATTCAAGTCCAAGGGCAAGGGAAGCATCTTCAAAACAAACATTAAACTGGGCTTGTAAAGAAACATTGTATAGATGTTGAATGCCGGAGGAGGAAATATCACACCATGATCATATCCGAGAGATTCAAAATAACATGTATTTTTTCTTTAACCTGCAAAGTTACAAATATTTACACTTGTTATTTCCTAAGCGCGAATAGAATTTAGAACATTCAGGTAGGATATAAATGAACCAAATTGACAAAGAACGGATTTTTTTTTAATAGCGGTAACACATTTCTAATGTATATAAAGATATCATCACTATAATGTAGAAATACATGATGTAAAGAGTTAAAAGTAACTTATAATCAACGTGAACAACACCTCCGGCTATAACTCGACAAAGTGATCGAACCATATCTCGTATCTGTGATGGAATGCTGGATAGTGGCATTCCTTATTGTACATGGTCCCAGAGAACAAAACTATTACCGAATCTCGAGTTTGTTATACGCAGTTCTGACAAATTACTTATTTCAACCTAAATATTGCAGTATCGTTATATTGCGTTATTACGATAATGAACATAGTTTATACCGTTAAAATGTTATTTCCAAAAGTCTCGTTCAAAATTAAAAATCAGAATGTTAATACCTTTCGACGATTTTAAAATACGATTGAGTACAATACAAAGCCTGAAAGGGATAGTTGAGTTTGGGTATAGAGGAAGCTACAAACAATAATTTTGTTATGAGATAACGAAAAACTGTCTCTCAAATTGTAATGACAGACTATACTTTATTTGATCAAAATCGGTTCAGAAATGGCTGAATTATCCAAACACATAACCATGTGTAATAATTGTGGGGCCCCACAATTATTCGATAATTTTGAACCAGCCATTAAATTATTTTTGTTCAATCAAAAGAGGTTTTAAATAGTGGTTGATTATCTCTCTATCTAATCACTTTGCACAATATTTAATTTAAAATGGTTAAAACTGATTATTTAGAAAGCGCCCTCTAAAAAGAAAATTACACGACCAAAATTACTGTTCTTTGTATCCGTTTTCATCGGAAAATATACCCTATCCGATGGACATTATTATTTTGTTACTCTATTTTGGGAGTGCCATCCTGTATATGATTAAATAGACAACATCGTATAATCCATATCAACCTAGTTGGAATTAATATGTGGATATTTGTTTCATGATTTGTCAAAGTCTATCAACAGTACCATAAAGCGTTATCATTTGCTTTTAGGGCATTAAAATCAACACTTAAGAGACACACAAGTTTTTGGCACTAGAATTTAATTTCATACATTGTTATTTTTTGTTTATAATACATTAAAGGGGTAGTACAGTTTTGGTAAGTCTGAGCTTTAGTAACAAAAACCTGCACAATAACACTACAAACTAAAAGTTATAACTCCACCATGCTCGAAAGGTATAGATATTACAAAAGACTTATTAAAAAGCGTGTTATCATGGAAAAGGAGCCATTCAAGCACAAGAGGGTGCTCTTAGAGCTCTTAGAGCATATAATGATTAGATAGAGACATCAACAACTATTTATGAACCTCTTTTGAACATTTTGGACAAAGTGTAGGCATTTTTGACATTATTAAAAAAATCATCGAATAAATCTCAGATATATTTATTGATATTTCAGCTGTTTCTGAACCGATTTTAATCAAACAAAGTTTATTCTGCCATGGAAATAGTATGCCCTTTAAAATTGTACACTTATTTTGTTTCATTACGTCACAACAAAATTATTGCGTGCAACGCCTTCTATTCCAAAACTGACCCATTTAGGTGAAATACTAAAACGTGTTCTGTTTCTTCGTTGTAAAGAGAACATTGGAGTATTAACTGTGATATGAGTAACCCTGTTTTACTTTCCAATTGTAAATAATATATCACTTACCTTCGACGGGCCCATTTCCGTAAAGCTCCATTCTCATGCTGATGTGTCCTTGCCAGGAAACAGGACGCACACGCATGTAGCGGCAGACTAGCGGGGTGGAGAAGGCGTTACGGACCACTGTATCACGGTCAGAATTGCCTGTAAAGACCTGTTAAGAGACGACAAAACACTTTAATTTATTAAAAGGTAAATACAAAACAATATGAACATTTGTATTGATTATAATTATTAAGAAGGATAAGTGACAGAATCATTATAAAGATGACTCGCAGTAGGGTAATAAAGATGAGCGCCGCGAGCGTCCAGAAACAGAATATGTGCCTTTTGAGGCGCCTATTCGAGCCACCATAACATACCATAATTTTGTTTGGGGGGTAATGTATAACATTGAATAACACTTACCACATCTGATCCAGATTTATCTTTAACCGTGTCAAAGGTCACACCGTCAATGCTGTAGGCGACTTTGTAGCTCTTCACCCATTGGCTATAGTCCTGACGTCCTTGAGTTGCCAAGGCAACGACCCGATATGGGGATTTGAGATCAATCTGAAAAATTAGAAAATAATATGCATGTTTATTTTGACAAAACGTTTCACATTGGAATATATCTGATTAAGTGTAACTTTCTATTCACATGACAGATACAATGTACACTTGTATTGTCAAATCGCGAATGATATATTCACACACTACGAAATAAACGTTAAAACATGTACCCTCATGGGTGAAAAACGAAGCTACCATAGCACCTCCTTTAGGTGTTGAAGTTGGGTCTGCGCCCTTTGGGGCCCACACATTCACACTTTTGGTTCGAATACCCCAATTTGGGGTTGTACCAAAAGGGTTAGGCCATTGTAAAATTGTTTTGCACCATAATTATATCTGTGTTTCTTAATGTGTAGGTAACTATATCTTTGTAACGTTGATTCTGTAGCGCAAAGAAACATATCAAACATTTAATAGTTATTTATTAAATTATGCTGAATATACTAAACATGTTATACATACACTAGTTTCAATCAGGTATTTTTTTAATAAGGACATTATCTAACCTGGAGCCATTGGTTAGCGTCATTCCTGCGTGCACTCCAAGCTCCCGTCCCTTTACCAGAACGAACCACATTCAACCGGCCTCGTCTAGCCCCATGCTGCGCATCGTACTCAGTCGACGCGGTCAGACTGGCATCAGGGATGGTATTAGCCTCAAGCCCAAGGGCAAGGGAAGCATCTTCAAAACAAACATTAAACTGGGCTTGTAAAGAAACATTGTATAGATGTTGAATGCCGGAGGAGGAAATATCACACCATGATCATATCCGAGAGATTCAAAATAACATGTATTTTTGTCTTTGACCTGCAAAGTTACAAATCTTTACACTTGTTATTTTCTAAGCGCGAATAGAATTTAGAACATTCAGGTAGGATATAAATCAACCAAAGTGACAATGAACGGATTGTTTTTATAACGATAACACATTTCTGATGTCTATATAGATATCATCACTATAATGTAGAAATACATGATATGAAAAGCGTTAAAAGTAACTTATAATCAACGTGAACAACACATCCGGCTATAACTCGACATATCTCATATCTGTGATGCAATGCTGGATAGTGGCATTCCTTATTGTTTATACATGGTCCCCGAGAACAAACTATTACCGAATCTCGAGTTTGTTATACGCAGTTTTTACAACTTACTTATTTCAACCTAAATATTGCAGTATCATAATATATTGCGTTATTACGATAATGAACATAGTTTATACCGATAAAATATTATTTTCAAAAGTCTCGTTCAAGTTTAAAAATCCAAATGTTGATACCTTTCGACGAATTTAAAATACGAATTATTACAATACAAAGCCTTAAAGGGATAGTTGAGTTTGGGTATAGAGGGCGCTACACAAAATAATTTTGTTACGAGATAACGAAAAACTGATTCTCAAATAGTAATGACAGACTAAACTTTACTTGATCAAAATCGGTTCAGAAATGGCTGAATTATCCAAACACATAACCATTTGTAATAATTGTGGGGCCCCACAATTATTCGATAATTTTGAACCAGCCATTAAATTATTTTTATTCAATCAAAAGAGGTTCTAAATAGTGGTTGATTATCTCTCTATCTAATCACTATGCACTGTTTAAAATGGTTAAAACTGATTATTTAGAAAGCGCCCTCTAAACAAAAAATTACACGACCAAAATTACGGTTCTTTGTATCTTTTTTCATCGGAAAATATACCCTATCCGATAATAATAATAATAATATACAACATTTATATAGGGCTTAATACAATGTTTCTAAGCGCTGAGAAATTAAAGAGAGAATATTGACCAATAAACAAAAAACTTAATACAGACGTAAATACATATTAACTTAATTAAGATTGTGTATACAAATGTGTTTTTAACAAAGATTTTAACAAAGATTTGAAAAAATTACACGACCAAAATTACGGTTCTTTGTATCTTTTTTCATCGGAAAATATACCCTATCCGATGGACATAATTATTTTGTTACTCTATTTTGGGAGGTGCCCCGTTCCGTTTTGTGGGGTGCCATCCTGTATATGATTAAATAGACAACATCGTATAATCCATATCAACCTAGTTGGAATTAATATGTGGATATTTGTTTCATGATTTGTCAAAGTCTATCAACAGTACCATGAAGCGTTATCATTTGCTTTTAGGGCATTTAAATCAACACTTAAGAGACACGCAAGTTTTTGGCACTAGAATTTAATTTCATACATTGTTATTTTTTGTTTTAATAATAATTTGAAGGGGTAGTACAGTTTTGGTAAGGCTGAGCTTTAGTAACAAAAACCTGCACAATAACACTACGAACTAAAAGTTATAACTCCACCATGCTCGAAAGGTATAGAAAATTACAAACGACTTATTAAAAAGCATGTTATCATGGAAAAAGAGCCATTAAAACACAAAAGGGCGCTCTCTAGAAATCATTGGTTTCAACCATGTTTTCATACAAAATTATGCATGTGATGTTTTGATGTTATAATGATTAGATAGAGAGATCATCAACAACTATTTATAAACCTCTTTTGAACATTTTGGAAAAAAGTGTAGGTATTTTTTACATTTTTAAAAAAATCATCGAATAAATCTCGGATATATTTATTGATATTTCAGCTGTTTCTGAACCGATTGTGAACAAACAAAGTTTATTCTGCCATGAAAATAGTATGCCCTTTCAAATTGTACACTTATTTTGTTTCATTACGTCACAAAAAAATTATCGCGTGCAACGCCTTCTATTCCAAAACTGACCCATTTAGGTGAAATACTAAAACGTGTTCTGTTTCTTCGTTATAAAGAGTACATTGGAGTATTAACTGTGATATGAGATATAGATATATATAGATATAGATAATTTATTGTCACGTTAAAATACAATAACATAAAATTTGTTGCCGGACATTAAACAAATGTGTGCAAAAGTCAAAATCAGGAAAACAAATATCACAATTATACATAACATACAAATCATACAGTACGAATAAATATCACTTACAATTGTTTAGAGGGAGAGAGAGTGAGAGAGAGAGAGAGAGAGAAAAAAAAAGCTCAAGGGACAGAAGTATGTACATAATTAAACTTAGCTCGAGCTCAGTCCCATCCCTGTTTTACTTTCAAATTGTAAATAATATATCACTTACCTTCGACGGGCCCATTTCCGTAAAGCTCCATTCTCATGCTGATGTGTCCTTGCCAGGAAACAGGACGCACACGCATGTAGCGGCAGACTAGCGGGGTGGAGAAGGCGTTACGGACCACTGTATCACGGTCAGAATTGCCTGTAAAGACCTGTTAAGAGGCGACAAAACACTTTAATTCATTAAAAGGTAAATACAAAACAATATGAACATTTGTATTGATTATAATTATTAAGAAGGATAAGTGGCACAATCATTATGAAGATGACTCGCAGTAGGATAATAAAGATGAGCCCCGCGAGCGTCCAGAAACAGAACATGTGCCTTTTGAGGCGCCTATTCGAGCCACCATAACATACCATAATTTTGTTTGGGGGGTAATGTATAACATTGAATAACACTTACCACATCTGATCCAGATTTATCTTTAACCGTGTCAAAGGTCACACCACCAATGCTGTAGTCGACTTTGTAGCTCTTCACCCATTGGCTATAGTCCTGACGTCCTTGAGTTGCCAAGGCAACGACCCGATATGGGGATTTGAGATCAATCTGAAAAATTAGAAAATAATATGCATGTTTATTTTGACAAAACGTTTCACATTGGAATATATCTGATTAAGTGTAACTTTCTATTCACATGACAGATACAATGTACACTTTTACAATGGTTAGGCCATTGTAGAATTGTTTTGCACCATAATTATAATGTGTTTCTTAATGTGTAGGTAACTATATCTGTGTAACGTTGATTCTGTAGCGCAAAGAAACATACCAAACATTTAATAGTTATTTATTAAATTATGCTGAATATACTAGACATGTTAAACATACACTAGTTTCAATCAGGTAATTTTTGAATAAGGACATTATCTAACCTGGAGCCATTGGTTAGCGTCATTCCTGCGTGCACTCCATGCTCCCGTCCCTTGACCAGAACGAACCACATTCAACCGGCATCGTCTAGCCCCATGCTGCGCATCGTACTCAGTCGACGCCGTCAGACTCGAATCAGGGATGGTATTAGTTTCAAGTCCAAGGGGAAGGGAAGATTCTTCAAAACAAACATTAAACTTGGCTTGTAAAGAAAATTGTATTGATGTTGAATGACGATGGAGGAAATATCACGCAAAGTTACTTATCTTTACACTTGTTTTCCTCTAAGCTCGAATATAAATGGTGGCTTTTCGAAGTACAATGTATTATATATGTTTACAAGACAAGTAATAGTGACATTAAATTATAGTCTCATTTAGCAAGCGCTTTTTGGGGGTTCAAATTGGTGTTTAAAAATGACTTCTACCACGAGCTTATAGAATCACTTTAATATGTTTTCATATGTTTAACCCAAATAATGGCGGGGGACAACCCCCCACCCCCCCCCCCCCCCCTCCGCGATTTTTTTTTTCTTCCCCGGAACGCTTAAAGATGACGCCCCACTGCTTGGTGCCTTTTTTCCTTTTGAGTCTTGCGCATCTTTTAAAAATTCTTTTTTTGGAAAATCGGACCTATCGTTACAAAGTCACGTGACCTTTTGTCTATGCATGTCAGACCGAAAATCACTCAATTTCGTGATTTGTGTAAACAAACATATTGAAATATCAGTTTTCGTAAAAAGAGATATATCATTGGTTATTTGGTCTTGTTTATATTTTAGGTGTATGTTTTGGTGTTCAAAATAAACAATAAATTACAAAAGTAACAACAACAATGAATTACAATGAAATACATGAGAAATTATAAAAACAATAGAACACATAAGGAATAACCTGGCTCTTCCATATTGTATTGTTGTATTATTATTCCAAATGGTCTAAAGAACATAATTATGTAGTGAAAACCAATGTTTAATTATGAAGAATATATGATTTATGGGTAAAAATATGAATTGTATGACTTTATTTGCATAAATGACCATAAATTGCCAATTAATAATTTGTTGACAAAATTAAAATTACCATTGCATTATATACACTTCACTCAACATGCGTGCATTTTTCACGAAGATCGGCCACTTCGCGGCCGAGATCTTAAGGGGGGCCGTAATGCCCCCCCCCCCCCCCCCCCCCCACTCCCCGGCGGTAGAAAGACCTCAAATAGCCCGGCCTTTTTAGGGTTAAACACAATTTACTTGCAGGCCCTGAGCCACGAAAACAAAGAAGAAAGGCCCATTTTGTAACGGTCTCGGGTCCACGTTTTATCTAATCGAGTGATCTCAGGCAACAATCGATTTTCTTAAGGGGCCCAGTGGTGACATGTTTGCACACTTATATTATAATATGGGGAATCCAACAAGCAAAATTAAAGACTATTGTACTCACAATTATAGTTCAAAAACAATCATATGGAAACAAAAAATGTGTACATCTTTAGCAAGACAACATTCAAAAACGCATTTGTTCAAAGGTATACTGGCATACGCATTTTTTATTTTAAAGGTAGATATTGTGCTGCTTTCTTAACAAACTAATGAAAGCTATTTACATTATTGAGCTTCATAGTTAAAAGGAACTTTTGCGAAAAATCAGAATTAAGATGTTTTTAAACTTGAATTTTGAATAGCAGTGAATACTTTTAAAGTTTTTGAAAGTTTAGTCTAACAAATTAGATTTTTGGCAAATGGGCTTAAGAACTGTTATGTTTATTTGTCTGCATAGTGACATACTGAAACTAGAATGAACTTATTATGCAGAATAATTCATTTTAGACCGAGATAGGACAGGTATGTGAATATTTTATTAAAAGCATCAAGGTGATTTATCAAAAGGCATATTATACTTTAATGACATGAACCATTTTGACTTTAAAATCAAGTGTCAATTCAACTTCTTTATCGTAAATGAAAAAATGAAGAGTTAATTTTTGGCTAAATCCTAAGTTATTCATTAATGCGATATATTTAAAAACGGTGTGTTTCTTTTTTTTGTAAAGCGTAAATCTGGATATAACAATTGAAAGGATTAACTTTGATGATCACTTTCAAATTGTTTATGATATTTCATTTACCTGCGACGGGCCCTTTTCCGTAAAGCTCCATTCTCATGCTGATGTGTCCTTGCCAGGTAACAGGAAGCACGCGTACGTAGCGGCACACTAACGGGGCGGGGAGGGCGTTACGGACTACTGTATCACGGTCAGAATTGCCTGTAAACACCTGTTAAAAGACGACAAAACACTGTTCATTATTCAAAGGTAAAAACTAAATCAAATGAAATCAAAACAATATGAAATTCGTTTCGATATTGGTTATCAAGGAGGAAACGTAGCAGAGTCATTATCAACATGACTCACAGTAGGGTAAAACAATGAGCGCCACGAGCGTCCATTGACGGAACAAACGCATGTTACAGATCATGCAGAACTTGATTTGAGGGGTAATGTATAACATAAAATAACTCTTACCACATCTGATCCAGAGTTATCTTTAACCGTGTTAAAGGTCACACCGTCACTGCTGAAGGCGACTTTGTAGCTCTTCACCCATTGGGGATGATCCTGACGTCCTTGAGTTGCTAAGGCAACGACCCGATATGGGGCTTTGAGATCAATCTGAAAAATGAGAAATATACATGATGATTTTGACAAAGCTTTTCACATTGAAATACAACTGACTAAGTGTAACTTTCTGTTCCAGGACAAATACAATTTACACTTGTACAGTATTGTCAAAATCGCGAATTATATATTTACACACTAAGAAAATAAAGGTTCAAATCTGTACCCTAAAGGGTTCAACACGATTATACAATAGCAGCACCTTTAGGGTGCGATTTTTCTACGTAAACGATGGGTCTGCACCAGTCCCTTTTGGGGACCACACATTCACCCTTTTGGTGCAGTTTTGCCCCAATTTGTAGTGCAGAATTGCACCTTTCAGAGTTATGCTTTAGTAACATTGTTTTGCTTCCTTATGGTATCGTTATTTCTTGGTGTGTAGGTAACTATATTTGTAATATTGATGCTTCTGTAGCATATTTTACAGAGCAAATAAACATATCAAACAATTATTTGTTGATCGGTACATTCTGCTTAAAAAACCAAACCTGTTATACATACACAAATTGTATTCAGAATAATTTGTTAAATGATAATCGAACCTGGAGCCATTGTTTTGCGTCATTCCTGCGTGCACTCCAGGCTCCCCTTTCTTGACCAGAACGAACCACATTCAACCGGCATCGTCTAGCCCCATGCTGCGCATCGTACTCAGTCGACGCCGTCAGACTCGAATCAGGGATGGCATTAGACTCAAGTCCAAGGGGAAGGGAAGATTCTTCAAAACAAACATTAAACTTGGCTTGTAAAGAAAATTGTATTGATGTTGAATGGCGGTGGAGGAAATATCACGCAAAGATCTTTTCCGAGAGATTCAAAATAACACGAATTTTTTCTTTGACTTGCAAAGTTACAAATATTTACACTTGTTATTTTCTAAGCGCGAATAGAATTTAGAACATTCAGGTAGGATATAAATCAACCAAATTGACAATGAACGGATTTTTTTAATAACGGTAACACATTTATGATGTATATAAAGATATCATCACTATAATGTAGAAATACAGGATATGTAATGCGTTAAAAGTAACTTATAATCAACGTGAACAACACATCAGACTATAACTCGACATATCTCATATCTGTGATGGAATGCTGGATAGTGGCATTCCTTATTGTTTATACATGGTCCCCGAGAACAAAACTATTACCGAATCTCGAGTTTGTTATACGCAGTTTTTACAACTTACTTATTTCAACCTAAATATTGCAGTATCATAAAATATTGCGTTATTACGATAATGAAGATAGTTTATACCGATAAAATGTTATTTCCAAAAGTCTCGTTCAAGTTTAAAAATCCGAATGTTGATACCTTTCGACGATTTTAAAATACGAATGATTACAATACAAAGCCTTAAAGGGATAGTTGAGTTTGGGTATAGAGGCCGCTACACAAAATAATTTCGTTATGAGATAACGAAAAACTGACTCTCAAAATGTAATGACAGACTTAACTTTATTTGATCAAAATCTGTTCTGAAATGGCTGAATTATCCAAACACATAACCATGTGTAATAAGTGTGGGGCCCCAAAATTATTCGATAATTTTGAACCAGCCGTTAAATTATTTTTGTTCAATCAAAAGAGGTTTTAAATAGTGGTTGATTATCTCTCTATCTAATCACTATGCACAATATTTAATTTAAAATGGTTAAAACTGATTATTTAGAAAGCGCCCTCTAAACAAAAATTACACGACCAAAATTACTGTTCTTTGTATCTTTTTTTATCGGAAAATATACCCTATCCGATGGACATAATTATTTTGTTACTCTATTTTGGGAGGTGCCCCGTTCCGTTTTGGGGGTGCCATCATGTATATGATTAAATAGACAACATCGTATAATCCATATCAACCGAGTTGGAATTAAAGGGGTAGTACAGTTTTGTTAACGCTAAACTTTAGTAACCAAACCTGGACAGTAACATTATAAACTAATAGTTATAACTTCACCATGCTTGAAAGGTATACAAAATTACAAACGACTAAGTAAAAAGCCCGTTATCATTACAAATTAAGAGCCATTAAAACACAAGAGGGCGCTTTCTAAAAACTCGGTGGTTTCAACCATTTTTCATACAAAATTATGCATGTGAAGTTTTATTGAAATAATGATTAAATAGAGAGATCATCAACAACTATTTAAAAAAACGCTTTTGAACATTTTTGAAAAAGTGCAAGCATTTTTTTAATTTTTTGAAAAAATCATCTAATTATTTGGGCCCAAAATAATTATGAGATCAGATATATTTATTGATATTTCAGCCGTTTCTGGGTCGATTTTGACCAAATAAAGTTTAATCTGCCATTAAAATTGCATGTTATGTCAAATTCGACACTCACAAACAAATTATTGCGTGCAGCGCCTTCTATTCCAAAACTGAACTACCCCTTTTAGCTGAAATACTAAAATTGTGATGTGCAGCACCTTCTCTACCAAACCTAAACTACCCCTTTAATATGTGGATATTTTGTTCATGATTTGTCAAAGTCTATCAACAGTACCATGAAGCGTTATCATTTGCTTTTAGGGCATTTAAATCAACACTTAAGAGACACACAAGTTTTTGGCGCTAGAATTTAATTTCATATATTATTTTTTTTTTTATAATAATTTGAAGGGGTAGTACAGTTTTGGTAAGGCTGAGCTTTAGTAACAAAAACCTGCACAATAATATTACAAACTGAAAGTTATAACTCCATCTTTCTCGAAAGGTATAGAAAATTACAAACGACTTATTAAAAAGCATGTTATCATGGAAAAAGAGCCATTAAAACACAAGAGGGCGCTCTCTAAAAATCATTGGTTTCAACCATGTTTTCATACAAAATTATGCATGTGATGTCTTGATGTTATAATGATTAGATAGAGAGATCATCAACAACTATTTATAAACCTCTTTTGAACATTTTGGAAAAAGTGTAGGCATTTTTTACATTTTTAAAAAAATCATCGAATAAATCTCGGATATATTTATTGATATTTCAGCTGTTTCTGAACCGATTTTGATCAAACAAAGTTTATTCTGCCATGAAAATAGTATGCCCTTTCAAATTGTACACTTATTTTGTTTCATTACGTCACAAACAAATTATTGTGTGCAACGCCTTCTATTCCAAAACTGAACTACTCCTTTCAGGAGAAATACTGAAACGTGTTCTGTTTCTTCGTTGTAAAGAGTACATTGGAGTATTAACTGTGATATGAGTAACCCTGTTTTACTTTAAAATTGTAAATAATATATCACTTACCTTCGACGGGCCCAATTCCGTAAAGCTCCAGTCTCATGCTGATGTGTCCTTGCCAGGTAACAGGCAGCACACGCATGTAGCGGCAGACTAGCGCGGTTGGGAGGGCGTTACGGACCACTGTATCACGATCAGAATTGCCTGTAAAGACCTGTTAAGAGACGAAAAAACACTTTAATTTATTAAAAGGTAAATACAAAACAATATGAACATTTGTATTGATTTTATTTATTAGGAAGGATAAGTGGCAGAATCATTATAAAGATGACTCGCTGTAGGGTTATAAAGATGAGCGCCGCGAGCGTCCAGACATGGAACATGTGCCTTTTGAGGCGCCTTTTCGAGCCACCATAACATAACAAGATATTGTTTGGGCGGTAATGTATCACATTAAAAAACACTTACCACATCTGATCCAGATTTATCTTTGACCGTGTCAAAGGTCACACCGTCACTGCTGTAGGCGACTTTGTAGCTCTTCACCCATTGGCTATAGTCCTGACGTCCTTGAGTTGCCAAGGCAACGACCCGATATGGGGATTTGAGATCAATCTGAAAAAATAAGAAATATATATGTTGATTTTGACAAAACGTTTCACATTGAAATATATTCTGTTTAAGTGTAACTTTCTATTCACATGACAGATCAGATACGATGTACACTTGTATTGTCAAATCGCGAATGATATATTCACACACTACGAAATAAACGTTCAAACCTGTTCCCTCAAGGGTAAAAAACGAAGCTACCATAGCAGCACCTGTAGGGATTAAAGTTGGGTGTGCGGCCTTTGGGGCCCTCACAATCACACTTTTGGTTCAAATACCCTAATTTGGGGTTGTACCCATCAGGGTTATGCCATTGTAACATTGTTTTGCACCATAATTATATCTGTATTTCTTAGTGTGTAGGTAACTGTACCTTTGTAACGTTGATTCAATAGCGCAAAGAAACATATCGAACATTTAATAGTTATTTATTAATTTATGCTGAATATACTAAACATGTTAATAATGACACGATCTAACCTGGAGCCATTGCTTTGCGTCATTCCTGCGTGCACTCCAGGCACCCCTCCCTTGACCAGAACGAACCACATTCAACCGGCCTCGTCTAGCCCCATGCTGCGCATCGTACTCAGTCGACGCGGTCAGACTCGCATCAGGGATGGTATTAGACTCAAGTCCGAGGGGAAAATCTTCAAAAGAACACGATGTTGAATTATGCTTGGTAGGAAACGTTATGTTTAAAGTATTCCATAGTACTATTTTATTTTCGTATGAATGATTTCCCGAACGCAACTTTTTACTCAGCACTATACGAAACGAGATACTCGTCGTTAAAATTTGAATATTTCGCGTCTATAATTATATGATTAAATAGACAACATCGTATATCATATACCAAATAATCCATAGAAGCCGAGTTGGAATTAATATGTAGATATTTTTTTCATGATTTGTCAAAGCGTTATCATTTGATTTTAGGGCATTTAAATCAACACTTGAGAGACACAAGTTTTTGGCACTAGAATTTAGTTTCATACATTGTAATTGTTTGTTTTAGTTTTACATTAAAGGGGTAGTACAGTTTTGGTAAGGCTGAGCTTTAGAAACCAAAAACTGCACAATAACACTACAAACTAATAGTTATAACTCCACCATGCTCGAAAGGTATAGACAATTACAAACGACTTATAAAAAAAGCCTGTTATCATTACAAAAAAAACATTAAAACACAAGAGGGGGCTCTCTAAAAAAATCATTGGTTTCAACCATTTTTTTCATACAAAATTATGCATGTGATGTTTTGTTGTTATAATGATTAGATAAAGAGATCATCAACTATTTAAAAACCTCTTTTACATTTTTTGACAAAGTGTAGCCATTTTTATTATTTAAAAAAAAATCATCGAATATATGTGGGCCTCAGATTTATTACGATCGGATATATTTATTGATATTTTAGCCGTTTCTGAACCGATTTATTCAAATCAAATTTATTCTGCCATTAAAATTGTATGCCCTTTCAAATTTTACACTCATTTTTTTCATTGCGTCACAAACAAATTATTGCGTGCAGCGCCTTCTATTCCAAAACTGAACTACCCCTTTTAGCTGAAATACTAAAATGTATTGTGTTTATTCGTTGTAAAGAGTACATTGGAGTATTAACTGTTATATGAGTAGCCCCTGTTTTACTTTAAAATGTCAAATAATATATCACTTACCTTCGACGGGCCCAATTCCGTAAAGCTCCATTCTCATGCTGATGTGTCCTTGCCAGGAAACAGGCAGCACACGCATGTAGCGGCAGACTAGCGGGGTGGAGAAGGCGTTACGGACCACTGTATCACGGTCAGAATTGCCTGTAAAGACCTGTTAAGAGGCGAACAAACACTTTAATTTATTAAAAGGTAAATACAAAACAATATGAATATTTGTATTGATTTTAATTATTAGGAAGGATAAGTGGCAGAATCATTATAAAGATGACTCGCTGTAGGGTAATAAAGATGAGCGCCGCGAGCGTCCAGAAATGGAACATGTGCCTTTTGAGGCGCCTTTTCGAGCCACCATAACATAAACATGATATTGTTTGGGGGTAATGTATCACATTAAATAACACTTACCACATCTGATCCAGATTTATCTTTAACCGTGTCAAAGGTCACACCGTCACTGCTGTAGGCGACTTTGTAGCTCTTCACCCATTGGCTATAGTCCTGACGTCCTTGAGTTGCCAAGGCAACGACCCGATATGGGGATTTGAGATCAATCTGAAAAATAAGAAATATATATGTTGATTTTGACAAAACGTTTCACATTGAAATATATTCTGTTTAAGTGTAACTTTCTATTCACATGACAGATACAATGTACACTTGTATAGTCAAATCGCGAATGATATATTCACACACTACGAAATAAACGTTCAAACCTGTTCCCTCAAGGGTAAAAAACGAAGCTACCATAGCAGCACCTGTCGGGGTTAAAGTTGGGTGTGCGCCCTTTGGGGCCCTCACATTCACACTTTTGGTTCAAATACCCTAATTTGTGGTTGTACCCATCAGGGTTATGCCATTGTAACATTGTTTTGCACCATAATTATATCTGTATTTCTTAGTGTGTAGGTAACTGTACATTTGTAACGTTGATTCAATAGCTCAAACGAACATATCAAACATGTAATAGTTATTTATAATAAACACTTTTGGTTCAAATACCCCAATTTGGGGTTGTACGGTTGTACCCATCAGGGTTATGCCATTGTAACATTGTTTTGCACCATAATTATATCTGTATTTCTTAGTGTGTAGGTAACTGTACCTTTGTAACGTTGATTCAATAGCGCAAAGAAATATATCAAACATTTAAGAGTTATTTATTAAATTATGCTGAATATACTAAACATGTTAATAAGGACATTATCTAACCTGGAGCCATTGCTTTGCGTCATTCCTGCGTGCACTCCAGGCTCCCGTCCCCTGACCAGAACGAACCACATTCAACCGGCCTCGTCTAGCCCCATGCTGCGCATCGTACTCAGTCGACGCCGTCAGACTCGCATCAGGGATGGTATTAGATTCAAGTCCAAGGGGAAAATCTTCAAAAGAACACGATGTTGAATTATGCTTGGTAGGAAACGTTATGTTTAAAGTATTCCATAGTACTATTTTATTTTCGTATGAATGATTTCCCGAATGCAACTTTTTACTCAGCACTATACGAAACGAGATACTCGTCGTTAAAATTTGAATATTTCGCGTCTATAATTATATGATTAAATAGACAACATCGTATATCATATACCAAATAATGCATAGAAGCCGAGTTCGAATTAATATGTGAATATTTTTGTCATGATTTGTCAAAGTCTATCAACAGTACCATGAAGCGTTATCATTTGCTGTTAGGGCATTTAAATCAACACTTGAGAGACACACAAGTTTTTGGCACTAGAATTGAATTTCATACATTGTAATTGTTTGTTTTAGTTTTACATTAAAGGGGTAGTACAGTTTTGGTAAGGCTGAGCTTTAGAAACCAAAACCAGCACAATAACACTACGAACTAATAGTTATACCTCCACCATGCTCGAAAGGTATAGACAATTACAAACGACTTATAAATAAAGCCTGTTATCATTACAAACAAGAGGGGGGGGGGGCTCTCTAAACAAATCATTGGTTTCAACCATTTTTTTCATACAAAATTATGCATGTGATGTTTTGTTGTTATAATGATTAGATAAAGAGATCATCCACAACTATTTAAAAACCTCTTTTTAAAAATTTTGAAAAGTATAGGCATTTTTATTATTTTAAAAAAAATCATCGAATATATGTGGGCCTCAGATTTATTACGATCGGATATATTTATTGATATTTTAGCCGTTTCTGAACCGATTTATTCAAATCAAATTCATTCTGCCATTAGAATTGTATGCCCTTTCAAATGTTACACTCATTTTTTTCATTACGTCACAAACAAATTATTGCATGTAGCGCCTTCTATTCCAATACTGAACTACCCCTATTAGCTGAAATACTAAAACGTGTTGTGTTTTTTCGTTGTAAAGAGTACATTGGAGTATTAACTGTTATATGAGTAGCCCCTGTTTTACTTTAAAATGTCAATTAATATATCACTTACCTTCGACGGGCCCAATTCCGTAAAGCTCCAGTCTCATGCTGATGTGTCCTTGCCAGGTAACAGGCAGCACACGCATGTAGCGGCAGACTAGCGGGGTGGAGAAGGCGTTACGGACCACTGTATCACGATCAGAATTGCCTGTAAAGACCTGTTAAGAGACGAAAAAACACTTTAATTTATTAAAAGGTAAATACAAAAAATATGAATATTTGTATTGATTTTAATTATTAGGAAGGATAAGTGGCAGAATCATTATAAAGATGACTCGCAGTAGGGTAATAAAGATGAGCGCCGCGAGCGTCCAGAAATGGAACATGTGCCTTTTGCGGCGCCTTTTCGAGCCACCATAACATAACATGATATTGTTTGGGGGTAATGTATCACATTAAATAACACTTACCACATCTGATCCAGATTTATCCTTAACCGTGTCAAAGGTCTCACCGTCACTGCTGTAGGCGACTTTGTAGCTCTTCACCCATTGGCTATAGTCCTGACGTCCTTGAGTTGCCAAGGCAACGACCCGATATGGGGATTTGAGATCAATCTGAAAAATAAGAAATATATATGTTGATTTTGACAAAACGTTTCACATTGAAATGTATTCTGTTTAAGTGTAACTTTCTATTCACATGACAGATACAATGTACACTTGTATTGCAAAATCGCGAATGATATATTCACACACTACGAAATAAACGTTCAAACCTGTTCCCTCAAGGGTAAAAAACGAAGCTACCATAGCAGCACCTGTCGGGGTTAAAGTTGGGTGTGCGCCCTTTGGGGCCCTCACATTCACACTTTTGGTTCAAATACCCTAATTTGTGGTTGTACCCATCAGGGTTATGCCATTGTAACATTGTTTTGCACCATAATTATATCTGTATTTCTTAGTGTGTAGGTAACTGTACATTTGTAACGTTGATTCAATAGCTCAAACGAACATATCAAACATGTAATAGTTATTTATAATAAACACTTTTGGTTCAAATACCCCAATTTGGGGTTGTACGGTTGTACCCATCAGGGTTATGCCATTGTAACATTGTTTTGCACCATAATTATATCTGTATTTCTTAGTGTGTAGGTAACTGTACCTTTGTAACGTTGATTCAATAGCGCAAAGAAATATATCAAACATTTAAGAGTTATTTATTAAATTATGCTGAATATACTAAACATGTTAATAAGGACATTATCTAACCTGGAGCCATTGCTTTGCGTCATTCCTGCGTGCACTCCAGGCTCCCGTCCCCTGACCAGAACGAACCACATTCAACCGGCCTCGTCTAGCCCCATGCTGCGCATCGTACTCAGTCGACGCCGTCAGACTCGCATCAGGGATGGTATTAGATTCAAGTCCAAGGGGAAAATCTTCAAAAGAACACGGCATTGAATTATGCTTGTTAGGAAACGTATTTGATTTACCTATGAATGATTTCCCGAATACAACTATTTGCTCAGCACTATACGAAACGAAATATTCGTCGCTAAAATCTGAATATTTCGCGTCCGTATATGATTAAAGGGGACCACCAGGCAAAGAACAACACATTATTATATGTTTTGGTACCGTTTTGTGATATCAAATAGATACCCAACATTTTGCAAAGGGTTGTGTAATTCATAAACAAAGTAATTAATTTCCACCACTTACGGAACCACTGCTATTACCTGGTTCCAAACGGGCCAACCATTTGCGAGTGCGCCAATGCTAATCACGCGTAAGTTTGTAGACAATAGATTCCCGGGCGATTCGTTCGCTCTGCACACACATCGCAATTCACCGCACGCATCGCAGTCTTCGCAATTCAGACCGCATGAACGCATGCTTTAGAATGGTGATGCGTTTCCATTTTTTTTTTTTTTTCTGGAAACATATTTTGTGAACTTGTTGATGGAATGGAATACTAAATATGTTACCTTTCTTTAATAAGAATATTATTTTTGGGTAGTTTTACCCTTTAAGTAGACAACATCGTGTATCATAAACCAATAATATAAGCCGAGTTGGAATTAATATGTGGATATTTTGGTCATGATTTGTCAAAGTCTATTAACAGTACCATGAAGCATTATAATTTACTTTTAGGGCATTTAAATCAACACTTGAAAGACACACAATTGTTTGCCACTAGAATTTTACTTTTAAATACTGTTCTTCAGTTTTTGTATTTATACATTAAGGTGAAATACTAAAAAGTCTTCTGTTTCTTCGTTGTGAAGAGTACATTGGAGTATTAACAGTGACTTGAGTAGCCCCTCTTTTACTTTAAATTTTGTTATAATATATCACTTACCTTCGACGGGCCCATTTCCGTAAAGCTCCATCCTCATGCTGATGTGTCCTTGCCAGGTAACAGGACGCACACGCATGTAGCGGCAGACTAGCGGGGTGGGGAGGGCGTTACGGACCACTGTATCACGGTCAGAATTGCCTGTAAAGACCTGTTAAGAAAAGACAAACACTTTAATTTATTAAAAGGTAAATGCCAAGCAATTTAAGTAGAAAACAATATAAACATTTGTATTGATTTTAATTATTAACCATCAATAGCCCGGGGGGAGCTAAATTAGCCCATTTTTTGCGATAATTTGTAATGCAAACAAATCTTGCGATGAAACTTCATGACGTTTTCTTTCACATCTCGCGCACATTTTAAGACCCTATTTGCGAAAATCGGGGGAGCCTACGGTTGCAGAGATATAGCACATATTCGTGACCAACATCACACAAAATGGCGGTTTACAATGATCTTGAGTGTACAATGTATGGGTTTTACTAGAGGTGTTGTCAGAATAATGTTTGTTTCTGTTTTTCCTCAGATAACATCCCTTTTGGCCATCATCATCTATTCTAGATAACAAAACAATGAAAAACAACATATTTAAAAACAAACAAATACATAAGAAATTAAAAACAAAGAAAGACGTTAGATTTCAGAATTTTAAGAAAATTAGCATATTTGCATAATTCATTGCAATTACAAATATGGATTTTCAATACATGTCATTAATTTGACTAAGCTATATTTTAGATTATATTACAAGCAACGAACATGCCAAATTTTATTGCATTTTCTCCATAAATCCGGGGAAAACTGGACAAAATTAGAATTCCTTGAAAAAATGTGCATATTTGCATCATTAAACAGAAAAAATTAAGAATAACAATAGATTTGACTATGCATTCTTGTTTTACATGTAAAATACATGATGGGACACAGACACGCCAAGTTTGGTCATAATCGGTCGATAAATGGCCGAGATCTGAGGGGGGGCCAAATAAGCCCCCCCCCCCCCCCCCCCCCCCCCTTCATCCGGGGGGCTATGCAGTTTTAAAATAGCCCGGGCTATATAGGGTTAAAAAGCAAAAGTGGCAGAATCATTATAAAAATCACAGTAGGGTAAAACATGGACGGAACATGCGCATTTTGAGGTGACTTTTCGACCCGCCATTACATAACATGCAGAAAATACAAAACTTACCACATCTGATCCAGAGTTATCTTTAACCGTGTCAAATTTCACACCATCAATGCTGCAGGCGACTTTGTAGCTCTTCACCCATTGGGGATGATCCTGACGTCCTTGAGTTGCCAAGGCAACGACCCGATATGGGGATTTGAGATCAATCTGAAAATTAGAAATATACATGTCGATTTTGACAAAAGTTTCACATACAACTGACTAAGAGTAACTTTCCATTCACAGTGTAATAATACAATGTACACTTGTATTGCTAAATCGCGAGTGACATATGTACACACTTATAAATAAAGGGTTCCAATCTGTACCCATAATGGTGCAAAACGCTGCTGCCATACATCCCTAGCAGCACCTTTAGGGTGTGATTTTGCATGTAAAAGTTGGGTCTGCACCCTTTGGGATCCACACATTCACCCTTTTGGTGCAAATACCCCAATTTGCGGTGCAGAGTTGTACCAGTAAGGATTAGCCTATGCTCTTGTAACATTGTTGTGCGCCATAATTGTATCTTCATTCCTTAGTGTGTAGGTAACTATAACTTTGTAATGCTGATGCTTCTGAAACATCTTGTACAGCGGCAGGAAATATATCCTACATGCAATAGTTATTTATTAGATTATGTTGAATATACTAATTACTAAACCTGTTATACATACACAAGTTTCATTCATAAGTATTATTTAAATGATAATCTAACCTGGAGCCATTGTTTTGCGTCATTCCTGCGTGCACTCCAGGCACCCCTCCCTTGACCGGAACGAACCACATTCAAACGGCCTCGTCTAGCCCCATGCTGCGCATCGTACTCAGTCGACGCGGTCAGACTGGCATCAGGGATGGTATTAGATTCAAGTCCAAGGGCAAGTGGAATATCTTCAAAACAAACATTGAACTGGGCTTGTAAGGGAACATTATTTTTCAGTATGTGTGTGCATAATAGTATTGTTTGGTATTATTTCATGAATGTGGCTGTATTCTTAGCACAACATATCACTTAGCACAATGAATAATAATCATAAATTGATTATTTAAAACAAATAAATACGTCTTCTTGTATATTATGCCGCAAGCTTTCTAGCCGTATTTCAGGACCCTTCTGCTTAAAGGAACTGAAGAATACAACGTACTTTGGCACTTATTCAATAGGTCTGCCGAAAAAAAATCCATGAAAATAAACAAAGTAGTGATTTTATCCTATTTTTCTAATGCCAAATCTCACTTAGCAGCCAGTTTACGTCCCGCCCACATTCAGGGTCCAGAATCGGCAGCGTGATTGACATGTGATTGACAATTCATTTGCTTACGTCATCTACAGAATTTGATTCTTTGGCCCGTTCATTAGATGACGTCATATTTTGGCGATTTAAAAGAGGCGTTCCCAGGACAATTAGAAATTTACTAATTACCCCAAAATTGATTGATTTCATGGGAAATGACTGCCAAATTATTTTTCTTGAGGAAAGATTACTTATAGAGAGCCTAATTGTGAAAATTAGGCCATCTAGACGCTGTAGTTCCTTTAATCTGATGTGATATACAACTTGATTATCAGTATGCATACATATACTTACTTTGAGGGAATCCCTGTCCGTACAGCTCAAGGCGCATGCTTATGTGGCCCTGCCAGGTCAAGGGTAAAACACGTACGGAGCTGCACGACCGAGGGGATGGCAGGTCGTTCCGAACTATGGTGTTGCGGTCATAATTCCCTGAGAATATCTTAACACAGAAACAAGAAATTCAATGAAAACAGGCGTAGATAAATGAAAGAAGATAGTTTGTCATCGTAACTTTACTGTAAATGTTTTACTCGGTGGGTAATACGTATACTATACATCACTAATTGCATGATACATTGGCCCTTCCAAGCAACTCAACACTTCCCATCGTATCCATGTCTGTGAATAAAGTTATAAAGTTAAAAAGATAATTTCATTATTGACATTAAATTTATGAAATCGAGATAATGAGGAGTGTGATTCGAATCAACAATTTAAACTGGGTAAGCCTTAGGTACCCACTAAGTTAACCTTAGTTAGCAACTAAAAATATATGGTGTTTACTTCTGGACCACGCCATCCAAAATTAACTTAGCAAGGAACTAAGCTAGCGGGCTTACATGAATATGGGCCCTGCCCTTTGTGGTTTCTCCCGGTGGCAACAATGTAACTAGGTTTTACTAAATGCGTGTTAATGGGAAACACATGCATATCTTACCATATCTGACCCAGAAGCGTCTTGGACAGTTTCAAAAGTCTCTCCATCTGCGCTGCAAGCAACCTTGTAGGTCTTCACCCATTGGTCATAGTCATGACGACCTTGCGTTGCCAAGGATACGATTCGGTACGGTGAGAGAAGATCAACCTGATGAGAAATGAACGCCTTATTAGATCGGATACATCTAAAGACACCTCGAAATCCCAAACTTGTGCTTATAAGTATTACCGTAATATGTGGCTTCATTATATATATCATAATGATGTATATATGCCACTCACTTGATAATCATGACCATATTCCAATGTAACTGGAGGTTGTATTGGGATTACATTTTACTACTTACATGTATTTCTCTAGTTCTGCACATATCACACTAACATGAAAGATTTGGGCCTGGAAACGCTGAAATAGCTCAGGCTTTATATGACCCCAAACAGAACTTAGTAATATCTTTGGAATACCGGACAATGTACACTGAAATTGACCAGAGCCACCAGTATTTGGCTCATATTGGGTTTCATAAATTAATGATAAAGCTGGAATAACATTTCATGTCCTTCATGTGTTTTAATCCACATTGCTGCTCTTTACCCAGGAGTATAATGGGAACTTGATCGGGTGTTAATTAGCCTTCAGCGCCCGTTGGGCAGCTGGGATAGTATGCTCCCAAGGGAGTTGAGATGGTGCGCAAGATAATTGTTTGGGTTTGACCTGTACCTGATGACCAAGGGTAATACTAATGCGCTTAGAAACATTGTACTCAGCGCTATATAAATGTAATATACTATTATTATTTTTGTTTTCGAATCTATGTCTTGTCACCTGAATCCACTGGTTTCCGTCATTTTTCTTTGCGCTCCACGCTCCCGTCCCTGAACCGTCACGAACCGTATTCAGTCGGGATCGTCTTGCTCCGTGTTTTGCGTCGTACTCGGTCGATGCTGTCAGGCTGTGATCAGGGATGAATTGACTCTCCACACCGACGGGAAGATCTAACCACAACATATTGTTAAAACAAAAACAATAACATCAACGAAATGAAACATCAACAACAACAAAAAAACATTAACATCAACAAAATAAAAACATTAACATCAACAAAATACTATATTTAACATCAAAAACGGAAGATGTACATCATCTACCTTGAAATTATGAGTGTTATACCTGAGTTTATAATTGTAATACAATTGTGTTGTTTACTTTAAGAATAGATCAGTCAATTCATTAGTACTGACTAAGGTCAATCAATTTAAAACTTAAACCAATGATATACTTATACATATTATATTCCACCATTTAAATTTATTCTCTACACCCATATCATAAGCATGATAATAGTACGGGAACAGTTTGTTTGCTGGTCGGCGTGTCTTTTTTCAGATTCATTGGCCCGGATTCACAAAGGATGTTTGTACAAACCATGGTTTAAACCATGGTCTACATCCATGGAGTGCCATTTGTAAACTGATGTAGAACGAATGGAAACTCCTTGCTTGTTAACAATGTTGATGGTAGACATTTACTAAATGCAAAAAATAATTGTAAAATATGCTGGTTAGCGAGCACTAACAAGTCATATCATTGGAAATTAGAAATTATTTTACTTGTCTACGAGCAGCACTCCATAGATGTACACCATGGTTTAAACCATGGTTTGTACAAAGTTAACTTTCTTTGTGAATCCGGGCCATTCCCTTTGCATCTCACCACATATAGCATCCCGAATTTTTCTCCCCGAGTTTGACATGATTTTGCCCGAACGACATGCTTTTGCTTTATATGGCATGATCTGCCAGAATCATGTGATATTATTGTGCACGTACGTATACATGTCAAGATTCTGCATGAATTTGGAGTGCTTTCTTCACGAATAAAATGGCTATTTTCATAACGTTCGATAGGGTGGCAGCCCCTAACCCCAACCGCGACTCGTACATATATACCCATCATACAATCCACCGTATGAGAGGAAATAAATGCATACATTCATAAATAAATAAATTAATTAATTAATTAATTAATACATACACTAATACATATATAAATAAGTATATAAATAAATAAAGACATTGAAAATTAAATGAATAAACAGATGAATAATTATATAAATACGTACCTTCTCTGTGCAGCTCTACCTCGCAAACTGCTGGCTTTCTGTCGTAGCAGCAGTTATTCCTCCACAAACCACGTGCAGACGTAGAGACGCATTCCAGTCCCGAGTCCGAGGCGTCACTGGCTGCTGCCTGTGGGTAGTTGGCGCTCCAGCTGGAGAATGGCATCCTTTGGGAACATAACCAACGTACACATTTGTAAGAAGTGTACGGATATGAACAATGTACGCAAACATGTTAAACTACAAACTATAACTAATAGTAATGTATATTTGTGTATCAATCGATAGATGCAATATTGATTTATATTACCCGTGCATTCAAGTGTGTTACATATCCACACATATGTATAATAGCTAATAATAGAATGCGTTCTTGCATACTTCAGAGATTATGTGGTTCAAATATTGACTAAGGTTGGTATACCTAGCAGGGGTCATGTCCATCCAGATACCCGACTGAACCTGAGAATGGATACCGAGCCAGACCTGCCCGGATGATTGACCGCCCTTGGTAAGGAACTCTCCTAGAGACTTTGCTCCAGCTTCGTCGTTCGGCACTGCAAGTGTGCCACCGTGCGTCCGGCAGACCTACACGAATTAATGTGATTCAAAGAATGGGAGAGATCAGTGGCGAAGCTGCTTGACCAATGTTTTGGGGAGGCATACTGTTTGTATTTTGTTTCTAACAATTTGAATGAGGGGGCACATTTCTGACAAACTCAGACAAAATCAGACAAAGTCCAAACAAATCAAATCACAATATCATCCATTATAATGTGTTAGAATATGATAGATGCGTCCGCATACGTCGCAATACAAATGATGCACAGGCATGAGTGGATCGGTAAGAATTGGATGCACGAGTTTAACTTTGGAATGGTTTAAACCCACAAGCGCAGCGAGTGGGTTTTAGACCATTCCAAAGTTAAAAGAGTGCATCCAATTCTTACCGATCCACGAAATATGCCTGTGCAGCATTTGCTTTATAAAATGGGCGCAAACAAATTTGAAAATCTAACTTTTTCCCAGTAATGGCTAAATTTACCGACGCATGGCTAAATTTACCGACGCATGCCTGTAAATTTACCGACGCACGGCTAAATTTACCGACGCATGACCAGGGGGAAATGTGATGTTTACTTCTTTTTCTTTTTTTCTTTTTTTATGGTATACAAAAAATTATATCAATTTTTATTTTTAAATGATAGAATTTTTTTCTTTTTTTTTAAATGATATAAAATGTTGTATAATTTTGTTTTTGTTTAAATTATATAAATTAGATTTGTTATTTGTTTTTTTTTTTTTTCGATCCACGAAATATGCCTGTGCAGCATTTGTTTTATAAAATGAGCGCAAAAAACTGTGAAAATCAAACCAAAGTGAGCCATGCATCAGTAAAAAAAACTTTTACACGCTAATTGACCAATCAGAATGCAGGATTCTTCTACCCATTTTATAATGTCTAATGAAGCAGGATGCAATATGTATTTAGAATAGTTATTAGTATCATACCATCCATTTTGGACAAACTGTTATAAATGTTGGTTGTATTTTCTGACCGTGGTCTCACAAATGTCATTGTACATTAAAATCTCCGGGTTTTGTTTAGACACGATAGCTTCAACAATAAATACAAGTAATACAAACCTTTGCTTGAGTGTCCCACGTCGCATCTTTCTTAACCAAGAGATAACAACTGCTACCAACGAGCTCGTAGCCATTAGAACAGTCAACCACGTCCTCTGAAAAAGCAGATGCAAAAGATGAACTATTATGCTAAAAGTCATTATGGTATCAACTAAGCAACATTAGAAAGAACTAAATTAGCATATTCATTAAATTTCCCTTCCCGATTGATTTTCAACTCGCCAATCTTTTGACGATCAATTCGAAGTCCATTGCTTATAAATTTCAAGCTGCTTACAAATTACACAGTATGTTGGTGGTATGTGGAGGTGTTGTGGCACGATCGGATAGGCGCTAGGCTGCCAAGCACGGGAGCCGGGTTTGAACCCAGATCGATGCCGCCAATACAGCACTAGTGTCCTTCAGCAAGGCACTTTATCCACATTGCTGCTCCCCGCCCAGGTGCAATATGGGTACTTGGCATGCATGAGGGTGTCAAAAACATGAGTGCACTATAAAGTAGCACCTGCTGGAATGCTCCCCAGGGAGTGAAGAAAGTGCACAATAAAGTGCAGAAGTGTATCAAATGGCCGAGTTGTACATAGTAATATTAGATGCAGGTCCCTCTGGGAGAACAGAGCAAACAGAGCACTGAAGAGGCTAACCTGGATAAAGAAGACTACAAAAAAATAATAATAATAACAATAATGGATGTTTCATTAATAGGAAATGAATACTGAAATTAATACACTTCTAGTGCCTTGTTAAATATAATTGTATAAATAAATGGAACTTCATAACATGCAATTTGTTTGATGTTTTACCGTTCATGAAGGAATTGAAATGGGAAACGAGCCAATATTAGTTGTCAGTTAGCTAACAAACTAATGTATATCTGCACTGATTATATACGGTGTTAAACCATGTAAACTAGAGCGGGACAAATATTTAACCGATTGGGATAAGTGAATTCGGCAATAAATAAAAACAAAATATATATATTATTCACCTAGCGGAGCAGCCTTTTGAGATTCGCAAATAGCCGGGTACCGATTGTAGCAGCACTCGCTTGTCCAATCACCCTCTTCACCCATGGAAGCACAGTCGGGACCGAACGGGTTAGACCTGTCACGGGCGACCGGTTGGTTCTCGGCCCAGCGTGTGTATCTTATCCTGCAAGAATGGTTTGGCAATGTTACTTGAAAAGAAAACATTTCGTTCGGATGTTCAACTTGTAACATGCTGAAAGCTTGCTGTGAGTGTATCCAAGACAAAACGAACTTTGGGAGCGAATATTTTTTGATAATGTATACATTAACACGAAATGCACCGTTCCGATGTTCAAGGTAGGGTGTAACGTGCAGAAAGCTTGTTGTAAAATAAACGAAATTTGAGTGTAAATTTGTTGAGATGTTGATATGTATTTAGGTACCAAACTAAAGATAGTCTTTACAATTAATGACGAATAAAAAAAATTGAAAAACATACCCCGTAAGAGCCATATTCCTCCAGGAGTCGAACGTGATGAGATCATGGACACCTAGCCAGACGTTGGCCGAACCGACTTTGCTATCGTAGAAACTCTTGAGGGAGTCGTACTCCGCCGCGTTCTCCGGGACAGCCAGCTCACCGTTACGTGCACGGCAAGTCTGCGTCAGTGGACAATACAATTCAAGCATCGTTTGTAATATAGTGAACACATCTATACAAATTCAAATCAAAGCATTTACATTATACAGTTGTGAAATAATATCAATTAGGATGTGATTAAAAACACTATTTCAATGTGTGTACATAGTGTACATAAGTGAATTGAATTCAGCGGGAAATGTATTTCTTTCGAGCCCATACTGATGCAGGCCCGTCAAGAAGCCCGTAGCAGAATTAAAGGGATAGTCGAGTTTTGGTATAGAGGGCGCTTCACGAAATCATTTTTGTGTGAGGAAATTAAAAACTGAGTGTCACATTTGAAAGAATATACCGCTTTAATTACAGAATTAAACTTTATGTGTTTCAGAGACGAATACAATATCCATAAATATAACCCATTGTAATTGTTGTGGGGCCATACAATAAATCAAATATTTGAACCAGCCGTTGAAAAAAATGCTTACACTTTTTAAAAGTGTATACAAGAGTAGTTGATGATCTCTCTATCTAATACTTTTTTTTAACAAAACATCACATGAACAATATTTTTGTTTAATGTTTAAAACCATGAGTTTTTAGAGAGCGTTTGAGTTATATTGGCTCTTTTGAATGATAACATGTTTTTTAGTTAGTCGTTTGTTATTTTGTTATACCTTTCGAGCATGGGTAATAACTATTAGTTTGTAATGTAATGGTGCAGGTTTTGGTTCCTAAAATTCAGTTTGACAAAAACTGTACCCTCTTTACCAAAACTCAACTTTCCCTTTAATATGGATAAAAGAAGTCTTTACTTATCGCAACGGATCTATTATGTGATTGAAGCTGACAAATAATGATGTAAATCCAAGAACGCACCTTCACTTGTTGTTCCCATGTTGCTGGTCGTCGGATGTACAGGTAACAACTTCCGCCTACTGCAGTATAGCCAGGAGGGCAGCGCTCGACATCTGTCCTTCCGATTGCTGTGTAATTGTGTTGCAATAATTCCTTGTAATTATATTTACATTAAATGTATTACAAGGAATTCTTGCAAAGTTATTACAATTATACATAACGGCATGTAACATTTAGCAAAATATTTAAATATTTGCTGTAAAAAAGAAGATCGCTTTCAACATTCCTTTCAAATCATAATTATACAGTCAAACTGCGTATAGCGACCACCGAAGTGAAACAATAAAAGAGGCCACTGCGGACAGGTGACCTCTTTAGACAGGTTCAAATATAGATTATGCATAATAATAAACGTATACTTTTGAGGATTAAACTGTGTAATGCAATTGTTGACAATTTGACAATTTAAGGTGTATTACAAAATATATATTTTTTGAATGTGTTCAGTTATAAACACAAATGCCCGAACTATCGTCAGTGGCACAACTTTAGTCTGGGCTAAAAAGACACAGACTACCAGTAACCAGTTGAACCGTTTTGCACCTGTGGACGGTGTACCCATTGTTGGTTACCATTTACCACAGAAGATATTCAAATTGTTTCCAGTCAGTCCATCTAGCTCTGCTTTATAGGAATTAAAGGGCCGCTTGCCTTTTCAGTAATATTACTTGGTCATCAGTAATATAATGTTCTGGATGATCAAGGACGCAATTTTGCTGATGACCGACTATACTATAACTTGAATTACAAGCGGCCCATTGTCCTGATGCCCTAGCAGAACTTAGAACTAAAGGGATTGACTGGATAACGAAAGGAAACAATAAGAATATCTTCGGTGACAAATGACAACAATCAATGGGCGCACACGTGTAAAACGGTTGAACTGGTTACTGGTAGTCTATGTCGGTTTAGCCAAGATTAGAGTTGTGCCACTGATGAGAATTCGGTCCAAAGAGCGTACTGTCACATGATGGCGCTTCATCGGACCATTCCGCGCTGTCCCCACTGCCACCGAGTCTGCAGACTACTGCGAGATCTTCCCTCGAAGGTCTGAAGCCTTCATCACAACTGAACCGGGCCCGGCCTCCTATACTTAGACCATCCCTCGTTACACCACCATTAGCAGGGGCAACCGGCTCACTGCAAGCGATTTCTGCGAAATTGAATGATAACGAACGATCGCTGTTATGATAAAGTAAAGTGCCATATTAACATGATTAACGTCGTATGCGCAATTCACTTGAATGAATTACGTGACATTTGGGCCCCGTAACATAAATGTGTACAATAGATCGTATGGCATAACAGTAGATCGAACAATCAGTTAATTAACAGGCATAATCACAAGGAGACAGGATACTACGATTTTGTGAAAACAAATTGACTACGATGGGCATATCAATCAAAGACCGAATGTATAACCGAATCAAAATGATTATTCCAGTCTATACATTAATGGGTATGCTTTTCATTCTTTAATTATCTTAATTTTGGATTGCATTATTAATCCGGCAACATGATAGAAAACACCATTGATTTAGTTTACATATAAAGAGAGAAAGAAGAACGCTGAGCATGGTGGGTTCTAACCGTTATAAGTTGGAGACTCGTCAAATCACTTTCCTTTTATACCTACAACTCCACAAATACAAACCAACTCGCATTACCTATGATGTCCCTTCGGTTATTCTTACTTCCAATTTGAGGTGCGGAAATGTACTGATTGTGGTAAACCGGGAGAGCATAATGCGAGTTCTCACCTTCACACGTTGGAGGCTTGTCTGACCAATCTGCGCTTTTACCGTCATCACCCAGAGTGCAAGCCACCTGAAGATTATCCCTTGAAGGTTTGAATCCCCTGTTGCAGGAGACAGTGGCTCGGTTGCCCGGGCGGAACCCTTCCACATCGACAGCGCCATTCGACGGAGCATTGGGCTCGTTACATGTGATTTCTGCAAAGTTGAAAGAGGATTGATCCAATGAAATTAGCCTGATGCACCGATAAGGTTGCTCGCGGCTAGTATACTCCCCGGGGAGTTGAGAAAGTGTACAATATAACTGCGTAGGTATGAAATGTGCCTATATGACCAGGGATAATTGTGCGCCACCAGTGTCTAATGACATATGTGCGTGCGTTATAAATGTATAGTTATTATTATCATTATTATAGTAGCAGTAGTAGTAGTAGTAGTAGTAGTAGTAAGTAGTAGTAGTAGTAGTAGTAGTAGTAGTAGTAGTAGTAGTAGTAGTATTAGTAGTAGTAGTAGTAGTAGTAGTAGTAGTAGTAGTAGTAGTAGTAGAGTATTATAAGTTAAATTGTAGTTTATTTAGTTTTCTTAGTACATAATGTATTACAGAAGGTAATGTTCATTACAGTACCAGTTGTGATATTTTTTTGTTTAACTTGGCGTTTTTATGTTTTACGTCTGGGATCCAAATGCCTGTGTTTGTCTCTAGATTTAAGGAGCGCTGTACAATATAATTTTTCGAAAATCATTAACCTGTGCTGTTTTATATAATAGTTATAATTGTATCGGATGTCTAGTTGATAGTCACTTACATAATTATTACGTTGCGAGTCTGTCCTAATATGATTTATGTTGTGAAAATTATGCTGTGAACACGCTGTGAAATTGCTGAGATTCACAGTGTGAGAGCACCTTTTTAACACACTGTGAACGCAGTAAATTTTACGCTAGTGCCCTCACAGTGGGTACAAAGTGTGTTCACAGTGTAAGTTGATTTTCACACTGTGAAAACACTCGAATTCAACATTGTGGCCCACACCGTGAAACACAGTGTGCTCACATTGTTTTCACACTGTGGATGAGTGTGTTCTTTCCGACAGGGATACTCACCAATACATGCAGACGGCTCGTCAGACCACTGGGCGCTTTTGCCGTCATCACTGAGACTACAAACCACCTCAACGCTATCCGCCGACGGAACGAAGCTAGAATCACAGGTATATCTAGCTGTGCTGCCAACAGTCAAGGTATCCACAGATACCCCTCCATTCCTGGGACTTGTTGGCTCAACACATGCGACCTCTGATAGAAAAAAAAAGATTAAAGTGTGTAAGTAGTTCGGGGAAAATCAGATCAAGAAAGCCTTCATAAAATTTGCATTGAAATTAAGTTTAATCAAGGGTAATTCTTACAATGATTTCTCCCACCTCTAAACCTCAGTCACATTTGCCAAGGCGGCCGTACGGTCTAAAATATCTACGGCCAATAACAAGTATAGGGCCGCCGTAGCATTTATACGGTCACAAACTTTAGCAGTCATATATGTTAGAGTAGCCGCACGGCTTATTTTGAATTTGTGGAGACAGAAAATCTGCAAAGACCAGTAATTTTGGACGAGTAGTTTTTGGCAAACGCAAGGCCTCCGTACACCCGACGTACGGTCGACGTGGAACTGTTCTTCGGCATGGCTACGACGGGTCTCATTGCTACTGCGAACGTAGATAACTCCACTATAACTATAACGCTATAACTCCACGGCGACCCCTGTGGCCTGTAAATTATACGGATACGCTGTATCTCACGTATCTCTCGATTTCGGGGGCGTACGACCGCCGTAGGCTAGCCATAGAGCAAATGTGACTGGGGTATTAGGAACGCCTGGGACTTAAAGGGCCGGTCATACTTACGGTAGTGGACGTAGTGATCCGTAGGGTAATTTAATGTGGGTCAGACGTGGTGTAAGTACGTTAAACTAGGTTAAACTAAGTTGAACAACGTGGAACTACGTTGAATTACGTTAAGGTACGGTGGTTAGCCACGGAAGGGTACGGATAAGTACGTTTAAGTACATTAAACTACGCTAGACTACGCTAATGTGGGTACAGCTTGCTCACGGACAGGTACGGAGTGGTATGTCTGACTACGCTTGAGTACGAGAGACTGCGGTAGCCACTACGCTGGACTACGCTAAAGAACGTCAAACTACGGTAAATAGCAACTCCGCACGGAGTATAACAGCCAACCGGTGTTGTGGTACGGCCATTGCGCTTGTTTTTCAAACATAGCAGGTCTGTGAAATTGTCCTTATTTTTTTTTATTAAACATGTCTGGATCAAGACTTTCGATGCTGGTTTTGTGCGCGGTAAAGTACGTTAGAGTACGCTAGAGTATATTTAAGAACGTAACGAAGTACGTAATGTACGTAACGAAGTACGTAACGAAGTAACGAAGTACGTAACGTAACGTAATGTACCGAAGTACGTAACGAAGTACGTAACGAAGTACGTAATGTAACGAAGTAACGTAACGAAGTACGTTAGACTACGCCAGACTTCGTTAGACTACGTTAGACTACGTTAAACTTCGTTAAACTTAGTACGTTATTACTACGGATGCCTTTAACGTACCGCTCTTTTGAACATGTTCAAAAATTAAATCGAAGATCACGGCTCCCCCGAGTTAATACCAAGTTAGCATCACAGACATCTACGGTACGATACGGATAATAGTACGTTCAACTACCTTCAACTTCGTTCAACTCCGATCAACAACGTTAGCCACTACTACGTTCAACTACGTCCACTACCGCAAGTATGACCGGCCCTTTAACGAGGGGTTCTCAGTGAATACACGCCGCAGACTCGTAATATCACTTTGCGCTTATCATAACTTATTTAAGTTAAATCAATGTTATTACAGTTCGTTTGTATTGAATAGATATCACATTTCCGATTAATGTAATTATATGGAACCGTTTTGCCATTATTTTTTATCTTGGTCAATGTAACCAGTTACCTTTACAGATATAACGTGTCTTGTATCCAAATATATATTACGAACACATACATGCAGTCGTCAGACCACGTGGCGTTTTGCCCATCGTTACCTAGTCCAGTGGCGTACCCAGGATTTTTTCAAGGGGGGGGGGGGGGGGGGTTATTTCGTCAGCCAACTTTCTGTACTCGGGGGGGGGGGGTTATTTCGTCAGCCAACTTTCTGTACTCGGGGGGGGGGGGGGGGGGGGGTACCCAGCTAGCCACCTGACGTCGGGCCGATGTCGGAAGTTGGTTGCCGGATGTCGGCATATCGCCGTTGGCTCGAGGTTAAAATGTCCGCCAGCCCAACATCGTCACGACGTCATTTTTGTGATATATTGGCATAACGTCATTTTCCGACAATGGCCCAACATCATCTCATGACATGATGTTGGGCCATTGTCGGAAAATGACGTTATGCCAATATATCACAAAAATGACGTCGTGACGATGTTGGGCTGGCGGACATTTTAACCTCGAGCCAACGGCGATATGCCGACATCCGGCAACCAACTTCCGACATCGGCCCGACGTCAGGTGGCTAGCTGGGTAGTCGTAGAATATGTTGAAGCCTAGACCAAGTACCTTCAAAGTTTTCGAGACCGACACCAGGACTGGTAAACAATTTTCGAGGTCGAGACCAAGACCATTGCTTGAGAATCCTGTAAGCGGGGGAGGAGGGGGGAGGGGGGGGGGAGGGGGGGGGGGGGGTGTCCGTATAAAATTTCGAAGCCGAGACCGAGAATTTTCAACATTTAGGAGGCCGAGACCAGGATTCTTCGCACTTTTCGAGGCCGAGACCATCGGTAATGATGGTCGAGACCGCTAAAATGTGGTTTCAAGACCAGCTACAAGTTGAAAAGGGGGGTTCAAATCCCCCAAAACAGTAATTTTTTGGTCAAAGGGGGGGGGGGGGTTTGAACCCCCACCCCCCCCCCCCCCCCCCCCCCCCCCTCCCCCCCTGGGTACGCCTATGACCTAGTCTGCAAACCACCTCAAGTTCAACCATCTTAACATGATGATTAAATATTCCACAAAATACACAATGAGTTCAAAAACTTATAATAAGGGTGATACGTGTAGTACAATTAAAGTAATTGCACCCAACGTACTTGAACGACGATACTGTTCGAAATGGAAAATAACAAACATAATTATACGGAAGACATGCAACGAGTTGGAAAACATCAGTATTCACCGTTCACAAAGATAGAGTAGTTCCCAGAGCACGTGTTTCCGACACTGTCCGTGGCCGTACACACTATCACACATGGTCCAGGTCCTATGGGGTACCTCCCGGGAGTAGGCTCGCACTCAACGGTCACCGGGCCACTGACGTCTTGAGCGGTCAGGCCTTCGATGTTCCAGGGGTACCTACCCGACCCGTCAGTTATGTAGAGATAGATATCTTCTCGGCCTTCAATGGTCGGGCAAGTTATATCTGCATGAATAGGATATGAAACTCAACATCACTCTAGTTCGATACCCAAACTAATATGTTGTTCTTCTGTGGCTGGGCAAGTGATGTCTGCAGACAATTTACGAGATAGCGCATAGTATTGTGTAGTGTTCTCACTAAAGGGATCTAGTAACTTTGTTGACATGTGCAAAAAGTGATGAATGGCTGATGCAATGTATATTGTTGTTATATCATATGTCCACAGGGTATTGTGTGATAATTTCAAGTCAAATGGACATTGCATGGCCAAGTAATGAGCGAAAAAACAAAGTGATATTCACTAACTAACTGCACTCACTGTGTACACGGTTTCAAAACGCCAGCGGAGTTTTTATTATCTGAATACTTCGATCGTACATATCTTTGTAACGAAAGGGAAATTTGAAAAACCGAAACCTGTCCCATGATTTTATTGTTAATACGACTACAACAAGGTATGAGGGAACTGCTGGAATTAAAATTTTATTTTGAGGATTTGGACAATGTTACTAAGTCCCTTTAAAGTCACCTCCGCAATGACTTTGCGGACATAATGGGCCAGATTAACCAATTCAATACTACATTAATGTCTCGCTCCATGTAGTGCGAGATTTTAAATTGCATACAATAATGTGCAAAAATATTAATTTGCCTTCATTCATCAGCCCATCTTGCAAATATTATAGCTCAGTTATGTTAGAGTTCATATAAATTGTGGAACTTAGCATGCGTGCCAAATATAAAAGTTAGTTAAAGTTAAAGTCCTTCCCGTACCAATGTTGGCAGATAAGGCGGCGCCTATCTCCGTTTCAATAGCCCTAGGCCACACGTCTACTAAATGTAGCGAAAGTTACAGAAGGGGGTTAGTCCTCTGGTAATTCGTGTGATTAACTTTCCCTTCTCCATTCTATAAATGCCGAGTGTCTGGCTAGAAGGCAGAAGGTACCATTTTTAAAGTCTTTGGTATGACCCGGTCTGGGTTCGAACCCGGGACCTCCCGTGCATGAGGCGGACACTCTAACCGCTCAGCCACCATGCTCGGTGGTTACCCAATAAAAGTGGTTACCCAATAATAAGTAAATTGAAAGGGGTAGGCTACATCCCTTTAAAACGATGTTAATGTATACGCCGGTGTATTCTGAGTTTATAATGCATCGATTTTGCAATTGATAAGCGTATCGTTAAGCTTATGTTGTTTCGCGGGTTTGCGGTAAAAATGACTGAAAAGAGGTGTCTCGGTAGCCTTTCCAGCGATGGCACGTTAAGTTTACAAGCCGAAGACTTTGCCACCATGCTCCTTTGGTTCATGGGCACAAAAAACAAAATGATTTAAAACGTTCCATGATAGATCCGTTTCCGTATATTCATCACGTACTCACCGACACATGCGGGTGATTCGTCAGACCACTGGGCGCTTTGGCCGTCGTCACCGAGTCTGCAAACCACCTCAACGTTATCCGTTGATGGAGCGAATCCAGAATCACAGGTATAGCTAGCTGTGCTCCCTAAAGTCAAGGCATCCACGGATACACGTCCATTCTCGGGATTTTTTGGCTCGTCACATGTAAGCTCTGAAAGAAAAGGGTACAAAATGTACTAGTTCTACGATCCTCATGCCAGTGAAGTAACATCATGATTAACTAGAATAAAATAGGAATTCTTAAATACAAATGATTTTCTCCCCTATAAAGGACAAAAATCAGTAATACAATATTGTCATTGAGTTACAAGTTGACACTCGTCGGATCGGATTACGCTTATTGATTGAACATCACGAATGCAAAAAGACCCGAATGACTGTCTATTCTGCATCTCAGTTGATTCCTACTTCTAATTAGGAGCAGAGACAGAGCAGCTTGTTGAGATCCACGTGATGGCTCTTTGTCGTGACATTGAGAAGCGTTCATAACATTATAAAATACGTTAATATAATGCTCACAAAGGATGCCCTCAAGTGTCACGTCGTGTACAGCACTATATTGAACCAACTCGATTGATCAGTGGCTTGTATCGATTTATTCACCAATACTCACCAACACATGAGGGCGGTTCGTCAGACCACTGGGCGCTTTGGCCGTCGTCGCCGAGTCTGCAAACCACCTCAACGTTGCCCGGTGATGAAACGAAGCCAGAATTACAAGTATATCTAGCTGTGCTGTCTACAGTCAAGGTATCCACAGATACGCGTCCATTCTCGAGACTTTCTGGCTCGTCACATGTGACCTCTGAAAGAAATAATTTTACAAGTATACTTGGTGGAAGAAAATCAAATTAGGGAAGGAATTCATAACATTAAAAACTATGTATTGTTTTGTACAGTCATACACATATTTGAATGAACTCGATTAATTGGTGTCTTACTTCGATTTACATCACAACTCACCAGCACATGACGGCGCCTCGTCAGACCACTGGGCGCTTTGGCCGTCGTCACCGAGTCTGCAAACCACCTCAAGGTTATCCGTTGATGGAACGAAGCCAGAATCACAAGTATATCTAGCTGTGCTGTCTACAGTCAAGGTATCCACAGATACGCGTCCATTCTCGAGACTTTCTGGCTCGTCACATGTGACCTCTGAAAGAAATAATTTTACAAGTATACTTGGTGGAAGAAAATCAAATTAGGGAAGGAATTCATAACATTAAAAACTATGTATTGTTTTGTACAGTCATACACATATTTGAATGAACTCGATTAATTGGTGTCTTACTTCGATTTACATCACAACTCACCAGCACATGACGGCGCCTCGTCAGACCACTGGGCGCTTTGGCCGTCGTCGCCGAGTCTGCAAACCACCTCAACGTTGCCCGGTGATGAAACGAAGCCAGAATTACAAGTATATCTAGCTGTGCTGTCTACAGTCAAGGTATCCACAGATACGCGTCCATTCTCGAGACTTTCTGGCTCGTCACATGTGACCTCTGAAAGAAATAATTTTACAAGTATACTTGGTGGAAGAAAATCAAATTAGGGAAGGAATTCATAACATTAAAAACTATGTATTGTTTTGTACAGTCATACACATATTTGAATGAACTCGATTAATTGGTGTCTTACTTCGATTTACATCACAACTCACCAGCACATGACGGCGCCTCGTCAGACCACTGGGCGCTTTGGCCGTCGTCACCGAGTCTGCAAACCACCTCAAGGTTATCCGTTGATGGAACGAAGCCAGAATCACAAGTATATCTAGCTGTGCTGTCTACAGTCAAGGTATCCACAGATACGCGTCCATTCTCGAGACTTTCTGGCTCGTCACATGTGACCTCTGAAAGAAATAATTTTACAAGTATACTTGGTGGAAGAAAATCAAATTAGGGAAGGAATTCATAACATTAAAAACTATGTATTGTTTTGTACAGTCATACACATATTTGAATGAACTCGATTAATTGGTGTCTTACTTCGATTTACATCACAACAACTCACCAACACATGATGGCGCCTCGTCAGACCACTGGGCGCTTTGGCCGTCATCACCGAGTCTGCAAACCACCTCAAGGTTATCCGTTGCTGGAACGAAGCCAGAATCACAAGTATATCTAGCTGTGCTCCTCAAAGTCAAGGCATCTACGGATACACGTCCATTCTCGAGACGCCCTGGTTCGTTACACGTAACCTCTGAGAGACAAAAATTAAAGTATATAAATTCAAAAATAATCAGATGAGGGATGCCTTAATACATTATTAAGAGTACTTGAGCTCCCTAAAAGGGCGAAACACTACTTGAAAACAATTAGTTGATACATTTCACCAAATACTCACCGACACAGGAAAGCGGTTTGTCAGACCACTGGGCGCTTTGGCCGTCGTCACCGAGTCTACAAACCACCTCAAGATTATCCGTTGCTGGAACGAAGCCAGAGTCACAAGTAAATCTAGCTGTGCTCTCTAGAGTCAAGGTATCCACGGAGACACCTCCATTCTCAGGACTCTCTGGTTCTTCACATGTAAGCTCTGAAAGAAAAGAAAAATACAAATTCTAGTTCGAGGAACGCGAGGCGAGGGAAGCCTGAAGGACCTCTGGAAGAAAAGGATACACTAGTTCTAGTAAAATAGCTCAAGGAACCTTCAAGACATTATTAACGAAGTCAGATAGACTGAGAATTGTCACAAAGGATGCTCTCGAATGTCTCGTCTTGCACAGTACTACACATGTATATCGATTAATTGGTGTCTTGTATCGATGTTTTCACCACTACTCACCAACACATGAGGGCGGTTCGTCAGACCACTGGGCGCTTTGGCCGTCATCACCGAGTCTACAAACCACCTCAAGGTTCTCCGTTGAAGGAACGAAGCCAGAATCACAAGTATATCTAGCCGTGCTGTCTACAGTAAAGGTTTCTACGGATACACGTCCATTCTTGGGACTTTCTGGTTCGTCACAGGTGACCTCTGGAAAAAGGATAATATATACTAGTGTCAGGATTGTCAGCGAAGGAAGCCGCAGACATCTCAAAAGATAAGTAAATCTTTCCACGAATTACAAGGATGCTACGTACAACTACATAGATGTACTACGTACAACGAGCTTTAGAAGCCATGGTGCCGTGAAATTAAAAAAAGGCAGAGAGAAAAGGGTTTCCGTGATTCGAACCCGAATTCAGGATTTCTTTGCTTTTCTCTGTTCATTGTTTTATTTATCTTCTAGTCATTTTCTATATTATGTTTGAAATAACAGAAATATGCATAACTTCGGGGATCCCTCGCACATATCCCCAAGTTGATTTCTATTCCTTTAGGTTTGTGTCAGATATATAATAGTTTCTGACCGCTCGAGCATTGAAAAGGTAATTGGTTTTAGGTATGACCGAAGCACGAGGGCTTTATATAGGTCAGCTATAGTAGAGCACAGAGCACCGGTCTAGCAATCCGGAGGTCTCGGGTTAGAATCACTGAGAAACCCTTATTGGTTTGTTCTGGTTCATTAATATATAATCTAGTTATTGAAGATTCAAATTTTCCACAAAATACACAAACAAAATCATCAACTAAAGAGTGGCAATGCATTAACATGATTAATGAAAATAATTGCGTTAAATAGAATTGTACTCTGCATAAGCTCATAATCACACGTAATCATGGCAATCAAGAAAATGAAAGAAACGTTAGTATTATAATTCTTTACCGTTAATATAGATGGTGTAACTCCCAGAGCACGTGTTACCAGCACTGTCTGTAGCGTCACACGTTATCACACAGGGCCCCGCCTCAATGCGGTACTTCCCGGGAGCAGGCTCGCACTCAACGGTGACCGGTCCACTGGCGTCTTGAGCAGTCAAGCCTTCAATGTCCCAGGTGTAAGTACCCGAGCCATCAGTTATGTAGAGACTGAAATCCTCTCGCGTTTCAATTGTCGGGCAAGTGTTGTCTGCATCAATTCAATAAGAAATATAAACATCCATTTGGCGTTCTTTTAATTGTTCTCTCTCCATATACTAATATAGAATATAATACTACAACAATGAAGCAAAACTGATTATTGTGCTCCACAAAGGGGCTTAAGAGGGGTGAAGGGATCAAGTAAGATGACTTACCAAGACAGTCATCGGGAGTTTCCCATGATGGTGATGTATCATCACCGACCAAATCGCACCTGATCGTAGTCGTCTCTCCAGGCTCGAACCCGCCATCGCAGGACACGCTGGCTGTATTACCGCGGAATGTCTCCCCCTCCCTGTCCAGTACACTTCGACCGTTTGATGGGTTTGGAGGATCGCCACAGCTGAGTCCTTTTTCGATCGAAACATAAATAGGCCATTTTGGCATTTAAACACCTTCACTAGTCCGAATCACAAGTTATCATATAAGTAGCTCTCAGCTTATACCAATACTCGATTATAAGATTATAAGACAAAAATAATGCAGACATATGAAAATAACAGTATAACCTATTAGAGTAAAAATGGTAAGTTGAGACACCCGACTAGGTCCTCACAAATTACAAAATTGCTTTCAATTGAGCTCAGCTGCACATGTTTGTATATACATGGGGTTGATAAAAAGCCACACGACACTCTTTTTTTCTTTTTTTTATAGCTCTTCAATTTGCAAGAATTATTCGAGATAATATTTTGTACCCACTCACAAAGGAACATCAAAATCACAAGCTAAACAACACACAAACAACTATACATTCGTACTTACGGACACATCTGGGCGCCGTTTCTGTCCAGACCGGATTGAAATCCAGGTCCACATCGCACCTGATTGTTCTCTTTCCCTGCAGTTCGTAACCGGGATCGCAGACGAAGGTGACCTTGTCCTCCAGTGCGTAGGTGTTCCTCAAATCCTTGATGGCGCCATTGGCGGGTGCGTCGGGTGCTTCACATTCTAGGATTAGAATAGGAAAATGTTTAAAGGGATCTAGTAACTTTTAGTTTGTTGACAAGTGCTAAAAGTGATGAGTGATTAATCGAATGTGTATTGGTGTGATTTGAGTCCACAAAGTAATATTGTGACAATTTCACGTTAATTGGATGTTTTTTGTCCGAGAAATGAGCAGAAATGCAAAGTGATATTCACTAAATTATTGCACTTACTGTGTACACGGCTTGAATTATCTTGTATTACTTAACGCCCACAGTTCGTATCCTTGATCTACGCAACCGTTTTACAAATCACGTGATAAGGGCGCTAAGTCTCCACGCGCACCAGACCGGTATTTATAAACCGGTTTCGCATATCGAGCAAACATGCGAGCCACGCCTGCCTTGCGCATGCGCTCAGGCACCGAGCGCGCTTAACGCCCTTCTCATTCTCAACGAAATCGCCGCCCTTTGATTATTGGTCTATATCTTAGTAATTAAAACGAATTATCATTTGAAAATTTGGTACAGGGTACAGGACATTGTAAGCTACAAGATGGTATACATAACTCAATTTCTGAAATGTCACTAAAAAAAATCCACTAATAACGCCCTTATCTTTCTCAACCGACGAGTTTTACTTAGTAACTGTGTTGACATGTGCAAACAGTGATGAATGGTTGATAAAATGTGATTTGTTTATCTGTTATGTCTTTTTTTTGTAGTAATATGTGAAAAAGGTTCACATATTAAATTATAACAATAAGATTATAACAAACGATAAAATGGTCACCATATGGGGAAAATTGTCTTTGGTTCAATATCGACACACGGATGATAAGTTTGGATCGTTATATATACGGATGTTGCGTTGCAAGATATTTACCAGGAAAGGCAAGCAGGTTTGCCTGGATGCTCCAGAACATGGCTGTCAGCACCATGCCGACAATCCACAACTTGGTGCAGCCCATGTTGGTAGGCAGACTTCAGAACCGATGTATACTCGAAGAATAATTACAGAGAGAGAACCAGCGTCCAATAGTCAGCGTCAAAAGGACACCTTCTGACAAGCCCGATTAGAACTGGTCAAATTTATACTGTTTTGCAATCTCATAATTATCCGGTATGGATGGATCATATATTATATTCTGCTAAATCATTCTTTTTTTTTTGTACTTCAAGGGCACATAGAGGGGGTGGGAATTATTATCTTGTACTTTACGGTCAGGGGCATTGATCTTCAAAGGTTAGAGGCAGATGTTGCAACAGGCAAGTGTTGTTATCTTTTGTGCAGGCGTTGAAAGAAAAACGAAAGTGTGAACATCTTTTGTCACGTGATTTATTGATTAATTACGAACTATATAGATACTCTTGATTATGTATCATATTCCTAATGTCCAGGTCCCACCAAACAGGTCCGTACTCTCCCTGCATCTCTTCATGTAGATCAAGGCCACATCATTTTCTAAGTAGAATTGATGCATAATATATAGGTCATCGATTAAAGGGATAGTGGAGTTTTAGTATAGAGAGTACAGTTTTGGTGAAATTAAATGTTAGTAACCAAAACCTGCACCATTTTAACTCCACCATGCTCGAAAGGTATATCCATTACAAACTACTAAGTAAAAAGCCAGTTAGCATTCAAAAGGAGTCATTAAGAGGGCGCTTTCGAAAAACTTATTGGTTTAAACCATTTTAAATAATGATTAAATATAGATAGGTCATTAACAACTATTTAATAACATCTTTTGTACATTTTTGAAAAGTATAAGTATTTTTTGTTTATTTTTTTCAAAAAATGTGTGCATGTGATGTTTTTTTTTAAATAATGATTAAATAGAGAGGTCATTAACAACTATTTAAAAACATATTATATGGATTATTTTGTATATAATATACAATGTTGTACATTTAATCATATATGGACACGAAGTATTCCAACTTTAAACTGACTTGGCAACATTGTCCAAATCTTCAACACTTACTTGGAACTCTGGCGGTTCTCACTCATGTCACATACCTCGTTGTATTTATATTACCAATAGAAAACTAGTACAATTTTCCGGTTTTCCACATTTCTTTCTGTTCCAAAGAAATGTTTATGATTGAAGTGTTCGGATGTGACACTCTCTAGTGGATAATAATAACTGTTTATAATTATAGTCAAAGCAAATAGCTAGCGAATATCACTTTGCATTATCGCTCATTATTACTCGTTCATATGACAATCATTCACCATGAAATGTTCACACCCCAACAGGTGGGCTTAGAGATCACAGAAATGTAAAGATACTTAAAGGGACCTTATAGTATAACATTGTCCAAATCCTCAACACTTACTTGGAACTGTAGTGGTTCTCTAATACCTTATCATATTCATATTAACAATACAAGCACGGTTTTCCAAATTTCCATTTCGTTCAAGATATATTTACGACTGAAGTGTTCAGATATGAAATTGTCTATGGGATAATTTAATGCCGTGTACAAAGTAAGTACAATGAGTTTGTGAATATCACTTTTCATTTTTGCTCATATCTCAGCCAAAAAACATGCAATTAACGTGAAATTTTCACACAGTATACTTTGAGGACATATCAGACCATTCCAATACGCATTTAATAATCACTCATCAAACTTTGCACTTGCCAACCAAGTTACTAGATCCCTTTAAACCAAACATGGGTGCCAAACGACCCAAGTCTGCAAACTCTGTTCACGCTATGCTAAGTATGTTTCGACAAGGTTGCGTGAAAACTACTGTTGCGTGATCGCATTCATCCAGTTGTGCTAGAACAACGCCTTGGTGCCATTCTTCACACCCTTATGACACGTCTCTAGGACATCCAATTTTCCTAGTGTTCATCTGCATGGGACTACGGGTATAATGTGTTATCTCGGACTCGGAGAGAGAAAGGCGTGGGGGAGGGGGAGGTCTGTAGCCCAAATTTATGTTTCCCGTTTTTCACTTGACAATTAATACAAAATAAATCTCACCACTGTATTAACATGATTAAAGAGTATTATACTACCTTCTTTTGCCCTATCATAAGCTTTTGACAAAATATGGCATGCTTTTGCCCAAACATCGCCATTTTTTCAAAACTCTCGGGGAGGGGGGGGGGGGGGGTGGGGGGGAGGGGGAGGGGAGCCTACTTGTTGCCCCCTTCTCATACGCCTATGGAGGTTTCCAGCAGCTGCTTTATATCTATATACACTCATCTGTTACCCGTACTAGTTATATAAACAGGGTGGTCTAAATTCAAATGGAACGGGGCACTTCCCAAAATAAAGTAACAAAATGATTATGTCCATAGGATAGAGTGTCTTTTCCAATGAAAAATGATACCAAGAACAGTCATTTTGGTCGTGTAGTTTTTGTTTTAGGGCGCTGTGAGTAACACCATTTCAGGTTCCCTTTTTTGTCAATTTTTACTAAGTCAGTGGTTGATAAATGAGACTTATACTGCCCGACATACCATTGAACACGCGAGTATTCCGCGCGCCATTGTTAGTGTGCATTCAACTGTGTGCCGAGCGGTGCCGAGAGAATGGGCATAATTGGTCAATAGTATGACGGGCAGTAAGTCTCATGTATTAGACACTGACTTGGTAACAAATTGACAAAAATAGGAACCTGACATGGTCTCACTCAAAGCACCCTGAAACAAAAACTACACGTCCAAAATTACTTTTCTTGGTATCGTTGTTAATTGGAAAGGACACCCTGTCCGATGGACATGTTCACGTTGTTACTTTATTTTGGAAGTGCCCCGTTCCGTTTTTGGGGGCCACCCTGTATAACTTAAGTATGCATAGTAATAATGATTACGACGATGATGATGATGATGATGATGATGATGATGATGATGATGATGATGATGATGATGATGATGATGATGATAATAATAATAATAATAATAATTATGATACAAATGATGATAATGATAATAATGATAATAATAAAAATAATAATAATAATAATAATATAGTAATAATAACAATTATACAAATACAAATAATAATACTAATTATAAAAACAATAATAATTACCATTAATATAGTTCATTATTGTTATTTTTCTTAGCGAGATTCTCAATCTTTGTTGGGAGCCGATGTGGCTCAAAGTTGGCAACCCAGAGTGTGGTTGGGCATGAGCCCCTACACACACAAATTGTGAGCCCCCTTGGGGTTTTGCCCCCCCCCCCCCCCCCCCCCCCCCCCCCCCCCAATCCAAAACTGCTTCCGGCGCGCCTGGTTACTGCATAGATACCGCAAGTCATAGTGACGTGGCAAATTTCCGATTTAATTTGATTAGATATGTCAAGATTAATCGATTGCTGTCACCTCAAACTGTTTTGCTATAGGAACTGTTTTTTTATATACGCATGCAATCTATAATACCAAGCTGTTACCCAAATCCCACGCTCCCGATTTTGTAACATGATGATCATGATATTTATGATAGTGGTGCTGTCAAATTATTATATCATTATTGTTAAACTTAAAGGAAATGTAGCGCCATCATTACAGGGCGCTTTCCAGAAAGCTCTATTGGAGGCACAACATTACGTGTACGGACGCCGCACGCTTTTTGTAATAGTATCTACATGATTGTATATACCCTATATATACTTTGGATATATTGTGGCATGCATGGTCGATTTCGCGCTGTCGCTTTTCCCAAATGTATATAAAATATACATAAGTCAGTCGAAACACCCTGTTTAACTATAGCCTATCCGATATGCGTCGGGCTTTCTAGCAAGTACTAATTGCGTTATGTGGACGGAACCACCGATGCGCTCCGCGCATCGGGTTCGAGATCACCGGTTTTCCGTCTCCATATTAAACGCGATTAGTACTTGCCAGAAAGCTCAAACGCCTAACTGATAGGCTAGTTTAACTAAGAAAGTTACCTATACGTATTATATAGCTCCTATATATGTATACCCTATATATAGTTGAGCACTGTTGAACATTTTGCAGTTCACCACCATTCTGTGTAAGTCACGTTTAGTATTATTGTTCAATGTCGCTGGTCATAACATACATATACAATGTGTGATTAATAATACTAGTCAAAAAGGACTACGAGCCAATCAAAATAATGTTCTGAATCGCATGCCCATGCTGTATAAATACAAGTTTCATTATCCTCATGAGGAATCACAAAACAAAATAAGATTACAAAAATGTTTCCTATTATATATACGACGGGCAATATTGCCATGATATTGTTCTGTCTTTTTAAAGGGGTATAGTTCGGTTATGGTATATAAAGAGAGTACACACAAAAATAATGCCGAGTACTTTGACTCATTAAACGCAATATTGTGTGAGTCATTGCCATTCTGACTCACTTTTAGACCTCATGAGTCACAAATGACTCACCTTAATTAAAACAAATGAGTCACACAACAGATGACTCACTTGACATCATAACTATGTGACACGGTATTGTGTTATAAACGAGTCAGCTTCAAGTTTTGACTCATTTTTGCTTATGCTGAGTCAGAAGCACAGCTCGATATTGTGACACATTTTGCATTAATTTTGAGTCATCTGGCTCACTTGCGGAGAGTCTTCTGACGCACATCTTTTACTGAGTCAAAAGACTCACAATAACGAATGTCTCATTTATAGTGAGTCTTTGGACTTTGTTTTGGGAAGTGCCTCGTTCCGTTATTTGGGGGCCACCCTGTATAGTGTTATGACTATAAATTCAAGGCTAATTATTTCGGAATCAACTCCCTGCATACACTAACCATTATAAATCACGCGTATCAAGAAGAGGTGTTGGATAATAGTGAACCGATGGGGCCCATGTGGGCAGCCCATGCTGGCTCCATAATCGATCCCCACGCTTTCCCATTGCTATCGGCCTATGTATGATCGATCATAAACAATGGTAAGTGAAATGTAAAATATAAAATTGTTTCTTTCTTTTTGTAATTATTCATATTAAAAACATTGTTATCGTGTCTTTTATGTTGTATATAATATATACAAAATATAAATAACACCTGTATAATAGTGTAATATGAATGGAAGGCTTATTATTTCAATATCAACTCCCTGCAAACACTAACCATTATTAAACAAGCATATCAAGAAGATTATGCATATTGAACCGATAATAACAATTGTCGGTAGGATGATAGGGTGATAGGTTTAGGTTTAGGTTTAGGTTAAGGTTGATAGGGTGATAGGTTTAGGATAATGTTCAATCCGTATAAGCAACTGTTCAATTAACATAAATAATTATTTTTATTTCCCACCCCTTTTACCCACAAAACTCGGTATGTGTGGGTAAGAAGACTCAGTAAAAGAAAAAAACGTGTCGCTACACAGACAAACTAAAGACTCACTGAAGTGAGTCATTGGACTCAGAAAAGTGAGTCATTCGACTTTTATTGAGTCAATTGACTCGGTATGTGTGGGTAAGAAGACTCAGTAAAAGAAAAAAACGTCTCGCTACACGGACAAACTAAAGACTCACCTAAGTGAGTCATTGGACTCAGATTTTTTTTTCTGTGTACAGTTTTGGTCAAACTGAATTTGAGTAACCAAAATCTGCACCATTACATTATTCCACCATGGTCGAAATGAAAAATACAAACGGCTAACTAAAGCCCGCCGCACACTATACGATTTTGCCACGATTCACCAGTCGTAAGGCCTTACGACTGGAATGTGACGTCACATACCTGCTCTGGCACTTTCAGCCAATCACAGAACAGTATTCAGAAGTTGATCGATATACGTACATTGTGTGTACATAGTACATGATCGATAGACGAAAATAAGCAAGATGGTTACGTTTTGGACGCAAGAAATGGATGAGAGACTGTGGAATTATGGGAACAGTATAGCTCCTTCTTTGCTGTCAGTTATCCTTTTTTATCTGCATAGCAACAGGAATATCCAGAAGTAACCCTGCAGTTGACGGAGAATTGCTGGAATTTTCAGGTAAATATTGCTCGATTTGCATGAAGGACGGATTTCATATTATCACTGATGCACTGAAATATCGCACGCAGCGGTAACGGTGTTTGTTTACTTGACCTATGCCAGAGCTCCGGGGGGACTATTCGACAGTTCACCGTAGCCACAACGGGGCTAAGTAAATTAAGTATTAAAAGACCAAAACAACCAGTCTTTATACTCCGCTACCGGTAGACGTTAGGATATAAACACGCTAATTAAAAAGTCCAATATAAAAGAAAATACCACGTAGTTGTTTAAACTGCTTGTTTTGTAGAAGGGATTTTGGAGATGTTCAAATTTAGAAATGACACTTGTCAGTCACACTCACAGCCGCCAGACTCCAGAGCCCAAACAAGTTATAGTATAGTATTTTTGAAGACTAAAGTCGACTGTCCTGCCCTGGGCTAGCTTGGTCCTGCCCCGGCCCTGGACTGGTCCTACTTACTCCTTAGTCTTAGTAAGACTTAGACTAGCCTTACTTATTATAGTTAGACTGTCTTTAGAATAATGATATAAGAGAAGTAGGTACTTAATAATAAGTTTACATAAAGAAAGTACTACCCTAATTCTAAAGACAGTCTAACTAAGTAAGACTAGTAAGACTCTAGTCTAAAGTTTGTAAGACTAAGCAGTACTAAATACTATTAGTACTAGTACTAGTAGTACTAAATATTACGATTATGCTACTAGACTAGTCTAGCTCTATAACGACTAGACTAGCAGTAACAGGCCA